>OZ018321.1:149015055-149477555 GCA_963969495.1 Ceratothoa steindachneri | reverse complement strand
TCAGAAGAGAGGCTTTGGAACCTCTATAAACAACGCCGATCGACGCTCACTGGTTGCCAGAGACTAGGACTAGAGGTGTCCTAGGCGTTGGGGCACGATGAATGGGATGAGGGTAGTGCCCATTAACCCCTTCCATGGCGCGTAATTATTGACCATTCCCAGTGACCGTTGACAGGTGCCTCTGGTAGCATCCGTCCGAGGTGACGGCCCTTTGTTCCCAGGCTGGTTGCCAGGCCAATAAAAAGCCTTGGGTCGAGTCTCTTGATGTGGCGGGATATCCAGTGAACGCTACTCTGAGATCCTGCCGTCGTGAAGGGAACTAGTAGGAGTTTAGTACGGGGCGTGCTACATTGTTCACCTGGTGAGAAATCGATGGCCCCTTCGGGGACCGTCAGTGCTGCTTGGTTGGGAGCCACGGCACGCCGAGGTTTGACGACTCGGTCGGACGAACAACAGCACATGGAGCGTGCCCACGACTTCATCCGAGATCTTTAGCTGATCTGGCAACCAGCAAGGCACAAAAGCTCTCACCAAAGAGCAGTTGAGCCTTTGTTCACCAAGTAGCGGTCACAGGGGTCTGGTCAGGCCATTACACGTTAGGAGAAAGCTTATAAGGGGTACCTAGCATTTTTCCATTAATCGTACACCAAACGCCTGAGATCCATTCAAATCTCAGTCTCTTGCAACCTATGAGTGCTCCAAAGCGTTATTTAAAGAGGTTCCAAAGCCTCATATCTCACGCGGCATAAGGTAGCTGGTGAGGCCTTTATTAGTAAACAAATTATGTGTAATAGAGATGAATGTTTGTTTTTTGTTGTTGTTTTTTTTGACAGTTGAAGAGAGTTGGTGAAACTTAGTACTAACAGAATCGAAGAGGTTAGTAGGGGGATGCAAGAAGACGCATCAAAGAAGTGTTAGAGAATTTTGACAACCCTTAGTCTGGATCCTACTAAAGCTACCTTACTGGCATGGGTGACCCTGCTGGACTAAAAGTCCCTCAGCTTAGCTAGTTTAACTCAAACAGGTCGCGCAAGCTCTCTCACCGACGACAAGGTCGTTGTTGATATATATATATATATATATATATATATATATATATATATATATATATATATATATATATATATATATATATATATATATATATATATATATATATATATATTATAAAGCGAGGGATGTTTTCATATCCCACCACTAGCTAAACCATAATGATAGGTCAACATCCCTCCGAGCCTGGAACCATGGATCTCAATTGCCATACAATTGATAAACCTCAGGTGCAAGTCGCATCTGCGCGTGACTATCAGGAATGTGTAAAATTTTAACTGACCCTAACTTCGCCACTCGTTGGCCAAAATCTACGGGGGACGTACACCTTGCCTATTGGACTAAACCCACCGCGGGATTCATTCATCCCCTGCCAGAACTAGCTCTGATATCACTGCCAGCTCCCACAATCACTTCCAGGATGTTCGCGCAACTCTCCTTTTGATGAATGACTAAACATCACCCGTAAACTCGACGGCATCATTGCAATAATCCAAGATCTCCCTCGGGAATGAAATGTTGAGGACCGTCCACCTACCTTCTCGTTCTTACCGTCATTTTCAATCTTTGTCGCCCTCTGGTCGCGCCACCAGTGCCACTGATTCCCATGGGAATCAGTGCAGGAATTAACGCACCTTCTAACACCAGGACCGTATATTTTTAGTCGCGTGCGACTCTATATCTCACTATGTTGGTCCGTCAGTCCCCGTTTGCTTTTGGTAATACATAACATTGTAACTATTCGGCCGATTCTAACAAAATTTTAAACCCTTATGTTGTTCTACATTCTCTTTCGAGTGATATAATTACCAAGGTTAGCCCGGGAATTATTTTGTTTTGGCAATAACATCATAACTATTCGGCCGATTCTACCGAAATTTGAGAACCTTGTGTTGTATTACATTATCTTTCAAATGATTTAAGAGCCAAGGTCCCACCAAGGTTAGTCCGGAAATTATTGAAAGTTTTGAAAGTCATAAATCAGAATAAGTGAGAGCACTCGACTTTGGTCAGCAGACTTTGTTTCCTTGTAGCAACTCTCGCTCCGAGGGACACAATCGACCCACCTTCATGTCCAAGGGGGATGCAGGGCAGAGTTCGAACTCGTGCATCTTCTTTCGGGTCTCCATTTCCCCCTGAACAGTGGCTCTACTATTTCCATCATGCCGGGGTTGAAAGAAAACATAAAAGACCTCCCATCACCTCTACTACATAACATTTGAGGTCAGCCTATTCCTGTCTATTATTGAGATCTATTCTACCTCGCATTTTACCCAAGGTATTTTTAATAGCAAATGTCCAGCACCCCATTTTAGGGGCGGATTTTCTGCAACACCTTTATTGATCCTTGGAGAACGTACTCTCAAGGACACGGTGTCCGGAAACATCCCTCGTGGCACCCCTACTATTTATGCCGGGCGAAGGAGGGCATCTCACCGCTTTAAGACTAGGTGCTGAAGCTAAATGTTTCACATGCCGTGAACATTCAAACCCCTGAGAGAATTTGAGGCTTTATTCACCTTTACAGAAAACATAATAAGAACGCTGGCATAATTTCAGGCCTGCTTAACGACCTTCTCAAAGCTCCCATAAACATAGCAAATCATCCTATCTGCCATATTACCATAACGCTTCCTATGCATTTCAAATGGTCGATGGTGCGATCACTAACTAAAGCCACTCAATTTCATCATCTTTTAGTTGAGGTGCGAATTAAAATCTGTACGGATACCAGTTTGAACGGCATGAAAATGGGTGGGGGGGGGGGGCATTGAAACAACTACAGAATGACAAATGAGTTTTATTAGCCCTTTTCCCAAAACGACTTACTGTCGCCCAAAGAAATATGTCAGTATTTACGAGAGTTATTATTGTCTGCATTTGAAGCGGTCGAAGAAATTCCTTACTAATTCAAGAATGTAACGCTATCTATCGTCATAATGAACCAAGAGTCATTCTCGCTAAAACTTAGTCCTCCTAGCTCGAGGACTCAAGTGGTTAAAAGCAGGACTAGTGACCCTTACATATACACTCTAGACCACCCTAAAACACCGAAAACAATTCATTTCATATCAGCAACAAATACACTGGCTCTTAATCACACATCATAAATCCCCCAGAACAACCTTGTTTTCCTTTTGACTTAAACCACAAGCCATTCTAGATGGTCCTACTCTCCGCCTCCATAAAAGCTGCCCATAACCTTTTTCAAGGACATATATTGTGTCGCCCTTGTAAAGGATCAAAGCGATTGTCCCTCTCTCACAGATTTTATGGGAAGGAGAACCACAAATTTACAGTTTTCTACTCTCCCATACTTTAATCAGACAACATTTAACGTCTCATTAAAAAATTAGCGTGCTTGTTCCGATCTCTTTTTGTGAACAAACGTTTAACCTTTTACATTGAATAGCCAACAGTGTCATAGCCACTGCTTCACTCATCAGTAAACACTCTTTGTATGACCGTCGATGAGAAATTACATCAAACACCTTGTTCATACTTCCATATCCTGTCAACAAAGACACACAAACAAAGCGACCTTTACAACATTGCCACTACTAGACGCACGATTATCTACATAGAATCCATTCTCGCCCGATATCTATCCTCAATAGAATCAATTAAGGCGGTTTTTCATGTAGGAATTTCTTGGTTTGTAATGCTAAAACGATTATTTCGGACACTTGGAGCAATTTTCGATTTACCCTTTTATACGACTTTACCATATCATACATACAATACATTTCCATTTCAAGTTATATTCCTCGGAGTAAGGACCCTAGTTTCGTGACACTCATTCTTGCTAGTTGGGTGCTCACCGAAACAATAGTTCGAAATATTTTTCGCTGATCTTCGCTCTTTGCGTACTCGCAAAACTTCGCGATAACAAGAATGTGTATATCTTGAAAGATCTCCGGACATGCACACATGTTTGTCAAGAACTTAACACGCTCATCGAAGTTCGACAAGTAATTTCACGGGCATTATCCGGCATAAATTAGGATTCAGAGCTAATTTACTGTCGAAATATGTCCAAATTCTCTTTGGACATATTTATCATCGAAAGGCTTAAAAAATTCCTTTAACTCGAAAGCAGTTCTGCCCAAACCACTTATTAAAAAAAACAAAAAAAACAGCAGAATGGCAATCAAACGATCTTGCTCTTCATCAAAAATAGTCCGTTTTCTCCTCCGGAGAGAGTGACATAATTCTTCAAATCACAAAACAAAACAGACTATTATACATTTACACAGCTTCCTCTCCTAACCCGCACACGTAGCTCATAAAACACCTACTCGTAGCAACTAAAAAACTAAAATTAAGATGTGAGCTCTGATTTCAACCCTTCCCTTTCTTTTCTTAAACAGGAATCGGTTTAGGGTAATAACTAATGTCATTAGGAAAGAAAATGAGAATTTATCATTTAACTAACTAAACGATGTTTGATATATGCATATGGATTTCACTGTATATCATCGCAATTAAGTTTGATAGGTCTGCAATTTTCTAGTATTGTATTTTCCTCGTCCCCACTCTCTCTCTCTCTCTCTATCCTTTTCTCTATATATCTTTCTATCTGTCTATTTATCTATTTATCTCCCCGCTCACTTGCCAAGGTTGCAATGACTATCAATCATGTGTCTATGTAAATAAAGCTTTAGTGACGTAGTGAGTTTCCTTACCCAAGGCTACTGCTCCGTCAAAATGTAAAGCAAACCACATCATCCCTTACACTTTCTGGTGAATCTGAAGATTTATTTCGTACATACAAAAAGCCAAGTTGTAGACGTGGTGCTTTATCCTAATTATAAAGGAAAGTCACCTTGTGTGGGAAGAGTGAAAGAGGTAAATGAGAGGATATAGTGACAGGTAAATTGCGCCAACCCTTAGAGCCATGAGAACTCATTTGGTCAAAAAGAAGCAATACTCCAATTTAGGATATTCAAGAGATCTACTTTATATGCGTGCACACCCACACAAACGGCGGAACGAGACCTAGGTCAGGATAGTTGCTTGTCCTCCAGCTTCCATGCATGTCAAGTATGTCTTTTAGTTATGCTATTGTTACATACCTTAGCTATATTTCTAAGAACCTTTCTAAGATTTTTTGGCGGCATTCTTTCGTTGGTTTCTTCGTTGTTTTAAAACAAATAATCAAACACAATGGACTTAGATTTTAGTTTTGGTCGGAATTGGGTGATGAATGACCTACAGTGGCGGCTCGTCGTACTTTTACCTCTCTATACAGTGTAGTACATATTATATAAGTTCTATCGTTTCTTTATAGCATTCATTTGCGTTATGTAGTAACTGGGGTAGAATCAATACTATATTGATGCTATAACTTTACGATGTATCAGGAATAATTATTAGGAGCAAATAATGTTAGAAATTTATACCCATGTCCAACAAAATAAAGATGAGCAATTATGACTTACAGGATCCCGGCAGTTGATTAAAAAAACTCAAGTTCTTGCAGCCCTAATAAACACATTCTGATTGGTCTCTTTAGACTTTCTCACTTTTTCAAAACCACTTCATTATATTAAATGATCGCAACTTCCTCGCGTTTGTCTCCCGCTAGATCCATTCGACCTATTCGAAATTGTTTCAAATCAAAATGTGACTGAAGATGCTCTTTGCCTTTTCGTAGCGTGAAATTGATGTATTTTAAATCATTGTATCCTCTATTCACTTCACTCCACGCAAAATTTTATCTTGGAAATAATATACATGGCCAACAGTAGAGTTTATTTGTTGTATTCCTACCACATAACCAAAGGGCACTATCATAAAGTTGGAAGTTAAATTTTATTACTAATTTTTTGTTCAATTTAGTCAAATTTATTTTTTACTTAAGCTTTCCATACATATTAGAAGCTTTTCTTCATCAAAATGATTGTGTGAAATGGCTTTGCTGACAATTCATGAGCTGCGTCAAAATCTGGATCATGAGCCATTACTAAAGAGGCAATTTATATAAATAAATAATTACATAAACAAGTATACAAATATTTGCATCACTGTGCATAAAACGATTAAAAGTTAATACGTTTTAAAAATCAATTAATCGCAAATTCTCTACTCGTTATCTTTCGGCAGCAAAAAAAACTAATCAAACAAAGCGCTGATTGGTAGCTCAAAGATTGAAAATTCTGCCACTGATTGCCGATTTGTATTCACGCAATCATAGTTCTTATTATAACAAAATGCATAAAAATATTTTTCCTTTGTTTCTCAAACGGATTACACAAGCGAAATGAAAGGTCATTAATACAAATTTATTTATTGATTTTTCTGTAGAAAAATCAATGCATTCCATAATTGAAAAATAGCAGAAAGGAAACAATATTTCTTAAAACTAGTTATACATAAAGGTCAATATTGTTTGTCTTTTGCCTTGAATTACGACTTTGTTTTCAATTTCGAAATGGTAATTTTTAGTTCTTCTCGAAAATAAATATTCAGTTTATATTTTCAGTACAAAAACAGCAATCGACTACAACACATTTAAATGATTAACAAATAACTTAAAGAATCATTTTAAATTCGTTGAGTATTTTATTGAGGCATCCTTTACATGCATGGCAAGAAGCCGCTCTTAATGTCCTGCCAACTGAACGCTTTATGGATGGATTTGATCAGACACGTGAAGGAAATTCCATCCTGACCACGGGACGCCTTTTGCATGCTTTGCCCCGCAAGGGGGTAGGTACCCTTTGTACCTGGAGGAGCTGCGCGTTCTCCCTGCCCAAGGGAGAACGCTGGTACACTTCCTCCTGGTCCCTCTCAGCACCCTTTTTTCCTACGACTATCCCATCAACCCTTTCTCTTTCTACTACTATCCTCTCACTTCTGTGTGGACTCGCAAGAAGGTGGGTGGTGTAGCTCGGGGCCAAACTCCCCGCTACAAATCAAACCTGGAGGAGAAACACGATCTCCCGTTGCCAGTACACTGCAGGGAGGAGGGACCTTGTGCAGTCTGTTGCACTTTGCACCTGGCAGGGCATCACGACCTCCCGACCCAAGTGCTCCCAAGGATGGACCCGACCATAGAGATCTGTGGAACTCGTGCCCTCTCTCATCCATTTATGAACCCTTTTCACTACTACTGTCCCTTTTTTACCCCTTTCATTGGCGCCATCTTCTACGGCCCTACTTTGATTACGTCCCTTGTTTCCTCCTCCACCGGAGGTCGGGCGAGGTGACCCCGACCTTCCCGAAGCCTGTCACCAAGCTAGATCAGCTAGGGTAGGCAAGAGCCCGATGCCACTTGGAGGTCCCAGTACGGCCGCCCTGTACAGAAGCATTGAATTCTTTCCTAGAACATCAAGGACAATGTCCCCCTTAATGAAAGCCTCCCCTAACCTCGGTGGCGAAGCTCCCCACTTCTCACTCCTCGTCGGTAAAGTGTCTTCTTCTTTACCCCCTTTGTACCCTCCTTCAGACGATTCTACCTCTTTTAAGGAGGTAGCGCCCCTATGCTCTGTATCAGGGGTTCCTCCAATGGTCTCTTAGAGAAGAGGTAGATTTTCCCTCTGGCAAAGGGGTGTCGGTCTCGGGCATTTTCCACTCCTTCGGAGGGGGTGGCTCTCTCTCTCTCTACTTTTACAGCGGCCCTTCTTCTTTGCTTATGGGTTCGCGTGGTTTCGCTTCTTTTCTGGGCGACCGTCCAGCTGCGGCGGGTTCCCCTCTGCTATCTCAGAAGTCTGTCAATAACACGGTGACGCAGAGGATCGGCCCCTGGGAAAGAGGGAATCCAATTAGAGCTGTACAATTAGTCGTCGGCATGTCCATTCCCCCCTTTTTCTCAATGGATGTCGACATGCTGGCCCCAATGACTTTTGTGACGCTGCCTAGGCACCCACTTCGAGATACCTGACCCTTTGATGGGTGTATGGGCACTTGGAGCCATTCGTGAGGTGGAAATGCCCCGGAGTTATCCATGCCCCCAGATGCGGGTAACACAATTTAATACCAATATTGTATATTAAAATCAATTGTCTTATCAAAATATTCCCGGGAGACAAATGGTAGGTCTCGGAGGAAAATTGAAAAATACACTTCTGTTAATAGAATAATAATGAATAAATGAATTCGAACACGTAGGCTTACCATAAAAATAATATTTGAAACCTTGAGGAGTTCTGCGAATAAATCTACCCCAAAAGGGGAGGGAGCGTGCCCTTGTTTTTCATTTCTAAGTTAAATTTTATTGAAGGGACTAAACTATTTATTTCCGTCAAAAATGAAATAATATCATGACTATCTTTCGGCTAAGGACAAAAAATGTCATACATATATCTAAATAAAGTTAAAGCGATATCGATATTTTGAGGTAAAAGAACAAGTTTCGAAAAAGTCCCTGCAGATATTGAAATGGACCGGAGATAAACATTTCCCCATAGCCAAACTAAACTTACGAGTATGTCGATAAAATTTTCGTTCGAGGTGAATTTGTAATCAGAGATACAAGAAACGAGATTAATAAAAATGGTGAGGATTGGGGGTAATAAACACTTAAGACGTTTTTCATGAAATTCAGAAGATCACAAACATGAACAATAGTGAATAGAGAAAATACATCCGAACTGATCACAGTAAAGTTATAATGATAAGGAAGAAAATTCACTCTGCTAATGAGGTGAGAAATATTAATATGTGAATCTGAAATTGCTCCAACCAAAAGTTTCCGTAGGTGTGCGATGCTTTTGGAAAATTGATACAAGAAATAACCTACCAAAATAATAATCGCACGAATCGGATTATTGGCTTTATGCGTTTTTACACCGCCACAAAGATAGGGGAGATAGGCATTGGAAGATTTAAATTCATTTGGATGAGTAGGTAGAGGTGAGAGCAATCAGATAAAGGTAGGATACCATAGGTGTGCAAATGAGCAGAGGGCTAAGGATATATAGAGTGGTAATAATAAGAACATAAGGAATGATACGTTGAAATTATATTACACAAAATAGTAGAGTATAATAAATAAGAAAGATATGATTGTAAAGAATAAATAAGGTTAAAATCCTAGACTTTAGAAAAACAGATTATAGTGGTCTGAGGAGGTAGCTGGAGACGGTTGTTTGGGGATTAGCGAGTGAGGTGAGGTCAGGAAATGTGATGTCAATGAGAGCAGTTGAAGGGAAAGATAAACCATCAGGTAGAGAGGATTGGTGTAGATCACCAATTGAATGAATAAGCATTCAATTGCTTGCCAGAATATGAACATTCCATATAGGGAAATTAGAACCAAAGCTGTGAACCTTAAATGGATGTCAGATAAAATCTAGCATTATATCGGCATTAAAAGAGGCATTTATACTAAAATGAAAAATGGTTAGGGTCAATTAAGGCATGAGCTAACCCGGGACATTAAAAAGTTAATAAGGATCGCGAAGAGAAATTATGAATTAAAGTGACGAATAAGGCAAAGGAAGATCTCAAAGATAACTTTCAATATACAGAACTAAGACTAAAGATAAAATAAGCCAACTTAAACAAACATGGTGAGTTAAGGACTGATAGTGGTGCAATGGCCAGGATGTTAAATAAGTATTTTCTTTCAGCATTTACACTCGAGGATATTCTAATTATACCTGAGGGGACCTTGATCTTCAGCGGTAATGAGGAAGAGAAACTAGAAGATATTTTAATAACACAAGGGATAGTCTTAAAAGAAATAGATAGAATTAAATTTAGTAAAGCACCGGGCCCTGAGAAGATTTTTTCTAGGATGTTGATGGAATATAAAGATGTGTTAAGTGAGCCCCTATTTAGAAAATCATTATAGACTAGCATTGTGAAAACTGCCTGGAAGAAAGCTAATGCGATACTTATATTTAAGAAGGGTCATAATAAAATTATGTCAAATTACCGACCAGTGAGTTGACATCAGTGGTAGGAAAAATGATAGAATGTGTAAAAACGAAATCTATTAGGGATCAATGTCTTAGGTTAGGTAAAGACCCACCTTTACTCGGCTCCTTTGATCCTCAAGTAGCGAGTCTACATGCACAGATTAGCCGTGATTTACGTGGGAATTTATATACGTAAACAGAGTGCGATTTAAGTTGGCCGTAAGAATCTACTCTCTTGGTGGTTCAAGGGTATCAAAACTTAAACAAAATAAACTTTACTTGTAAGAAACCAATATATATATATATATATATATATATATATATATATATATATATATATATATATATATATATATATATATATATATATATATATATATATTATATATATATATATATATATATATATATATATATATTTATATTTATATTTATATACACAATTTAACAAGGGAATAATACAATAGAGAATTGGGTTATAGGCAAACTGGGGACGGAACAGGGGAAAGTTTGGACGCGGCAATGAAATACAAACAAACGCACGCTTGTCACAAGTCGGGAGGCCTGAGTCACGAACGACTCACGCGTAACCACGATTTAGTGGGAAGGTCTCCGGGGAGTGGACGAAGAGAGAGAATCCTGTCAACGGGGAGTTATGATTACCACGGGTGACTTCGAGAGTAGGAACCGAGGGAGTATTTCACTGAGCTAAAAGCGATGCCGGTATTCAGACAATAGCTTCTAGGCTATTTAATTAGCTGAACAGGATTCCTGCCTCGGAATGGGATACGATCGGGAGAGTTGCTTGGCGCGTTCGGTCAAAACGAAAACGGGCGAATACTGGCGATGCTCGCGGAGACAGGACCATACTAAATTCTTAATTCCATCGTCTGGGTATTTATACGAGGCAGCCGGAAGCGGCTTGCCCTGGGCAGTAAGAGAGAGACTCCCAGTTATCAAGCGGGTCGCTGGAAGGGCAAATCTTCTCTTGATTCAATGCGTCGCGGAATCCCTTCATGACGCTCCACCCTTGGCGTACCCAGCACGGCGTCTTATCGGTGGAAATGCTTCTGTCGGCTGTAGATTAGGGATTTTCTAGGCCGTTCGATGCGCGCTCTCTCTCTCTCTCATATATATTTATATATATATATATATATATATATGGAGGCACCTCGTGGCTCTCTTCTACGACAATCACTTAGATAAACATAATTTGGTTAAGGAATCTCAACACGGCTTTACTAGTGTCAAATCGTGTTTGACTAATTTATTGTCTTTCATAGAAAAGTCTAAAATGCTGCAGATAGAGATGATAATTACGATATTGGTTATTTAGATTTAAGTTAGGCTTTCGATTGGGTACCACACTTACCACTTTTTAATAAAGTTAAATCGCATGAGATAGATGGAAGTATTTTTAGGTGGATTCAATCGTGGCTTAGTGATGGACAGCAAAAGGTTATTATAAATTGGATTATATCTGAGTTGGGGAATGGTACCAGTGCGGTTTCCCAGGTGAGCGGTTTTGGTGCCGTTCTTGATTAATATAAATGATATTGATTTAGGTTTAAGTAGTGATCTTGGCAAGTTTGCCGATAATTCTAAGTTAGGTAGGATTATAAGGTCTGAATCTTATGCTGAGGTATTACAAAATGAAATGGCCATAGTAACCAAATGGGCAGTTGTGTTAAAACACTACAATTAAAACAGATACTAACATTATGGATAGATATAAGGAGGGGAACGATAAATTGCTTATAGGATTATTATATAGACCGCCTAATATTAGTAACGATGTTTCTTTTCCTATCTGGCAGGAGATTGAATGTGCATGTATATACTCATAGAAGTAATAAGGTGTGTATAATAGGTGATTTTAATTGCAGAAATATAGGCTGGGAAGCTCTTGCAAGCGATCAGGAGGCTTGGGAATTTGAATAAGGTGCAGGGTCATTTTCTTAGGTTGTAGCCTATAGAGGAGTTGAAGTTACCACTTTATGGGTGGTATAGGTTACCGGTTTGTGGTTGTGTGGTCGGTAATTATAATGAGATGTATTGAAGGGTCCTCGTTATTGCACCCAACGGGTAACGAGGAATTGGTTCTGACTCCTTATAATTTCTCACAAGGGTTTTGCGTTAGGCTGGGGTTAACGAAGGTGGCTCGGTAACCGGGGTAAATAAAGGACCTTAAAGGACGCGGCTAAAAAATATCACTTTATTTTTAAATTTACTTACACAAAGAAGCAAGCGGTAATGTTTGGAGTTCTTTGCGGTCAATGTGTAGGCTTTCTGTTTTACGCGATTATCGAGTCTAAAGGCGGCAAGATTTAGGCGAGTAAACGGGATTCCGTAACGCTACTAAGGGTATGAATTGACTACCCAATTATGAGCGATTTGAGTCAATACGTAATGAGAGTCTGTCTGTCTCTCTGTCTCTCTCTCTGTCTGTGTGTGTCTCTCTCTCTCTCTTTCTCTCTCTCTCTATCTCTCTCTCTCTCATATATATATATATATATATATATATATATATATATATATATATATATATATATATATATATATGTGTGTGTGTGTGTGTGTCGTCTCTAAGGGGCGTGACCTTGACTTGTCCGTGGGGAGGACCCAGTGATCTAGTTCGTTATTTCCACCCCTTGGGCGGAGTTTCAGAGAGCTCTGTGTAACTGTTGTACTTACATATTTCCAATAGATTTATCTTTATTATAAGAAATCGCATGTTTCAGATCTCTGTGAAATTTCTCTGGTTAAAGCCTGTATGTATTCAGCTTGCCTTGTAGTCTCCCGTCTGCTGATAGATATTCCCAACACGCCTGTGTTTGTGCGCGATCCTCGTATTTGTTCAGGTGGTCATCTTTGATAGCTGTGTATGTTCGTGTGTTTCCGTGCGACTCACGACCGCTTGCCTCACATCTATTTGTACATTTTGACATATAATTTGTTTCTTTTTCTAATTCTCTTAGGTTCTTTATTTATTACACTTGGCATATTATTTCCTTAATTTCACACATAGCACTTTTTACGATTTGATACATTCACCGAGCGTCCATTTGTGGAGTTCCTCGCTGGGCCTATTAAATCCTGCAATTTGAGTGCCACATGCCTACCTATTTTATAAAACGACCCCTACAGGACTCCCCTGCCAGTAATGGAGTTACTTAAAAATAACGCATTATATATAATTATGACACATTACTTATACATAGTTCGACACGTAGGAAAGCTATAGTGTAACGAGGCGTGTTTATATTTAGGCCTCTTCCTCTTTCATTATAATACTACGCTGCTGCAATATAATGCCTACAAAAGGATTAAAAAATATAGGAATCACGGGTTCCTGGCAAATGTGACTCGTCTCCGGAGCTCGTGAAGACGTCTGTCATGCCGTTATTATATCCGGTTCTTATAGAAGTGTCTCGTCGACTTACTTTGGCATCATTGTGTTTCTGTCCCAAGAGGTGAAGTGCATCTGATCATCCTCTTATTCTCTGACTGAGTCCTCGGGCGTTACTGATTACCCGGCACGTTATCACTATGCGAGAGAGGAAGCCTCGCCGGTTTCAGTCTGTCCACTGAGATAGTGTCCCTCCTGCCATCAGGTAATTACAATTTGTAAAACTTGCCGTCACGCTCGATCACCGGGAAATGGCCAGAAATTGGCACTTCGAGAGGTTTGCTAACGTGGTCTATTCGGACCCACACATGATTTGCCTCCTCACGAAGATCTTTAGGTACGAAAGGCTTGGGCACCGAGTGTAGGTGCCCTAAGGATGTCTGCATGAAATCGACTTGTGCCATTGTTCAGGCTAATTATTTAATAAACTTTGAATCGGTCTTCGATGACGATGACGAAACTAAGGGTTTCGCACACAAGAGTGGTTCCCGTGACTGCCGTGGAAGGTGAAAATCAGGAGTCATTAGTCAAGGAGCGAATGCCCGAAAGGATAATTGGAAGTGCCACCAGCCAGCCTTGTCGACGGGCCATTATGGCTCACTTTAAAGTCCTGTGTGCCCTTTCCACCATCCCGTTCGTGAACGGGCATTATGCCGTGGTGCGGAGACGATGGAAACTAACGAGTGCAGACAGTTCATTGAATAGATCGGATTCGAATTGGGCCCATCTGTCGGTCACTACGTAAAGCGGAACTCCAAATCTGGAAATCCACCCGTCTAGGAAAACCAACGCGACCGTTGCAGCACTTATGTCCGGAATCGGTAACACTTCGATCCATCTTGTAGCTCGGTCGATGCACGATAGTAAATACCGATTGTGCGAGAGATAGGATTGTCCAGGCACTGTGCACGGTGTAAAGTGGTCCAACTATATCAATATGCACTGTTTCGATTCTTGAAGATGGAATATCAATGGGCAGGATCGGGGATTTCGTGTGGCGACTGATCTTGGAAGATTGACGTGGGAGCGAATATCTCTGACCATATTAGGATTGGGCCAGAAATATCGAGATTTGATAAGACGAAGTGATGCCTTGACTCCAGGGTGACAAATTATTAAATTGGTTAAAAATAGGTCCTCCTGCATGCTATAGGGACGAACGGTCATGGGTATCTTGATGTTACTTCACACCATACTTGAGTTTCACCGGGAAAAGGGAAGGATTTTAATCGCGAGTCGAACTTTTGTCTCGCCATCATGTTGTGCCGCCTCCCTAAGTTTGGAGGCTAAATGAGTCCACTTGGACCGAATTGACGTTCCTCGATATGCAGTCAGCGACTACGTTGTCCTGACAACGCACGTAGGTGATATCCCTGATATACCCAAAATAGCAGTCCAATGACGTTGCGGTCTGTCCGTTTTTACATATAATGGCGACGAAAAAAACAATACTAATTGCTTGTGGTTCGTGCACAAGGTAACAAGGCGACCTTCAATCATGTTTTTGAAGTGGATAACAGCAAGATACGCCGCTAGGAGCTCTGTGGTACGTGGAGTATGGTTGCTGTGTCTGGTTTAGCTTGCTCGAAAAGAATGTCACCGATCGTGGCGATACGTTTATCATTTGTTGCAGAGCAGCACCTGTCGCGTATTGGGAGCAATCCGTCACCAGCTGGTATGGTGAATCATTGGGCAGAGGGTGACAGAGTTTGACGGAGTTGATTAAAGCCGATTTAGTTTTCGAAAATGCTCCTCGTGTCTCATCATTCCATTCGAGCTCACGAGCCGTAGGTTGCAGGCGTGCAAGCTCGGTCAACGGGGCTGCAATTGCGGCAAAGCTAGGAATCATCCTCTGGTAGTATTCCAACATGCCCAAATATCGTTGTAGTTCCTTGGAGTCCTTTGGTAAGGACATGTTTTTAATTTCCTTCATCTTCTTGAACGGTGGGCAAATTCCTTCCACCGAAATGTGTTACCCTAAAAAAAATTAATTTCCTCCTTTGCCAGTTCGCATTTCTCCAGAGATATCCTCAGGCCGTTTTCGACCAGGATTTTGAAGATTTGATCCAAATACCTCTAGTGGTCATCCATATTGTCCGGGAATATCAGGATGTCGTCTATGTATACATAAATGAACCCTAATCTTCGAAACAGGTTATCCATGTGTCGTAGGAATGTGCAACTTGCATTCCGGAGGCCAAATGGAAGCTTCATGTACTCACATAATCCAAACGGCGCTATTACCGCAGTCTTCTCTATGCCCGCCTGGTTCATAGGGATTTGATGTTAAGCACGAATCAGATCCAACCTTGAAAAAAATCCTTTTGCCATGGAGGTGGTTTGCCACACTTTGAATTCGCAGCAATGAATATCCGTCTGGCTTTGTAATCTCATTGAGCGCTCGGAAATCGCCGACCACCATCTACTCACCTGACTACTCTTCGGTACCATGTGAATCAGCGATGCCCAGGGTGATTTTGACAGGCGCACGACTCCACAAATAGTGTTTCTTTGGCAACCTGCAGCCT
Source organism: Ceratothoa steindachneri (assembly GCA_963969495.1). Lineage (NCBI taxonomy): Eukaryota > Metazoa > Arthropoda > Malacostraca > Isopoda > Cymothoidae > Ceratothoa > Ceratothoa steindachneri. The sequence continues at coordinate 149,461,701 of OZ018321.1, read as the reverse complement.
GCCCATGGAAAGAGGTCTCGCCTGTACGAATGTCAGTGGAGCACTACCTGTCTCAATTGTGTGCGTACAAGATAGGGAGGAATTAGCGGGTGCGTTACTGTACAAAGCTTCATATTTTTCCAATATGACATTGCAATGGGGCGATAGGTGTTGTAAGTCATTAATAATTAAAGCTACTGCAGGCTCCCCTGATAGTTTCACTTCTGATATGAGTTTGTTTTTTTTTCGTGGATAAATATGCCGCGCGCACAGTCCACTAAGAGAATAAAATGCCTCAGAAAGTCAATTCCTAATAACGGGGAAGTGGTATCCGCAGCCACAAATGACCACCTGAATGAATGGTGAAGTTTAGGGATAACTATGTCCCTATGTACCTCGTCGTACACTTTTATTTTTCCGCCATTATCCGTTGTAATATTTATACTTGACTCGCGCAATTCACCCGAATTCAGTAATTTAGCCGGAATTATCGACACACTCGCCCTGTTTCATTTAAAAACTCAGATTTTTTTTATTCACTTTAGCGGCGACGGTGAAAACAGATTATATACTAGCGGCACCACTTGCAATGGCATACCTTGTTAGTTTTCCGCTGGGGCTGGCGAAAATGGCCTGGAGGAAGGTTGTATCTGCACATGTTATCCTTTTTGGCCACCCGCACCATGGTTTGCAGAATTTCGCATTCTCACCAAAGTACAAATGTGAACGGCAGACTACAGGTCTTTGGTTCCTGCAAAAAGGTCGCAATCTTACCGGTATATTATAAGCACTGTGATAATTATTTCACTGCACAAAATTGGGACGGTTTCCATTAGGGTAAGCACCCATGGGCACTGACCGCGCACTTCTCGACGAATTCACATTGTTTATATATTCATTACTTGTACTGTTGTTAACATTAGGCATATACGCATCGGATAATGAAGCGGCACTGCGTTCTATTGACTCTCTGCAAGTATTTACATTAAGGCACTGCGCTCTATAAAATGTCATTAGTTCATCCGCCAGTTTTCCTAATTGTGTCAATGTACTTCCCTTTGTGTGCTAATTATAGGCGTGATGTTGACCTGCAACGATTGAAGAAACCTGTGTCTCACAAGCTACTCACCAACTCCTACCTGTATGGCAGTTCTTTTTAAGTCCTCTAAATTGGTAGAGGGTCGACCTGTGAGAGTGGAGGTTGCAATGAGCTCGAAGAGCCCAATCACGTCATTCCTTAAAAGTTGTAAATTTGGGGTTTATATAATGGCCGCCGGAAGACGGTCGACGGTCTCGGGAGGAAGTGCAGCCAGTACATGGAAAAAAAATTAGTTTTCTCCTTTATTCCTGAGATGTGAAACTTGGCCTCCACAATCTGGAACCAACCTGCAACTGCTGTCTCATTAAAGATGGGTGTCTTGATGGTGATAGCGTTTACGAACTCCGTCTCTTGTCCTGCCTGGCGATGGCTCTATGCGTCAATTTCTTCGTCACACTCACTGCCCGGTCGAAAAGAAAGGCTCACCAGCTTATGGGAGTTGATATTATAATTTTTGATTTGGAGCGCCGCACGTTCTTGTGCTAGGCTTCGGCGCAGAGGCGAATTCGTTTGACCAAGGCTTGAGATTAGATAGGCTGGGTTTACCGAAAGTGTCTTCGTGATCCGAGAAAGTAAAAGACTTTGAAAGTTCTCGGCAAAGAAAATTTAACTTTATTCTTAAATTTACTTAGACAAAGGGGCAAGCGGTAATGACTCAAGTTCTTTGCGGTCAATGTGTAGGCTTTCTGTTTTACGTGAAGAATCGAGTCTAAAGGCGGCAAGATTAGGCGAGTGAACGGGATTCCGTAACGCTACTAAGGGTATGAATTGACTACCCAATTATGAACGATTTGAGTCAATACGTAATGAGTGTCTGTCTGTCTGTCTGTCTCTCTCTCTCTCTCTCTCTCTCTCTCTCTCTCTCTCTCTCTCTCTTTGTCTGTGTGTCTCTCTCTCTTTCTCTCTCTCTCTCTCTCTCTCTCTCTCTCTCTCTATATATATATATATATATATATATATATATATATATATATATATATATATATATATGTGTGTGTGTGTGTGTCGTCTCTAAGGGGCGTGACCTTGACTTGTCCGTGGGGAGGACCCAGTGATCTAGTTCGTTATTTCCACCCCTTGGGCGGAGTTTCAGAGTGCTCTGTGTAACTGTTGTACTTACATATTTCCAATAGATTTATCTTTATTATAAGAAATCACATGTTTCAGATCTCTGTGAAATTTCTCTGGTTAAAGCCTGTATGTATTCAGCTTGCCTTGTAGTCTCCCGTCTGCTGATAGATATTCCCAACACGCCTGTGTTTGTGCGCGATCCTCGTATTTGTTCAGGTGGTCACCTTTGATAGCTGTGTATGTTCGTGTGTTTCTGCGCGACTCTAACGAGCGCTTGCCTCAAATCTATTTGTACATTTTGACATAATTTTGTTTCTTTTTCTAATTCTCTTAGGTTCTTTATTTATTACACTTGGCATATTATTTCCTTAATTTACACACATTGAAATTTTTAAGATTTGATAAATCCACCGAGCGTCCATTTGTGGAGTTCCTCGCTGGACCTATTAATTCCTGCAATTTATAGAACGAGCCCTACAAACCAACCCCCTAGGGGTTATAATATATTGTATATAGTTCTAACGAATAGGGAAGAGGGTATTAACCATACGTTGATTAAGGAGAACAGCGACCATTGCGAAATTCGACTGAAGTTAAAATGGAACGGGGTTCTCAGTTGAATAAATAAGGTTAAAATCCTAGGTTTTCGAAAAATGAATTATAGTTGTCTGGGGAGACACTGGAAGCTGTTGATTGGGGACTAATGAGTGAGGGCGTCAACGAATGTGAGGTCAATAGGAGTCGTCGAGGCGAAACAGCCTCAGGTAGAGAAGATGATTGTGTTTAGATCAGGAATATGAGGCTGTTTTTAAGGAATTAATTGCGGAACAGAATAAGAATATTCCGTCTATGGAAATTAGAACCAAGGCTGTCAACCTTAAATGGATGTCGGCTAAAATTAAACATCATATCGGCATTTATAGGAAAATAAAAATGGTGAGAGTTGATTAAGGCAGATATATAATGAGCAAACTCAGGACATTAAAAAGTTAATCAAGGTAGCAAACGAAATTATGAAATTAAAGTGGCAAATAAGGCAAAGTAAGATCCCAAGAGTTTCTTTCAATTATACCCCAGTAAAACTAGAGATAAAATTGGACCACTTACAACTACAGATGGAAAGATAGTGAGTGATAGTGTCGTAAAGGCAAGGATCTTAAATAAGTATTTTCCGTTAATATTTGCACACGAAGATAAGATAATCGTACCTGAGGGGACCTTGGTTTTCAGGGGTAATGGGGACGAGAAATTCAGAGGATATTTATATACCACGGAGGTTGTCTCAAAAGAAATAGATAGAATTATATCTAGTATAGAAGCTCCCTCGGCGAATTTTGAAGGAATATAACGATGTTTTAAGTAAGCCTTTAGTAAGCATATTCAGAAAATTGGTAGAGGCAGCCGTTGTGCCAACGACGTGGAAGAAGGGGAATAAAACGATTATGTCCAATTACCGACCAGTGATTTTGACATTAGTGGTGTGAAAGCGCATGAGATCGATGGAAGTATTTTAGGTGGATTCAGTCATGGCTTAGTGACAGGCAGTAAAGAGTTAGTATAGATGGGATTAAATCTGAGTTGCGAAATGTTGCCAGTGGGGTTCTTCAAGAGTCTCTGTTGGGGCCGTTGGTGTTCTTAATTTATATTATCTGACCAAACTTTTCCAATGGTCGGAGAAGTCGGAGATGGTATTTGATATAAGCAAGTGTAGTGTACTTAGTATATGTAAGAGTGATCCGCTGAATTATTATAAACTGAATGGGAGAGTCTAAGGAAGTTCAGGATGTGAAAATGCCCTAAGTGTCCTTCTAAGTTCTGACCTCCGGTCTAGAAAGCAGTGCTTGGAATAGAGCTAATACGGTATTTGGGTTTATTGGGAGGAGTGCTGATGTCATTCTGAAACTGTACCTTGCATAGTTTGGTCTCATCTTGACTATACGATCCAATTTTGATCACTGTATTATAGGATGGATATTGATTTGCTTGAGTCTCTGCCAAGTATGATGACTAAGATGATTCATGTGTTGAGAGCTTACATTATGGTGAAGTGCTTAGAAGGCTAAATCTACATATGTTAGATACGAGGAGAGTTCGAGTGGACTTTATTGAGGTCCTCAAGTGGGTAAAAGGTTTATAATAGGGGAGACATGGTAAGGTTCTTAATTTTAGTCCACATGATAGGACACTGAGCAATGAGTTTAAGTTGTCAAGTTGTTGTTTAGGAAAGAAAGTGGTAGAAATTAGCTTACTAATCACTTGGCAATGGGAACAATGGCTGCCTCTTATAGGCCATTGATTAGCTTTTTCCAACTCTTTTTTCTTTTTTTTTAATATGAATCTTATACATATTTTTCGAATGAGGAACTTTCCTCACACAATAAGATTGAATCACTACTTTGGCGGGGTTGGGGCTATGCGAAAACCAACGGGCAACCGCCAATTTTTTAATGAGATTTCTAGAGAAAATGGTAAAGTTAAGGCTGTGTATTGGGTCCATAGTTATTATAGCCAAAGTAGAAAAATGCTTCTGGCGCTATGGATTAGTTGGGAGAACGCACAACTCTCCTAATCTGTTTCGCACTGAAGGCAGGACTCGCTACTACGGGGAATCGAATCTTCTTTTGTTGACAAATGGTGCGACTGTTCAATAATAATAATTGGGGGGAGGGGGCGTATCACATGGAATTCGGTAGAGAATTCTAAAAAAATACATGAAATGGTATTTTCCAGGCATAACTGGTCAAATGTACGAACACATCCTACCCTAACATACGAACATCACTAATCCGCCGTTCTCCGCGGTGAATCCTGATCCCCGCACGCCATTGATCGCCATAACTACGCCTCCTCCATCAGTTCGCGATACCTTATCTGATCCACGTCCTTCTTGAGAAGATGCGACAGCATCAAAAAGTGCGAAATTTAGTTATTAAATTACTTAAAAGCTGCCGACGAGCCACAAGTGTGAAGTGGGTTGGGTTCCGAGCATCAGTACGCTTTCCCAAGGACGCCAACTTCTTTGTTTGACCTTTGGGTGAACGGACAACGGATGCGCTTAAATATCGATATCAGATTGTTTATTAATATTGATTTATTTTGATTATTTTTTTAAAGTTCGTTATTTATTCTTGTATGATACCAAATTATTCACTTTCACTCATTCGCCATTATAAAAATGTATGTCTGTCAATGTGGTTTCGTCTTCTCCCGGAGAAAACCTACTCATGTCCTTGCATCGTTAAATGTTTGTTTAATATCAAATTATACTAAATGGGAAGATCTTTGTTCAGTTCCTTCTTATTGCCAATTTATGGATATGCTTTTCTTTGTATTATAATGTATAAGGTCAAATTTAATACCAATTTAGAACGAATATATTTCAAATTATTTCAAGAATCATTCAAGAAAATGTGTGGGGATACAAATTGTGTTTGCAAAGCAAATCGTCAAAGGCAAATTTCCAGATAATTTTGAGTCATTGGCTTAAAAGGTTTTAGGTGATGTTGTAGCAGAAGCGAATATTGCTATTCCAAGTGCAAAATATACTAAGACGGGCTTATTTAATAGAGGGAAGACGTCGCCAGCTAGTAGGCCATCAAGTAGACCAAAAGGCACGTGCAGTTTTAATCTGCGAGTAACGGATCAAGAATTGCATTTACACTCTTAATAAACCATTTAATTGCCCCCTCCCCCCAATTACGAAAATCTATTTTCTTCATTATAATATATTGTTTACATTTTGTGCTTCTGCCAATAATGAGTAAACAAACAATATCTCGTGTAAACTAGAGTCAATCATTCTATTCCCGATTATATACGAGAAAATTCGTTAAAGGTTTAATTGGAGGCCGATATATTATGATCATTCGATTCCAGATTGTCTGTTTTCCTTGTGCGAACTTATTCCTGCTCATCTATATTATGTCATCTCTCTATTTTTGTTCTCTTTATTTTATTCATCTCTTTGTCCCTCCATTCATGTCTCAGTAAAAATTCCCTCTTTAGTTTAACCGATTTTCATTCTTCCCTCGATTTGTTTCATTATGATTGCCAAATAAATTAAATAGCCCTCGTTATGCCCCCGGTAAGGGGGCATATATTAAAACTATTGCACTTTTAACAAAGAATTATTAAGTATATTTATAGCTGTAAAGCATTTGAAATACAGGCTAGAGTGTAGTAAATTCTTCGTCGGCATTTATTGTCGTGCAATCTTGGGGTTGTTCCTCTTTCATTCACGATTCTCCTTCCCCTATCGAGAAGTTCGCGCCAAGTTTTCAGTCAATACACCAACAATATCCGACACTTTTCAAGCAGCCAAAATTCGGATGACGCTCTTTCGTAAGCGCCACGAGTGACGTGCAGCTTTCGTCTCAGAGTTCCTATCCTCCTCTATTCAGGGTAATCCTCTGTCCCCATCCCTTCATCCAATCTTTCCAGCCATTCATCATGTTATATTATGGATTATGAAGCTCTCGCGGGAGCTCAGTCCTCAGATTAGGAATTGATTTCATTACAAGCCGATCCTTCAACGTCCCTTAAACTCGTCTCCATCATCTACGATTTATCCCAATACTTAATCAGACCCTATTTCACTGTTTCGTGGGATTGCATTTGACCAGTTCCACAATCCAAACATCTAGTTGCTGATTCATCTTGAAGTCGATTTCAGATCGATTTTTGTCTGGTAAATTTACCACACGCACAATTTACCACACCCACAATTTACCACACCCACAATTTACAGCTCCCGTTAGCCGGTTTACACAATTGATTTACAATTTTTTCCTTCTAGTAGCGAATGTTTTAATTCTCTCTTAGGGTCAATTTTGAATTCGCTAAATGGATAGAAGCTTTTTTGTTCTACAGGTCTTAGAGATCTTACTTTATGGCTCGGTGTCCTGATTCGATGCACCGGGACATATAATTTCTGACAGCGCCCTACGATTTCAGTCAGTAGTATTTAACCAGTTATTTCATCTGATGGCAGTATAACAATTCAGGACTAACCACGCGAAGTGCACGAGGAAACGGAGATAAAAACAGACCTTTTAACTTTAATGCCGCTAATTCATTTAATGATTGGTTAAATTTCTTGTTTTGGGCGTTCTCTCTCCTCGCGCCTTCTTGCTTATATATTAGTTATTCTGTTGTTTTTCCTCATTCCTTGATAAAGAACTTGGAATAAAGTTTGAAAATACCTTGAATCTTTATTCCATTTTCCTTTTTCTTTGTATATATATATATATATATATATATATATATATATATATATATATATATATATATATATATATATATATATATATGTTTATGTGTGTGTGTGAAATAAGGAAAGATGCTACACAAGCGATTTCGGCTTTTTTAAGACCAAACAAGGATCATACATATGTATGTACATATACTAAGAAACAAGGAAAGTAGAGATAGGGAATTACACGGCTCTGCTTATAATCTGACTTAAAATATCCATTGGGGAGGATGTGGAGGGCTCCCGTTGGTTTGCGTGATGGCCGGAAAAGCGAAGAGCGCTCGATGGCATAGGTTCGAACCGCACCTATTTCACTTTCTTTGACCGTTTGTCATCTCTCTCTTTCTGCTTTCTTAATCTATCGATGATTCTTTTTGGTCTTATAAAAAAAGAAGAAGCAGAAATCGCTTGTGTATAATGTTTTCTTATTTCCTCTGGGTTAATGAGCATCTACTACTGCTTAGGCTGTTGTGCTTCATTTCAACTGACTGGTTAGTCTTTTTCTTTACTTCAACGGACTGGTAGGTCTGTTGTGTTTTATTTTAAATGTCCTGTTATTCTTTTCCTCGAGGGACTGCTGGCCTGTTATTCTTTACTTCAAGTAACTGGTATGTCTATTGTTCTCTACTTCAACTAATTGGTTGTTATGTAGTTATTTACATAAAATGACTGGTTTGACCTGTTATTCTTGTATGCAAGGGACTGGTTGGCCTGTCATACTTTACTTCAAGTGACTGGTTGACCTGTTATTCTTTACCTCAAGGCACAAGTATATCAGTTCTCTACCTCAAGCGACTGATGGGCCTGTTTTTCTTTACTCCAAGGGACTAGTTAGTCTGCTGTTCTTTACTTCAAGGGAGTGGTTGGCCTGTTATTCTTTACTTGAAGGCACAATGAAGGCAATCCACACTGAGAAGACAGAAATAACGCAGGGAGTAAAAAAAAAGTTAAAATTTACCATTAGAAGAAAACTCATCTCAATGTGTACTAAAAACTGTAAGTTTTCTTTTAACGGTAAATCTTACCTTCAAAAGTTTGGTTTAGCTATAGGAAATTCCTTATCTCCTGTCCTCTCTAATCTATATATGGAGTTTTTTGAAACTACTTTACTCTCCACCATCATCGATTTTCCCCTTGTTTTGTTGCGATATATAGACGATATTATTTGTTTGTGGTCGACCTCTAAGGATGTCAATGGTTTCTTACTGACCTCAATTCTCTGGTTCCCTCTATTAAATTTACCCTTGAACTCGAACAAAATCGCGTCCTCCCGTTCCTAGATCTACTTATTCATAGGACTCCATCTGGATGTAAATTTTCCGTCTATCGTAAGCCTACCAACGCCGCTTCTTATATTCATTTTTACTCGGGTCATAATGATAAATTCAAACTTTCTGTATTTATTTGAATATTTCTCCGAGGGTTGCGGGTCCCAAAATTCTTGGATCTTGAGATTTCTAAGATCTTTGAAATAGGTAACAATCTTTGTTACCCTCAAAGATCTCTCGCAAGATGCCTAGATTTGGAAAAAAATCGTTTTATAGACCTGAAATCCCTCCCGCAAAAAAATTTGAAGAACTCCCTTGTTTTACCGTTTTCTGAGTCCTTTTCCTTGCTTCCCCGCCTCTTGAAAAGTTTAAATATTTCAGTCATACTCAAGTATGAGTCTACTATGTATAAAATGTTAATCGAAATAATAACTATAGTATAGGGGAGGGGGGGATTCTGTCGATTGTGCCGTTTGCCCTAAGCAATAATTTGGGCAAACCAGAAAATCATGAAATATACGCTTGACCCAACATAAATACACTATTAGAATAGGTGAAAGTAATAGTGCTTTCTTTGTTCATTTATCCCCCATAAGGGGCGCGGTGATTTGCTATCCTGGCCGCCGTGCTGACGGGACTCAGCACCTCCTCCGAGCCTAGCTTAGCCTCTTCTCTTTCTTTCAGACGGCCTGTATTTCTCCCCTACTTCGTCACTTCACCTACAACCTCTCCCACAACTTTCTCTGGTCGGCTTCTATTTTCACAGGGTAGATGCCGACCTTCTTCACAGCTAACTATCCCGGATTGGGGCTGAAGGGGGAGGGGACAATGATCCCTAACCCCTGAGCTCCGGTTTGGGATGGTGGGTTTTTAACAACCTGCTTCATCCCTACCCATACCTTCCTCACATCCCTTTTCCTTCTCTCTTCACACACTATCAACTTTTACGCCGTGTCCAAGGTGGAGCCGCCATTCTGAGGGACTGCCAGGCCACCAGGTGGGAGGGGTGGTCTTAAATGGCGGCACCTGGCTCTGTCAGGCCTGTACGCACCCCTTGCAGGGTGGGCTACTGTGAAGGGTGATGAGCGTGTGCATCCATGAGAAAATTAGGGTCACCATGCCCAATAATGTAAATAATCAACGGAGCCGCCTTCGGGCAGTTCCACAGAAAAATTGGAGGTCCTCCCCCTTTCCTTGCGCAGGGGACCCTCCAAATTTCTCTAACTGGAGAGGAGGCTTACTCTTCTACTTCGTCTACGGGTGTAGGGGACTCTCCCTCACCCCCTTGTCTAGAGATGCTTTCGGGCACCTCCCTCTTTCCAGCGGCAGTCCCCATCCCTTTACTTCCCAAGGGGACTGCCAAGAAAGCCAGCAGGCAGCCCATAGCCGACCGCTCCCCATTGAAGCGGCTCGGTAGGGCAAACAACTTTAGGGGGGAGAGGGGAGCCAGGCCCCTACGGTCGCTTCCCTCAAAAGAACTGCTGGCTAGAATACTAAACCTAGTTGGAGTCAAGGCCTGTGCCTCCCAAGACGAGACTAAAGACACTGCTGCCAATAGGACCTGTGATGTCCTGGGGGGGGGGCAAACTGGAGGCCCCACCCGGGATAGACATGGTCCTTGAGGCAACCCAGCCTCAGGCGGTAGGGCGTTCCATGGGAGCGAATCTGGGCTCGGCGCCAAGCACTGAACTCGAGTCCGCTCCTATGCAAGGTCCTCCTAAAACGGCTAGGGTTTCCAAGGCAGTACAAGGAGTGGAGGGATCTCCTCCTCCGACAGGTGCCCCTACGACTGCCAGGAACTTCTCCATCTCGGAGAAGGGCCTTGCTGAGGCTGGTCCATCTGACCTGGGGGCACCTGCCGGCGGATGGGGGAAGAGGGTTCATTCCCAGCCATCATCTCCTAAAAAGAAAAAAAAAGACACCGGGCTCCTCTCTATCAGTGGGGGCTGCGGGGACGGATGGGTCTGCTGCCACTCTGGCAAGCGACCAAGCCAAGATCGGCCCCTCTGCCTCCCCCCGGGGGCGGAGCCCCTGATTATGACAAAAAGTGCTAGAGCTCGATTACATCGGGGCCCCTCATTCAGAGATTGCCCGGGGTTTTCGAGCCCGCTGGCTTCACACTCGTCCTAGTTATTCGCTCCACTGATGGCACCTTGTTGGCTAAGGGCAACATGATCCATCATAGGAGAGCTTTAGCTAGTGTGACTGGTAGAGAGCCGAACGTGACCCGTTTCTCGAACGAGAGCCTTCTGGCGAATGCGGCGGATCCCTCCGATGCGCCCAAGATAAGTGCTCTTCGGACACTTGATGGCACCCCGGTAAGTGTGACGCCGCACTCTACCATGAACTTTGTAAAAGGAGTAGATTATGCGAGGGAACTCGTGGACTACTCCATAGAAGATATCACTCTAGAGCTGGCCGACCACGTGGCGGTCAAGGTCCAGCGTGTGATTGTGATGAGAAAACAGGGATGGGCCTCGAGATCCACCCCTACACTCTCCATCACGTTTGACTGTGACAAGCTTCCTGAGTCGGTGCGTGCCGGTTGGTACCGTTACCGCTGAAGGCATTCGTGCCACTGCCGTTGAGGTGCCATTACTGTCACCGCTTCGGCCATACGAATCGCTCACGTAGACGTGCAAAGTCGGGGTCACCCGAAGTCTGTGTAAATTGCTCCAAGGCCGCACAAGATAAGTCCAAATCGTGTGTTGCCAAGTGTGTCAATTGCTGAAAGCCGCACCCCGCTTCTTTGAAGCAATGTGGTGCATATCTCGTTGAGAAAGAAATCCTAGCCGTTCAGGCCCAGGATCGTCTCTCATTCCGGGAGGCTAAGGACTTAGTCCTGGCGCGCTCGGCTCTGCCTGGGACGTCTTACGCCTCAATGCTTAGAAAGACACCCTCTGCTCCTGGCCCATCCAGACCAACGAGCAGGCTTGTTTCCGCGTCCATTCGGAGCCATTCTGCAGGTTCTACTCAACCCGGTCGCTTCCCTGGTAAAGCTGGCGGCAAAAAGTGTTCACACCCAGTCCCGGCTAAAACCAGGGCTCCCCACCCCTTCCCCAAGCGTGACCGTTTCTCGTTTGGCGAAACGGCCACGCGCCTCCACCGAGCCGTTAGACTCACAGGAGGCAACACCCCTGAAGACCGTTGCCAGGCCATTTTCCAGGGTTCCTAAAGCTGTCCCCCGAAAGGAGAACAACAACAAAGAAGCTTCGGCTCCTTCGCCGACGCCTAGTGGTGGGCTGGGTGGCTCGGAGACGGTGGATCCTCGAAAAGAGGGCCCCCCCCCCGCCTCCGAAGTCTCAACGCACGCTTAAGGTTTCGAGGCGGAGGGAGAAAAAGAGCCGCATGGCGAGCCGAACCTCCCCCAATAAGCCCTCGAAGGCGACAGTGCCTTCAGCGCTTTGTCCGGCTAACAGCGCCCGTGGTTCTGCCTCAGGGAAGCGTACGGCCATTGCCCTGAGGGTCTTCTGTTCGAAGAGGGTCATCGCGTCTCCTCCGAGCTAGGCCTGGAGGGCATATTCCTTCAATGGAATTGCCGTGGACTCCGGGCCCACTGGGAGGAGCTGCGGGGGCTCATATCGCCCGTTCCCTGTTAGCTATTTTTCTGCAGACCATGCTAGGCGCGTATTCCCTGCCCGCCCTCCCTGGGTATAAGGGTTTTGCGACCCCGTCACCACGAAATGGGGGCTGGGCTGGGAGATGCGCAGTTTACACTCCGCATGATGTCTCCGTTCCAGCTTCACCTGGATAGGAGGTATACTGTTATTTCTACGTACATTCCACCGTCAGCTGACTTCGACGCGGGGGACTTCCGCCGCGTCGTGGCATGGTTGCCGAGGCACTTTCTCTTGCTTGGAGATCTGAATGGCAGACATCCTCTCTGGGAAAATTACTTAATATATCCCAGGAGACAAGTCTTTACAGATCTGATCGAAGAGCTTGAGATAGGTGTCCTAAATGTGGATGAGTTTACGCATCACTGCCCGAGAACCGCTTCATTTTCTTGCCCTGATCCTATCTCTGTGCTCTCTGGATTCACAGCCTGATTTTGATTGGGAGGGGGGCTGGCGGGGGTTGATGACTTCCATGGTAGTGATCACTTTCCCATTCAAATATCCTTTTCAGGGCGGCTGCCGCCTGCGAGCCCACTTGAGTGGTGCTTGGTGCGGGCGCGATGGCCTGCATTTCAGGCAATGACTGTAGATAGAGAATGACTGTATTCTCTATCTCAGTCGAGGAGTTTAGGTCGGTAGATGAAGCCGTTGAGTTTTTCTCCCGCAACCTCATCACCGCGGGCCTGACTACTATTCCAGAACGTCTGAGTGTGAGGCGGCCCTCAAAAAGAAGTGTTATGCCTACATGCGCTATAAGCGCCGCCCCAACGATTTCACTGTCGCTGAATTTCGTCGGGCTAGGGCTAGGATCCGATATATTTCGAAGCACGCCCACCGCTCTTCTTGGCTGGCATACGTGTCTTCACCTAACGGGAAGATCCCTCTAGCAGAGGTGTGGAAGCGAGTCGAAAAGGATTCGGGGCAAGTTCTCGCAGGATAGCCTCCCGTTCTCCAAGACAATGGAACTGCAATCTCGGACCCCACGTCGGTGGCGGAATCCTTCGCGACCGCTTTCTCTGCACTCTCTACCCGGGATGCTGCTCCGCCAGCATTCAATGCACGCCGTGATGTCGCGGAAGGCCGCCGACTGGGCTTTACCTCGAGAGGCGGATAACCCTTCAACGACAGGTTTAGTGTAAGTGAGTTGCGTTCCGCTCTTGCTTCGTGCGCAGACACCGCCCATGGTCCGGATGATGTCCCGTACGCCATGCTTCGACACCTGGGTGAGCATGGCCTTTCTCTTAGATTTGTTCAACAGGATCTGGGCGGAGGGTCTCCTCCCGGATTACTGGCGAATCGCTACTGTGCTCACCTTTCGCAAACCGGCTGGTTTCCGCCCAATCTCTTTAACTTCTTGCGTGTGCAAGTTGATGGAGAAATTGGTAAATGTTAGATTTGCCTTTTTTTTTGGACAGCGGAGGCCATCTATTTTCTGCACAGTGCTGCTTCCGCAAGTTCCACTCGGCTCCGACTGGAAAATGTTATATGTGAGGCCTTCCTTCGTAGACAGCACTACGCCACATTGTTTATTGAACTGGAGGAGGTCTATGATCCCGCATGGCGATATGGTATCATGGAGACTGTCCACATGATGGGGGCGAGGGGACGCCTCCCAATGTTTATATCTGAATTTTTGCGAGATCTTCGATTCCGCGTACGGGTGGGTGTAGCCCTCTCCGGCCCAATGGAGCAGGAAGAGGGTGCCCCGCAGGGAAGTGTCCTCAGTGTCAGACTCTTTGCCCTGAGAATCAACGGCATCATCTCGGTGCTTCCGGAAGATGTTCTCGCTACGCTCTACATGGACGACCTTTCGATCTCTTTTGCCGCGCCCCAGATCCCAACTCTAGAGCGTCAACTCTAACAGGCATTGAACCGCGTCTTTCGCTATGCCAAAGCGCACAGGTTTCGGTTTTCCTTGGCCAAGACTAAGGTGGTGCACTTCTGCCGCCATCCACGGCTCCACCCTGACCCAGACTTGTTTCTTAATGGGGTACGCCTGAAAGTGATTGAATCGCACCGTTTCCTTGGTCTTGTATTTGACCGACGCCTCACCTTTGAAAACTGCGTTGTCCCCCAGACTGTTTGGCACATTCTTGTTGAATGTCCCAGTCTGGGCGATCTCCGCGCACGTTACCTGTCCCGGTCCCGTGATGGGCGGGGTCGCTACCGCCTGTCCCTTGTGCTCGGGACGATTTCGTTCACATTGACTGGTGGACTTACAGACTTTTGGCGTGAGGCCTGCCTTCTCCCCTTTATTTAACTAGGTTTTTTTTTGTTATCGTTGTTTTCTTTGTAGGTCGCACGCTCCTGCGCCGCGGGTAGGGAGACAGGGAGACCTCCCCCCGACGCTGGAGCTTGCTTCCTAATTTTTGCCATTTTCTCTTTTTATTGTTGTTGTGTTTTCATATTCTTATTTTAAAGTAGCATAGTGTTAGGCTGTCGTGATTGCGGCAACTTATGCCCAAGTGGGCAGTCGCCAGATAGGCTCCTAAAATTAAAAAAAAATAAAATTGTTCATTTATCTGAAAATAGTCACCTTATCAATTGGAATTCGGCTAAATTTATTTATAAATCTGTTGACTATGTTAAAAGAAATATTGTCGAATTTTCATTCTTTAATTCTTCGCATAATTTCAATATATGTCCCGGTCTCTTTAAACTTGACCTTGTAATTAAAAGGCTTATTTGTAACGAAATTGTCCATTTTAAATCCTAGCCCGTTCGATTTACTAAATTTACTGTATGCCTTTTTTTATCTCAATGTATTTATAATTGCATGCGTATGTACTCATAGCTTTGAGACCCATTTTGTCTACATTCTTTTCTCATAGTTTGAACTTTCGGAATAGTCTTATCTTTATTCCTTTACCCTTCGTTTCCGGTATTTAATCCCATTCCTGATATCACTTTTCTATTTTGTGTCCTTTTGTTGTACATGGGCGGGGCAACGATTCTCCGGCTTATATATATATACCACCTTTGTAAAATTATTCATTATTCCTTGAGAATGAACTGAAAAAGTTCGAAAGTACTTGGAATTCGCCTTTCATTTTCCTGTGGTATTTTTTGGCATATATATATATATATATATATATATATATATATATATATATATATATATATATATATATATATATATATATATATATATAAAATTTCACGGCAAAGGTAAAGACATACAAGATGCTCAGGTACATCTTATTTATTTGTTATTGTGAAACCACGTTTCGGGCATATCGCCCATCTTCAGGTTCTAAAAGCCTAAAACCATAAAAAATACACTATGATATAATTAAATTATCATCGTTAGTAAATTTATTAGGAATATTCGAAACCAAGGAAAAGTTACCATTGCATTAGCGAGTAGCAATCAACTTCCTTTCATAGACGTCATTTTCGAAAAAGCCGACAAACTAACTACCTCAATATACAGAAAACCAACATTTAGTGGCCTTGGAATCAATTTTTCAGCCATTGTGACTTATCTTATATACTCAGTGCAATATACTCCCTAATATATAGAGGTTTCCATCTCTCCTCTACTTATTTCCTAATGCATAATGTATTCCAAACTCTAAAGTCTTATTTTACAAACAATTGTTACCCTCTACCTTTGGTTGACAAATTTATCAATAACTTTCTGAATAAAATTTACTCTCCATTTTTTGTCTCATATGATGTTCCAAAAAATAAAAATAAAAATTCATAATACCTGAAATTAGATCCTTCAATAAATAATATTATTCACTAGAAAATGCAACAAATTGCTCAAAAAATACTATTTCATACTAACTTCAAAATCACTTTTGTCGACCCTCTTTCCCTAGGCAGTTTCTTTTCCTCAAAGGACAACCTTCCCATTGAGATGAGCAGCCACATTGTTTAAGCTTTTACTTGTCCTTGTTGCTGCATGGAACCTCGATTGGTAGTACGGTTCGCTCATTAAAAGATAGGTTTTGTCCTCATATGGGAATAGCCAACGTAGAGAAAGAAATTTATCTAGGAAGGAAACTTCTGCAATTTGTAATCATATAATACAATGTAAGAAAATGTTCTATCGAGAATTTTAAAATAATTGGCCGTAATAATAATGAATATAGTCTAAGTACTTTGGAATCCCTACTGATAAAGACAAAACTTCCTACACTTAAAATTGAAAATACCGGTGTCTCCCTTCTTATTTCTTAATTATAATTACCTCAATCAACAACCAACCAATTTTCTCTTATTCACCAACCAACCAATCAAAAACCTACCCTTCTTCAAGCCTATCTCATTATAATTCCTTCACTTTGTGATTTCACTTGAACTTCATCGGTAATAATTTACTTTTGTTTTATTTTTGTTTCTTCGTTCCATTAGTGTTTCAATGTGATAGATACTTTAAAACACTTTTTTTTGTTTGATACTCTTGTATTTTTAATCCCTGAGTTATCTATTAATCTTTTCATTTATCTAAATGGTCTTAACTTAATTATTTTTAATATTGCTTCTTTAAATTTGTTCCATTTTTTTTTAGAGGTTTATTTAAAACTTTTTGTTTTATAGATCGTCATTTGTACCCTATAGATCTTTTACTTTTGCATATTTTTTAAAATGATTTTATTTAAATATTATCTTAATATATGTCATTTCTATAATGTTTTGTTTGTTCATAAATTTTGGTCTTTATAATTTTTACTCGCCTAACTTATTTTACTGTCTTAATTCTTTCTCGTTTAATGAAATTGCATTAATTTAGTCTCTAATTTTTACGCCGATACCCTGTGAAAATATTTCCTTGTTTTCAAAGATTTTATGATTTCTTAATAAGTTTACCCAAGATATTAATTTAATCACATCAATGCTGTATTTTTTATTGTTTTAGGATTTTAGAAATTGAAGATAGGTTGACCACTGTATCTTCTCGAGAGTTCTTTGTCCAAGCTGCCCCTTTCAAAGAAGTCAATACTCGGCGTCACATCTTTACTTCTAATATTCCCAATAACTGGTCCAATATACTCGTACTTCAAGACTCCATCTTCGGGACATTGAGACTTCGGACTGGGAAACTCGAACGGCGAGTTAAACTTAAACTTCAACGACTCATCGAAAATAGTGCTTAGACAAAGAACTCTCGCGAAGATACAGTGGTCAACCTTTCATCGCAACAAATAAACAGAACTTCACTTTGTCCTCTTGGTTTCGGTTTAAAATTTTCTATTCCTTCTCAACGGTCCAGTGTAACAATTGCTAAGAGCTTTATTAATTTAGAAAAATTCGGCAATGTTCCTAGTGAGTATATTTCTATTGCTAAAGGTTTTGTGTACCAATCTATGACTTCCTCCTTGGCCTCTAATTATTCCTCACGTTTCCGTTGGGCTATGAATAACCTTAAGAATAATCCTAACCTTCATATCAGTAAAGCCGATAAATCTGGTACAATAGTTATATTAGATAAACAAACATATTTCGATAAAATGAGCGAATTAACTAATGATGACTCTACCTATGTGCATTTAAATAAAGACCCTTTAGAAAAATTGAATAGTAATTTTCATAAAAAAGTACGCTCAATTCTTAAACATTATCGAGACTTAATTTCTAAATTTAAATCTATGAGTGCTTCTCTTCCTTATCTTTGTGGCCTTGTCAAGACTCACAAACCTAATAATCCTTTACGCCCCATTGTCAGTTCTGTAGGCCCTGTCTCATATGTTTTGTCAAAATGGCTTACGTCTTATCTTACCTCTCTTGTAGGATGCGTTTCTGATTCCCATATAGTTAATAGTGTCTACCTAATAGAATAACTTAATACCATCCTGTACCCTTGAGACTTCACCCTTGTTAGCTTTGATGTTTGCTCCCTCTACACTAAAGTTCCGGTTGATGATCTATTCCAGTTTCTTAAAGATAAATTGTGTAACGTTGAATTACCTATACCTCCTAATTTATTCTTAGAATTAATCTCCCTCTGTACCAAAGACTGCATTTACTTTCAATGGTAAATTATTTCGCCAAAAATTTGGTTTGGCTATGGGTAATTGTTTATCTAACTTATATATGGAATTTTTCGAAACGGTTTTCCTCCCCTCTATTGTAGATTTTCCTATAATCTGGTTTCGCTATATTGATGATATCCTTTGCTTGTGGCCTAATTCTGAAAATATTTTTCATTTTTTGAACAAACTTAATTTCCTTGTACCTTCCATCAAATTTACCCTTGAAATTGAACAGAATGGAAGTATTCCTTCCCTTGATTAATTAATACACCGCACGCCTTCTGGTTTCAAATTCTCTGTCTATCGGAAACCAACTAATTCTTCTTATATTCACTTTTACTCCTCTCACCATATTAAAGTCAAAAGATATATTTTTATTTCAATGTTTCTCCGTGCACTTCGTGTAGTTAGTCCTGAATTTTTTGACTGAAGTTTCCAAACTTTTGACATCGGCCATAAACTTTGCTATCCTTTTCATTTCCTTGATAAATGCCTTCAGTTAGCTAAAAAGTCTTTTTATAGTTTTGAACCTCGCGCGCTTTTTAATAACAAGAATACTCTTGTACTTCCTTTTAATTCATCCTTTGCTTCTCTCCCTCATATTTTAAAATCTCTAGGCATTTGTGTAGTATTTAACTATAATAATACCATCACTAAACTATTAGTCAAGAACGCCCCTTCCCCTATTGGTAATGTATATTGCGTAAAGTGTATCGATTGCTCTAAATATTACTTTGGCTTATATAAACTTGATGGTTATTTTTTAAATTATATTCACAATGTACTGTCGAAACTTTTAATTTGAGACTAAATATTTATATTAATATTAATAAACAGTTTAATTTTATTTTGTGTGCATCTATGTAGACTTATGTTTTTTTCTGCATTTATTTCCATTTGAGTCAAGTCTTTAGAACATTTGTACTTATTTTACCTTGGTTTTCAGATCCTGACCTCTGAGGTTAATCTCTCGTTAAGATTTTCCCCCTCCTTAATTGCCTAGGCGGTATTTTAATCCTCTTGTCAACCTTTAGTCTTTTGAATTTACTTTTTTTAATGATCTTATTTTGTATTTATCTTCGCTCCTCCTAAGGTTTCCATTTCATATTATTTCATTTTGTTGATTGTTTTTTTTCTTTTTTGTGGGCGTTTCCTCTCCTCTGTATTATCCTTATAAATATTACAATTTACAATACTTCTGTTATTCCTTGATAAAGAACTCGAAATAAAGTTCGAAAATACTTGGAATCCTCGTATTATTTTTTCCTGTGGGATATGTTGCATATATTTATATATATATATATATATATATATATATATATATATATATATATATATATATATATATATAATAGCTTGACTTTCTGGCTAAATATTTTAAGAATAATTCATTTTCCGGGTGCTTTCGCTTATTACAATATCAATAAGCGAAAGTGTTCGGGACCTCATTTGTTTTATTTCATTCTCCGTGGTTTGATCTTGCATGTATCTGTTTATGCACTTTAGTGCAAAAATGCTCTTGCATGTGTGTATCTGTGTGTGTACACTTTAGTACTCTTTAATTAGGAAAGTCAATCATTTCTCGAAACTACCAAATTTCGGACGATTTGGTATCAAATTTGATTTACCTGATTTTGGATTTGTAAATAAATGGTCTCGAAGCTCACATGCGTTCCCCTCCCCTCTCCCCTCCATTTCCTTCCTAAATTTAATGGAACCATGCATTCATTTCTCCCTTCGTTGCTCCTTCTGGGTTAATCTGCTCGTGCCCCTTCCTACCCTTAATAACGGATCGAGAGTTTCATCGCCTGCCCATACCCCACCTCGCCCTGCCTGTCCGGAAATGATCGGCCTTCTATTAGAAAGACGCCACCCGATTAGCGTCCACTACGTCTTTATTCCTTTCCTCCCAATCCCTGAAGTTCGCTATGTCAATTCATGGAGGTTTCAGGACAGAGGAAGGTTCTTGAAGGTGGTGCCGTAGGAAATGCAAATTCTAAAAACGTAAACTTGGAATGTCTGGACGAAAACTTCAGCTTTGTCCAAAAACACTGCAAATTGCCTCCCACGGAAGGGTAGTTCAAGTTCGTTCTTTTTAGTGGCGCCTTGTACTCGCCTGTTGCTGGAAATTCATAATACCCCCTTTCACCCACCCACTCCCGGGCTAACGGGGGTTCATTGAGGTCTTCCTCCCTCATTTCTGTTCGTTTATGTATACCAATTTTTCCATTCAGATCTTTCTGTTCTCTCTTTTCCCAATCGAAGTACCCTCGTTGGTTTTGAGGTGGGTTTTGTTATAAAAAGTACCTTTCTTGCCTTTCTTTTTTTTTTCTTTTTACATCAAGACCTTTAGTGTTCCACCTGAAAAAGATTTAGGTCCTCAAAACGTCTCGTGTCCTTTGTGCTGCCTCGAATTTCGCCTCCTTTTGGTTGGCACGATCGACTTCCTCAGTGTGGATATATGGCTACGACAGAGCCAAGTCGAAACCCCGCTTCTCGACTGACCGGAGTTAAGCCACATCGGGTATTGTTAGTTGCCAGGCGGAGTCCAGATTCGGATCGACTTTGCTTGGTTCGGGGGGGGGGAGGTATGCTGCATTAAATCGTGGTTCAGATCCCATTTTAAACTAAACTCTCCATGGAAAAATAAAGATCGCGAAAGCAGTAAAACTCTTACAAATAAACAAATAATTTTGGCACAATGCCATTCTCTACATTGGCAAAGATATCCAGCTGGCGAGAAGAATTTACAGAGGCGCGCCGAGCATTCCTCTTTGACTTATTTTTTTTGTGTGTAATAAAACCTTCCGTTCAATTGCGCCTTAAAAAAAAATTCAAAATAATATATACTTAGCTACAAATTTTTTAAGAGAAAAAAAACCTGTCTTCGGTCATGAAGCCCTTAGAAAAGTGAGAAAATTGGAGAAACTCCGGAACAGGAGAGCCACAAGATTTAAACAACTTAATTGTATCAACAATTGTCTTAAATTATATAATATTTATGAGCTGCAACAATTTTCCGCTTTTTTGTACCCCTGTCACGGGCTTTCCTCTTTATCCTAGTTCAGTGCCTCTTCACACTTCACCGATCGCACACCAGTTATTTAAGGTCGGAGGTTCATTCACTCTTGGCTACCCAAGCAAATATTAAAAGATTTCAAGGAAGAACGAGAGTTTTGTATAAAAGAAAGAGAATTGACAGAATGCAGTTCTGTCATTCGAGTTTCACTACAGATTCGCAGACAAACATCTTTTGAACTTACTGGGGAGTTCAATGAAGCTTCAAGTTAAAATATATCCCCCCAAAAAGTAAAGATCTAGGGTTAAAAGGATGCGAGGCGAGAAAAAAGCCATGGATATTTAAGGTCAACAGAAAATAACCCGTCTTCATTGTGCTCAAGATCACAAAAATCGGACACAATTATCAGACATGTAAGAAAGACTATTCTATTTTTGTTTCACATGTAACTTATGCAATTCCATTTAAGTATAACGTGGAAGAAAATTATTTAGAAAATTATATTTTTTGTAATGATTTTGCTGATTTTCAGCACTTCTGGGGGTACCTTTGTGAAACAAAGAGTTAGAGAGGCCTCTCTACATGTGTCGTACAAATGGTGAAGCATTGAGGTGATGTTATG
The DNA here is from genome assembly GCA_963969495.1 of Ceratothoa steindachneri. Lineage (NCBI taxonomy): Eukaryota > Metazoa > Arthropoda > Malacostraca > Isopoda > Cymothoidae > Ceratothoa > Ceratothoa steindachneri. The sequence continues at coordinate 149,439,794 of OZ018321.1, read as the reverse complement.
ATATGGGGCTGCATGTCTCCATAAGAGCCAAGAAAGAATAAACTCTACAACTTATACCAACATGTTGTCACAAGTCTTAGAGCCATCTCTTCAGAAATTGCATCCCATAACACCAAGAAGTGAAGTTATATTTCAGGAGGACAATGCCTCATACCATCCAACCATAGTTTTTAGAAATGGGGATCACCGCAGAGCCCAGAATTAGATCCAATAGACAATTTGCGGGGAAAAGCAATAAGAATTACCACAAGTACGAATAAAAGAGAACTGTATGAAAAATTACAAGCTGAGTCGGGAAAGAAGATATCCTCAGCATTTTGTGGACATTTGGTGAAATCCATGACACGAGGAATTATGGCTAAACTTAAAGCCAAAGGGTGTCCCACAAAGTAGTAAAAATAATAAAAATAAATAAATATTTTACTTCTTATACGGAACTTATTTACCACAAATATCTAATTACATTAAATGAATGAGTCCATAGGGTGCTTTTTACTTTTGACCAAGAATATATATATATATATATATATATATATATATATATATATATATATATATATATATATATATATATATATATTATTTTGTTAGTTTTTTTAGTATAATTTCTTGGATATACGATTGTATCATAGGAAAGTTTCATAAAATATATTAAATGCATGACTTTCTGTGCCATAGAAATTTCGTTTACCTATTCATCATATTTTTGTAAATAGTATAATAAAGGAAACTAGTTCTCTTATTTTGTTTGGTAGTGTGTGTATATATATATATATATATATATATATATATATATATATATATATATATATATATATATATATATATCTTTAAAATTTTCCTGTGCCATGATTGGCCAATTTTTGTATGCTTATCGATAGAGAAAAAAATCCGTTTGAAGGGTTTAAAATTTTCCTGTGCCATGATTGGCCGATTTTTGTATGCTTATCGATAGAGAAAAAAATTCGTCTGAAGGGTTTAAAATTTTCCTGTGCCATGATTGGCCAATTTTTGTATGCTTATCGATAGAGAAAAAAATCCGTCTGAAGGGTTTAAAATTTTCCTGTGCCATGATTGGCCAATTTTTGTAGTATAAACATGATAAACAAACAACGAGAGTACACACGAGGTAAAAACATAAAAATTGTACACTAACAAAGGTTTGAAAGCTTAATAACATCAATACACGTATACAGAATGAATGAGACAAGGAGAAAAAAATAAACAGAAAACACTAAGAAGAACACATACAGAGAAAAACACGTGATAACATAAATAATACAAAAAAGAAAAATAAATATAAAAAAATAAAGTATGCCTGCGATGCCCCTCAAACAAGGGCAACCCTACCCCCCTTTCACCATCTATTATCTACTAACGCTGCCGCAACTGTTGACTTTAATAACGCATGCATACAACATGGCTTGCGGCAGCGTTATTGATTTCGACTTGCAATTTCTTGATTTGCCTTACAAGTCTCTTAACAGGATCTTCGAGAAGAGAAAATAGCCACAAAGGACATATCTTCTTATTCCTAGACGACTTTCGACCACAGTGGGTCATCTTCAGGGAAATATGGTAGTAACTCTTATAATGATGGTATATTCACTCACTCAACATCATCATCTAGACCACTCAGTCGGTATCAAAATAGGTTTCAAAAAATGAATGAGACAGGTAGACGATACCTCCACCCAAATGATTACAGCAGTACGTGAAAAGATTTTTAGATCTTTGGATTGGCAAAAAAAAAGAAAGTGAATCAGGATCACGAGATATTTACTCCCACTTTACTTTGCTGACGACATCGTGGGGGACGCCAGCCCCGATTTTTCTGACACAACTTGCACATTCGTAGAAGTGCAGGCTCGAGCGACCAGGGAGACTTACGGTCTTCCTTCCTTCTGCCTCTAGGAGTGAGAGAGAGAAAAGCGATTCTTTCTACCTCCATTTTTGTTTCTTCCGCAAGCACCTTGCCCTCGACGAACATTCCCCTCCACGCAAGTGACATGCCAGACTTTCCTTATTTGAGGAGAACAAAACCAGCCTGTCATGTCAGAATTGTCCGTTCAGAGCAGTTCATTCCAGGTTACTGCACACACCAAGAAAACTAGTAACCACGCTTTCCTAAAGAAATTTGTCATCCTGAAATCACAGCAACGTGAATTCACTGCTAACTGACCCACTCTCTCCGGACCGATGCTCGCCAATCATCGGAGCCTACATCTCCAATTACTCGGTAAGTTCATCCCGTGCTTCTCGTAACTTCACTAACCCAAAGAACGTTTAATGAACTAAATTTAGCATATGGTGAAAAGCAGATTTATGAATTCCTATTTAATTAAAGTGTTTTCCCTGTGCCCAGAAGGAAGCGATATATTGATTGCAATAAGAGTAAATTAATTATCTAGCAATTCCCGTTATGTAGTGAATAATTTCATAAATAATGCGTTACTACTTCCTCTATCAATTGAAATTGTTACTACTTTATTCGATTACTATCGTTCTATAATTATTCACGGAGCATGGTAATAAAGTACAACATCCAATCTGTTTCCTTGAAATCTTCCAGTGTAAAAAGTATACATTTAAAGTCATTCAAATTCATTCCGGGTAGTCAAAGTCCTCGTTGGGTTTCTTAATTGAATCATCGCAAAAGCAAATAGGTCCTAGTGGCATACAATTTAGTGGCTGCAAGTACCAGTGGTATTACATGATTTGTGAACATAAGCGGCCACATAAACATATTATTTCATTTCGGTTCAGAAGAATTGCAATCAATAATAACACGCATTAATTAATTCTCTAAGAAGGAGTGAAAGTTAACTTATTCATTCTCTCAGAAGGACTGAAAATAAAATTATCCGTTCTATCAAAAGGACTGAAAATAAACTTATTCACTCTCTCGGAGGACTGAAAATAAACTTATCTATTCTCTCAGAGGGACTGAAAATAAACTTATCCATTCTCTCAGAAGGACTGAAAATAAATAAAATCATACATTCGCTCAGAAGGACTAAAAATAAACTTATTCTTCTCTCAGAAGTACTGAAAATAACATATTCATTCACCTGAAGGAGTAAAAATAAACGGATCGTTTCCTCTGAGAAGGACTGAAAATAAACTTATTCTACTCTTAAAAGACTGAAAATAATTTATAAATGCTCTCAGAAGGACTGAAAATAAACATATTCATTTTCTCAGAAGGACTGAAAATAAACATTCATTCTCTCGGAAAGCCTGAAAATAAACTTATTAATTCTCTTAGAAGGGCGTAAAATAAATAAATTCATTTTCTCAGGAGGAGCGAACATAAATTTATTCTTTCTCCCAGAAGGACAGAAGGTAAAGTTATTCTTTCTCTCAGAAGGAGAGAAAATAAACAAATTTATTCTCTCAGAAGAACTGAAAATAACCTTATTTATTCTCCCATAAGGACTGAAAATAAACGTATCATTTCCTCTGAGAAGTACTGAAAATATACTTATCCATTCCTCTGAGAAGGACTGAAAATAAACTTATCCATTTCTCTGAGAAGACCTGAAAATAAACTCATCCATTCCCTCAGAATGACTGAAAATAAACTAATGTATTCTCTCGGAAAGACTGAAAATAAACTTATTCTTCTCTTAGAAAGACTGAAAATAAATTTATCCATTCTCTCAGAAGGACTGAAAATAACTTTATTCATTCTCCCAGAAGGACTGAAAATAGACGTATCCTTTCTTCTGAGGAGGACTGAAAATAAACTCATCCATTCTCTCATAAGGACTGAAAATAAACTTATTCACTCTCAGAAGGACTGATAATAAAATTCTTCGTTTATTCAGAAGGACTGAAAGTAAACTTATTTACTGTTATAGAGGACTGAAAGTAAATTATTCATTCTTTCAGAAGGACTGAAAATAAACTTATCTTTTCCTTTGAGAAGGACTGAAAATAAACTTATGCATTTCTCTGAGAAGGACTGAAAATATGCTTATTCACTGAAAGACTAAAATAAACGTATCCTTTCCTCTGAGAAGGACCAGAAAAACTCATCCATTATCTCAGAAGGACTGAAAATATACATATTTTTCTCTTATAATCCTTGAAAATAAATTTTTAAATGCCCCCAGGTGAACTGAAAATAAACATATTCACTCTCTCAAAAGGACGGAAATTAATCTTATTTATTCTCTCAGAAGGACCGAGGGTAAAGTTATTCTTTCTCTCAGAAGGACGGAAAATAAACAAAATCATTCTCTCAGAAGGACTAAAAATAACCTTATTCATTCTCCCAGAAGGACTGAAATTAAACATATTCGTTCTCTCAAAAGGACTGAAATTAAACTTATCCTTTCCTCTGAGAAGGACTGAAAATAATCTTATTTACTCTCTCAGAAGGAATAAAAAAAAATTATTCGTTTTATCAGAAGGACTGAAAATAAACTTATTCACTGTTTCAGAGGACCTGAAATGAATTATTCATTCTCTCAGAAGGACTTAAAATAAACATTCATTCCTCTGAGAAGGACTGAAAATAAACATTCATTCCTCTGAGAAGGACTGAAAATATACTTATCCAGTCACCTGAGTAAGACTGAAAATAACCTTATTCACTCTGACAGAAAGAATGAAAATAATTTTATTCTTTCTCCCAGAAGGACTGAAAATAAACGTATCCATTCTCTCACAAGGACTGAAAATAAACTTATCCATTCTTTCAGAAGGACTGAAAATAAACTTATTCTCTCTCAGAAAGACTGAAAATAAATTTAGAAATGCTCTCAGAAGGACGGAAAATAAACTTATTCATTCCTTCAGAAGGACTGAAAATAAACATTCATTCTCTCGGAAAGACTGAAAATAAACTTTTCTTAAACGAAAATAATTACCAATAAGGTTGAGAAGATAGGGCAATTAGATTTGATGAACAAATTTATGAACCCGCGTTAAAAAATGCGTTCGCTTGGTGCACCCCATGACCGAGAGGATTGGCGTTTTATAACAAGGAAATCGGCAGAAGAACAAAATTAGATTGGTGGGTGTTTGAGAAATTCGGAGACGTCCTCGGAATAGACGTTTCTAAATTGTGGCCACTGAACATAAAATAAAAAATGCTCAGAAACTGGAGAAAACCACAAAAAAAACTTGGGTCGATACATGTCGACCATAACTGGCAGGGGGCCTTAAAAAAAGTCCTTGGATAAGATAGAAATCTAGGGTGACATATATACGATAAAAATGATAAACTGGGCACATTTATACATAAAGAGACTCAGAAGAACACTGGGGAAAAAGTGAGTGAATGAAGTTTGCTCAATGGCAGGAGGTAACGTGCACAGTGTATGTGTATATGTGTGTGTGTGTGTGTGTGTTTATACGTCCCCCTAACACTGTTAAAAAAAAATATCCGCTTTTTTATTGCGTGGAAACAGGAAACAAGCGTAATCCAACTGAGAAAGAATTAACATGGGAGGAGGAATGAAACTAAAGCAAAAGGAGATTGAGGAGGACCAAGAAAGTCAAGTCACCCTTGAAGGCTGGAGGCAAAAAAAAAGAATTCCTAAGTTTTAAAGCCTTCGTGGGGACTCCTCTACCTCCAAGATCCCACTTTCGATTCTTGATGCTCTTCGGGCTAACCTGCCTCCCTTTTCCCTTTCTGTTTTATTTCCTACTTAATATGTTTCCCCCGTTGGATTACATCATCATAATTTTAATCATCGGGCCATTTTTGGCCCCCTTAATGACCCATGGCGTGTCCAAAAAGCTTGCACTGATCACAGTCTAGCGCTCGAGTTTGCCACGTTACTAAGCAAATTTCCTTCCTTCCCCTTCGAGCTCGTTTTCTGGGTTTCTCTAAGTATAAAAATGTCGAGTTTAGGATTTTTTTTCGTCTTTCTTCTGTCGATTTTCTTAGCAATGTTTTCTGCCTATTTAAACTTCAGAAATGTTTATTCCTTTTACTAAATCTTTCATCCATGCGGTCAAACAATCTCACAAAACAAAAATCACTCACGTTTGTGTTCTCATCCAAGTATTTATTTTATAGTCCCTGCGGATTAGTCCTAAAATGTAACTTTCTATTATGGGCGGATCCAGGGGGGCGGGGTGCTAGGTGGCTGAAGCCCCCCCTCCTCTAAATTTCAGACCGTTTATGTTTATATTTCCTTTTTAAGTCCTACTTGTATGCTGCTATTAGGAAAGTTATTTAATAATATAGAATATATCTAAAAACAGGGAGGGGGGTTAACCGTTGCGATCGAATGTATCTTATATGATACATGTCTAAAATGCAGGTAAATCTCAAAACATAATGATTAAATTCAGTATTAGTCCATAGCTGACGTCCAAAAACTATAAATAAACCACAAATCATAATTTTCTGATGTGTGGAAAAAATCGGATCTGAGAGAGTTAATGCTCACTCCTATATGATATACTGTTATTTATTATCAATGATGTGTAAGATAACCATTATTAATCATTAATGCCATTTTCTCAGACTATTCAGAGGGAGGAATTCAGGTTATTTCCCCCCCAAAAAAAATCCTGGATCCGCCACTGCTTTCTATATTTCAAGTGTGTTTTAAATGTGGTCTTTTTACAAGTAAGGTCTCATTCAATATGTCTAGGCCTTATTAGAGGCAAATTTTTGGTTCGTCCTTTATACAAAATTAGCTTAAAGTTTACATGAATGTACTGTTGCTAAGGGGGGTACCATCATGAAATTATATACCTCATTTATTTTCAAGAGCTAAAACTATGGTTAATTAACCTTAATACCAGTGGGAGTGCTGCATCATAAAATTTTTAGCATTGTTTTAATATTGTGTAAAAGGATATACACATATTAAAACAAAATTTATACTCGTAGATATACTTGATCAAATCTTAAACAGTAAAATCAACCATTTTTTTACTTACTAATTTTTTTACTTACTTCACAGTTCTTTTTAACTTTTATGTTATGGTCATTGATTGAAAGTCTGTATGCCTCACTAAGTCTCTTTATAATATTTACAGTTCCTAACAGTGAGAGTGAAACCACATTATCAACGTTCTGCTTTGACTTCTCATGCGTTTCATTTTTTTATTTCACTTTGTTTATATTTCTAAAACCATCTTTTGCCCACGTTAAATCACCCCCAAACGGCAGACACGGGACCGCCAACTTTTTCGTTGGTACCATTCAGAATTAAAACTACGATATATTTCTTGTTGTTGCTTATGCCGGGCTGAGATATTTGGAGATCAAGTGTTGAACGGCCTCTTTTTTTAACTGCAACTTTCTTATGGAGAGACAGCTGGGAAAACTTAAAAGCTGTTGAAGTTCACTTACAGTCACATAACTTATTTCTTGGGGATGCAAGGAGGCCATGTTTAAATTTTCTGTAAAATAAAATAACCGAAAAAAATTATGAATTAAATTCTACACACTATCACATTCAAGAATATAAACACGTTTTTAAGCAAAACACACGCGGAATCAAAAGAAACACTACCTTCAACCAGCACACCAGGATCGGCACTACGTGCGCCACAGTGCTCTCCCTCCCTAGCGTGCAGCTTCCTATCTCCGACATGTGAGCATGCGTACGACAGCCAAACACCGCGTCGCTGGAACTGTGAAGCGCACAGTTCTATACAAGGATTTTTGTATTTTTTTCATAAACTTGGGAATGGCTACTGACATTAAGCTTAAGGATTGTATAATGTATATGTACAAAGAAATAATTAAAGAATTAAGGACTCATTATATTGAATGTTATTGATAATATCGAGTGTAAATAGGGGGTGCTGCAGTTCCGCAGTGCCTATACACGAGCCGCCACTGCTTAATACTATATTATATACCACAATATCTGCCATCAGGTCAAGCACATTACGGAAGGCCTGTAGCTTCTTACGCCCGCCAGAAGATTGATGTGAAGGTTGTTATCGTACAAAATATCATCTTGCATTTGTCGTTTTTTAGTGTTTAATTAGTTTTTAGTTGGAAGTAAATCAAGTCTATTATAATTAGCTTAGAAATCCAAGCAGTTTATCTTTAACATTTTTATTGCCCCATGAATGAATGACTGCATCTTACTGAAAACAAAGAATATTCATATTTTAAGTAATCTGACAAATACTTCATTTTTAGAATTTGTGTAAAAATAGTTACAATCTAGTTTCTAAATATAATAGCAAAGTCCTAATCTTATGATCTTTTCATAGTAATTGGGCGAGAGATGGGTGACGCAACCTACTACTTACTGATCTTTTCATTGTTTACTTAAGGCAATTAGAATATTTTTTTATATCTTCATATATAAGCGAATAAGTCGGAGAATATGAGAGATATTCGATTTGACATAAATAAGATGGCAATTTTGTCGGGTGATGGAATTTTGATTAGCCTAATTATGATGGTGATTTTTGTAATAGTAATCATATCTCATAGATTTCGGAAATATAATCTTCCTTGCAGACTTGGCTTCTATGAACATTTTTACTCGACGTATCATATTATTGACACTCTCTGGTCTTTTTATCAGGGGGGGGGGGGGTCTTTTATGTTGAGACAGCCAGAAATTGTAATCGTTTTGGTATGTCCATTTGTTTATCCTGTTGAGAACCACAGCCTGAAAGATAGCCAATGCAAGTGAATCAAGTCCCTTTAGGTTCTAGCAATATGCATGCTAACAGTGACAATGAAGGGTTTCTTTTGTTTGTTTGTTTTCCCCGTCTTCTCTATGGTATTTCCTCTTGCCGTGACTTTCTCAGAAACCGTGTCTCCCTTTTCTCGGCGACTTCAAAGAAAAGAAATTCTTCGTACCCCTTTTTGAGAAATGTCTTTGGCGTTAGAGATTAGCTCTCTGAGAAGAGTCTACCAATTAATGGTCTCCTGTTCAGTACTCCACTCACTGGGTATTTTTTTGAATCTTCACCAATCACATGAATCCCTCCTTTCCCTTACGAGCAATGGGCTCTTGTTCAATATTCACAATCCTTTGGTATTTTCTAAATGGTTACCAATCTCACGAATCCCACTTTCCTCTTAGGTGCAATTCTCTCTTTTGCCATCATTCATTTACCTAGCGCACCCCCACCCTCCTCAATATCGCGGATATCTTTCCACCTGTCGTCCTTCCGAGACCTCTACTTTATTTCCTTGTTTTCACCTCACCGTCTTCAAATCCTTGCTTTGGAGACGTCCTTGACTCTCTTTGCCCCACTCGGTTGGTTTCTGGAGACATAATCTACCTTTCCCGCACCAGTATTTAGGGTTGCTTAAGTCAGCTACTCCACTCTTCATAGTTAATCTTCAATTTCCTACTTTATTTTTTTCATGTTTGCCACGCATTTTCAGTCTTTATCTTTTAATCGAAAATACCCTCGTAGGTTACCATATTTTCCTTGAGGACCAGGATTTAGAAAGTCTGCTTCCGTTGCTATTAGATACCTGCCCATGCAACCAGGTAATATATGGTGATCTTAAGTTGTGATTAATCAATAAACTGCAAGAATCGTGACGCTGAGTAAATTGTTCAGTCAGAACATTAATTTAAAGATATTCCTTTCTCTGAAGCATCGTGAAGTAATAATCATTTCCAAAGTAAATCTGAAAGCAATTTCATAATTTGGTGTAATGGTGATAAGTTTAGTTAACGGCTAAAAGAATCAAAATACTAAATTTGAAGTATTCAGACAGTATTTGGAGATCAATGCCTTAAGTTACTGAGGGATGAAACTGGTCTATATGGAGAGCTTACCATCTGATGGAGGCGTACGAAAGATCTTAGAGATTCACTCCAACTCGTCTTCAAGATAAACTTTGATGGAATCGGGATTAAGGTATGAATGCATTTATCTACCATAAGATAAGATCCTTGTGTTTATTATTACCTTTTGATGTGTTTTACCCTTCTGTCCTTACTCTAGCGTTCCTTTTAGATTTCATCTTCATTGGTTCATTTTTTCATTTGGCCATTTTTCTTCACAAAACTATCTGCATTTCCCGCTCTTAAATTTTTCTCCATGCACTCGTTCGCACTTTCAACTTGGGTTGTCACACCGCACATATAACTGAGATAGAATTATATCATATTGCACCAGAACGGTGGAGAATAGTTGTTTGAAGGACCCATGTGTCAGAGAGCAGAGAGAGAGAACAGACACCTAGTCGACCCTTTTTGTCTGCGCTAATGGAAGTGCGAAATCATGAGACGCCGTGGTGACCAAAAAGCCAGCCATCGTAGAAAGCCGCGACAAGCTTGAGAGCCCGAAAAGGTCCCTTTGGGAGTCGGACAAAGTTTCACCTCGCCGGCTTAGGAACCTTCCCGCGATCGTGCTAATAGGGTGAGACTACCCTCGCCTGCCGACGCGTCGGACTCTGGAACCCTCCCCTTCGGACGGAAGGGGAAACCCCCATTCGACCCCACTATAAATCCTCCGGCGTCAGAGTTGGAAGGCAGTATCCGCCGCCTGCCCGCCCCGTCAGTATCCGCCGCCTGCCCGCCCCCGTCAGTATCCGCCGCCTGCCCGCCCCCGTCAGTATCTGCCGCCTGCCCGCCCCCGTCAGTATCTGCTGTCTGCCCGCCCCCGTCAGTACCTGCCGTCTGACCTTCCCGGTCGTACCCGCTATTCGCGTCCCGTTGGACACAAGTCCTCGCAGAACCCCTCAAGCTCCGGGTATTCTCATTTAATTCACGTGAGTCTACCCCGTACTCGTTGTTACCCGCTCCCCGAATGCAACGCGCCCAATCTCGACTCGTTGTTCTAGCCCGAAGGCATCCAGTTAGTAGTCATTGTCAAGAGAATATTATTTGAACTTTGCGCCAAGGCAAGGATTACTCCCTCGGACCAAATCTTCGAGGTAACAGCAACACACAACTTTCCTGTGCAAGTGATCTCTCTACCCCCCACCCCCCAGTGTAAGCCTCCATCGTCGGCTTCGTGTACGCTCAAGGTCATTCGAGCGACCCTTCGGTCAGTATTGTTCGTTTGTGTGTACAGCAACCGTCCCCGCCGTCTCCCCCTCCCTTAAGTCGCTGAGATTCGTGTACGACTAATGTGTTATATAGGTTGTTTCAAAATCCCCTTTAACCTTTGTAAAAAGAATATCAATTTGCATATTAGTAATGTTATTTTTGTACCTGTTTTTCTATTATCCCGGAACCTACAAGATAGCCGACTATTTGGCCAACCTAAAATTCGGTTACTTTGCACTCTGTCTGTATTATAAGTCTCCCACGCACACAGCCGTCATCTCTTTTGGTTGAGAAACGCAGGAAGGGTTGAACTCGATCCTATTATACGACACCATGCTTAGCCGATTTTTTACCCGTCTTTCTCAGGTTCCAGCCCCTTACCCGATACGCGTTTTCTGTCAAACAATGTTACAACACGAACATAGACTCAAAACCATTTTGGTCGATTCTAACGAAATTTGAAACCCTTATGTTCTTTTACATTCTCTTTCGAAGGATATAACTGCCAAGGTCCTCCCAAGGTTAGCCCGGGGATTATTTTGTTTTGGCAAGAACATCATAACTATTTGGCTGATTCTAACGAAATTTGAAACCTATATATTATTTTAGATTCTCTTTCGAATTATATATGTAATTACCAAAGTCCTCCCAAGGTTACTCGGGGAGTTATTTGGCAATAACATCATAACTATTCGGCCGATTCTAACGAAATCTGTTTCACCCTTAGTTTGTTTTACATTCTCTTTAGAATAATATAATCGTCAAGGTCCTCCCAAGGTTAGTCCGGGAATTATTGAAAGTTTTGAAGGTCGTAAGGTCATAAATCAGAATAAGTGAGAGCACGCGACTTTGGTCAGCAGGCCATGTTTATTGAACATTCTTACACTAAACAAAACTTTAATTCAGACTGAAATTATACACTTCTCAGGCCCAATGGCGATCTTGGGATTTGGTTGTTTTCTTCCAGTTCTATGATATCGAGTTTCAAATTATGTTGACAATGGGAGTTGAAGCATGAAGCTACTGTTGCCAAAGGTAGAACCATCATGAAATTATATACCTCATTTATTTTTAAGAGCTAAAACTATAGTTAATTAGCTTTAATACTATATTGTATACCGCAACATCTGTCATCAGGTCAGGCACATTATGGAAAGCCTTGTATCTACTTCTTCCGCCCACTAGTAGGCAAGTTTCGTCTTGGTTTTAATTCTGTGTCTGGGTGCCGTCAAAGAAACCAACTTACTGTCTCTGCCAAAAATCTTGATGGAAAACAATAAAAATCTTTTTAAGTTTTTGTTTCATGGAGTGTTGAGAATTTATCAATCTCTCTTGATCCAAAAAATCTTTTTTAAAACTGACGATGATCAGTTAGATAAGGAATGGCTCCAGTGAAGATTATTGTTCGTTGGGAATTTCATTGATTCGATGACCAGGGCTTCCAATCTTCCGAATCATTTTAACTGTTCCAGGAAGGTTTAAAGTTCTCAAGTCCGTCAACACAGAATTTTATTTTTATTGTTGCGGAGTGGGGCCTGGTTCTTATTCCCCCCAAATAGTCTCTTCTACAATTCTAACCTTTAAATATTTTCGCATCTCCTTACTTCAATATTTCTTATACAAATCTTTTCCAAAGCATTTTCTGGCGAATCTCCCTTTATTTTTCGCTTTTTTATCTATTATCTTTCACACACACGCGCGCGCGCACACAGCCGAACATTATCTCTGAAATATGTCTCTTAAAGAGAGACTTTATCCTGGGGCTGATTCTGGGAGCTTTCTTATGCCCATGTCTCACCCGGATGACTTTTGCCATGCATTGAACGCTGTCGCCTCAATGGATTCGAATAAATTTGAACTAATGATTTCTTTCACCCTCTCCTGATTAAAGGATACCCTACGACTTATTTCATGAGGTAGCATATAATTCGCCTCTTAAATACGAAATGTATCTCGTTAACAAAATATCAGGAATGTGGTCATAATATGAGAAGATAAAGGAATTTATTTGTCATCGCTTCAACATGGACAAAAAATATGGAGGTTACGGGAGTGAGGGAGAAAAAGAGGGTATTGTTATTTCAACAATTACCGCCCCACAAAAGAGGAGGCTGTGTGAATGATGACGTGGGTCCATACGAATGATGTGGATGCATGTGGATTGTTGGGTTACGTTTGTGGTTGTGCCGTTGTTTCCAATATATTAGGGCTACGGTTCATAAGACAACCATCTAAGGAATGACCATAATTAAATGGTAGAAAACGACGTTTATGTAGATCTAGTTTATTAACTCTTTTATCCGTTAGGTGGTTGTTCTTATTTAAAGTTATCATCCCATGGAAGATAAAGACTTTAAAGAATTCAATATTCTTTATTTTATATTGCGAGAAGGCAATGATAAGGTTTTGTGGAGTGTGTCCCCTTGCAGTGAAGTCTCGTAAATGCCATCCGGAGTTAAAAATAAAACACACCTTAAACAGCGATTGTGACCTCTCCGATAGAGTCTAGTCCTAGAAAACGAACCATATTGGATGGCGATCTTTTGAAAGAAACCGTCGATTCAGATCTTTGTCGAAACACCAAAGATTTGGCGCAGAATGTGTCATATCTCCAACTGTCATCACTGAAGAGGTTTGTTGCCAGCAACTTGATCTTGTAAAACGAAACATTACATCGCCAGTGGCCATTTTTGGTAAACAGAAAAGGTATTGTTCCCGCCATGCCTTTGCAAGAGAAGATAGATTGTTAGGATGGGATATCCTCCAACATCCCGCACACTCACTGGATTTATCACCACGGATTATCACTTATTTTGATTACTAGAACATTTCATTAGTGGTAAAACATTTAGAAACTAAGCTGCCGTTGGAAATGGTCCTCGCAAACGTTTTTTTTTCGTCAAAAAAGCCGGATTTTATTTTTTTAAACTAGGAATCAAAATTTTGCCTTCCCGTTGGGCTGCATTTATAAATAAATAGGTTAATTAAAATTTACCTGCATTTGTTTCATTTTAAAAAAGACGAAATTATACGTGTGTAATTAACATTCAAACATCCCACTGCCAGCACATGGGGGCAGGGCAGGTGAATGCGTCCAACCTTGCGTCACCTCTTCACAACCTTCTTTTCTTCTAGTTTATTATTGTTACCGGTTTCCTTGGCCTTGCCAATGGGCTCCTATTCCCGGCTTAGCATCGACCCTGTCCCGACTGTGGCCAGGCGATGGAGACTCCTTCTCCCGCCCAACGAATCACAGCATACTTCCGCCCACTCCTTGTTCCGTCTCGGTGCCTCTGTTGGCCCTGGTGGTGCCTGGAGGGTGGGGCACCCAAGATCATCATCGTTTATGCCCATCAATGGCATCCCATCGCCCGACGGCGACCCACTTAAGCGTCCGCTCGGTCCTTCCACTGGCGCCGACCTCCCGGCGCCACAACCCCAGCCCCATCCCCCACGCCGCCTAGACGCCCCGCCCACCTACCCCCTCTTTTCCCGACCCATCCCCCTTTTGGAGGGAGGATAAAGAGTGCGGAGAAATGGGGGAGGTTGTCTCGCTGCACCGCCTAACACAACGGGAATCGCGATTACATAAATCGCCTCGTGACGTAATAAGGGGTACGAAGGGGGGTGAGTCTCCCATAAACACTTAAACGCCTTCAATATGACGTCTGGGTACCCCTTTCCCCCTCCCAATGAGTGTGTTTTTCCTCAAGCGGAAATTGGAGTCCAGGGATGGTCTTGATCCGCCCGTCCGTTGGGGTAGTTCTCCGAGTTCGTACTTCGGAATCTTGTGTGCTCTCATGTATCTACTCATCGAGGTCATCCTCCAAGCAGATATTTTCTTTCGCGATCTTCAGCACTACCCCCCCGTAAGGGGCGCGGCGATTTGCCATCCTGGCCGCCGTGCTGACGGGATCCAGCGCCCCGTCCGGCCCCAGCTTAGCCTCTCTTCCTTCCTTCAGATAGCCTGTATTCCTAACCTACCTCGTCGCTTTTCATACAACCTCTCCCACAACTTTCTCTGGCCAGCCTCTAATTTCACAGGGTAGAAGCTGACCTTCTTCTCAGCCAATCGTCCCGGATCGGGGCTGAGGGGGGAGGGGACAATGTCCCCTAACCCCTGAGCTCCGGTCTGGGGTGGTTGGCTTTTAACAACCTGCTTCATCCCCACCCATACCTTCCTCACATCCCTTTTCCTCTCGTCTTCAAAATCTATCCGTTTTACGCCGTGTTCAAGGTGGAGCCGCCATGCCGAAGGACTGCCAGGCCACCAGGCGGGAGGGGTGGTCCCAAATGGCGGCGCCTGGCTCTGCCGGGCCTGTAAGCACCTCTTGCAGTGCGGGCTACTGCAAGAGGTGGTGAGCGATTGCGTCCCGTAAAACAGAGAGGGTCACCATGCCCAATGATGAAACAAAAAAACATCTCCCCTTAATTCCCCCTATAACAACAACGGAGCCGCCCTCGTGCAGCTCCACAGAAAAGATGGAGGTCCCCCCCCCCTGTGCTTGCGCAGGGGACCCTCCATACCTCTTTAACCGGAGAGGAGGCGTACTCCTCTCCTACGCCTACGGGTGTAGGGGACTCCCCCTCACCCCCTTCTCTGGAGGTGCTTTCGGGCACCTCCCTATCTCCAGCGGCAGTCCCTCCTATGCTTTCTAAGGGGACTGCCAAGAAAGCCAGCAGGCAGCCCATTGCCGACCGCCCCTCGTACAAGCTGCTCGGTAGGGCAAACCCCCTTAGGGGGGAGAGGGAAGCCAGGCCCCTTCGGTCGCTTCCCTCAAAAGACCTGCTGGCAAAAATATTAAACCTTGCCGGGGTCAAGGCCTGTGCCTCCCCACTTAAGACTTATGACGCTGCCAAGGGGACCTGCGATGTCCTGGGAGGGGATGGCCAACTGGAGGCCCCTCATGAGATAGACATGGTCCTTGAGGAAAACCAGCCTCAGACGGTAGGGCCTTCTATGGGGGGGAATCCGGGCTTGGCGCCAAGCACCGAACCCGAATCCGCCCCTATGCAAGGTCCTCATCAAACGGCTGTGGATTCTCAGGCAGGACAAGGAGGGGAGGGATCTCCTCCGGATGAATCCCCTGCGCCCACCGGGACCTTCTCCATTTCAGAGAAGGACCTGGCTGAGGCCGGTCCATCTGGCCTGGGGGCTTCTACCGGCGGGGGTGAGAAGCGGGTTCATTCCCCGCCCTCCTCTCCTAAAAAGAAGAAAAAGACAAGAAAGACGAAAAAGACTCGGGGCTCCTCTCCATCCGCGGGGGCTGCGGGGACGGATGGGTCTGCTGCCACTTTAGTAGGCGACCAAGCCAAGATCGGCAAATCCGGCCCCTCTACCCCCTCGTGTGCGGAGCTCCTGACCAAGACTAAGACGAAGAATGCACAGGGCGGAGCCTCGATGACATCGGGGCCCCTCATTCAGAGGTTACCTGGCGTTTTCGAGCCCGCTGGCTTCAAACGCTTCCTCGTTATTCGCTCCACTGATGGCACCATGTTGTCTAAGGGCAACATGATCCATCAGAGGAGAGGATTAGCTAGTGCAATTGGTAGAGAGCCGAAGGTGACCCGTTTCTCGGACGGCAGCCTTCTGGCGAATGCGGCGAATCCCGCCGAGGCGGCCAAGATAAGTGCTCTTCGGACACTTCATGGCACCCCGGTGAGTGTGACGCCGCACTCTACCATGAACTTTGTGAAAGGAGTAGTTTATGCGAGGAAACTCGTTGACTACTCCATTGAGGACATCACCCTAGAGCTGGCCGACCATGGGGCGGTCAATGTCGAACGTGTGATGAGAAAACAGGGAGGGGCTTCGAGACCCACCCCAACACTCTTCGTCACGTTCGACTGTGACAAGCTCCCTGAGTCGGTGCGTGCCGGTTGGTACCGCTACCGCGTGAAGGCATTCGTGCCACTGCCGCGGCGGTGCTATTACTGTCACCGCTTCGGCCATACGAATCGCTCATGTAGACGTGCAAAGTCGGGGTCACCCGAAGTCTGTGTAAATTGCTCCAAGGTCACACACGATAAGTCCAAATCGTGTGTGGCCAAGTGTGTCAATTGCGGAGAGCCGCACCCTGCTTCTTCGAAGCAATGTGGTGCATATCTCCTGGAGAAAGAAATCCTGGCCGTTCAGGCCCAGGATAGACTCTCATTCCGCGAGGCTAAGGACTTGGTCCTGGCGCGCCCAGCTCTGCCTGGGACGTCATATGCCTCAGTAGTTCGAAAGGCACCCTCTGCTCCTGGCCCATCCAGGCCAACGAGCACGGTTGTTTCCGCGCCCATTCGGAGCCCTTCTGCGGGCTCTACTACACCCGGGCGCTCCCCTGGTAGAGCTGGCGGCAAAAAGGGTTCACACCCAGCCCCGGCTAAAACCAGGGCTCCCCCCTCTTCCCCCAGCGTGACCGTTTCCCGTAAGGCGAAACGGCCACGCGCCTCCACAGAGTCGTTAGACTCACAGGAGGCAACACCCCTGAAGATGGTCGCTAGGCCATCTTCGGGGGTTCCTAAAGCTGTCCCCCGAAAGGAGGACAGCAACAAAGGAGCTTCGGCTCCTTCGCCCACGCCACGAGGTGGAGCGAGTGGCTCGGAGACGGTGGTTCCTCGAAAAGAGGGCCCCCTGCCTCCGAAGCCGCAGCGCCCGCCTAAGGTTTCGAGGCGGAGGGAGGAAAAGACTCGCATGGCGAGGTCAACCTCCCCCAATAAGTCCTCGAAGGCGACAGCGCCTCCAGCGCTTTGTCCGGCCAACAGCGCCCGGGGTTCTGCCCCCGGGAAGCGTACGGCCATTCCCGTGAGGATCTTCAATTCGAGGAGGGCCCCCGCGTCTCTTCCGAGCTAGGCCTGGAGGGCATATTCCTTCAATGGAATTGCCGTGGACTCTGGGCCAACTGGGAGGAGCTGCGGAGGCTCGCCTCGTCCCGTTCCCCGTTAGCTATTTTTTTGCAGGAGACCATGCTAGGCGCGTGCCCACTGCCTGCCCTCCCGGGGTATAAGGGTCTTGCAGCCCCACCACCGCGGGACGGCCGGGCTGGGGGATGCGCGGTTTACACCCGGCATGATGTCTCCGTTCTTCCTTTCTCTTTAGATACCTCCTTACAGGCAGTGGCTGTGCAGCTGCACCTGGATAGGAGGTATACTATCATTTCTGCGTACATTCCACCGTCAGCTGACTTCGACGCGGGGGACTTCCGCCGCGTCGTGGCACGGTTACCGAGGCCCTATCTCTTGCTTGGAGATCTGAACGGCAGGCATCCTCTCTGGGGAGATTACACCATAAATCCCAGGGGACAAGTCCTTGCCGATCTGATCGAAGAGCTTGAGATGGGTGTCCTAAACGTGGATGAGTTTACGCATCACTGTCCGAGAACCGCTTCATTTTCTTGCCTTGACCTATCTTTGTGCTCTTCGGATGCACAGCTCGATTTTGATTGGGGGGTGGTCGATGACCTCCATGGTAGTGATCACTTTCCCATTCAAATATCATTTTCAGGGCAACTGCCGCCTGAGAGACCACCTCGGTGGTGCTTGGCACGGGCGCGGTGGCCTGCATTTCAGGAAATGACTGAATTCTCTATCTCAGTCGAGGAGTTTAGGTCGGTAGATGAGGCCGTTGAGTTCTTCTCCGGCAACCTCATCGCCGTGGGCCTGACTACTATTCCTAGGACGTCTGGCTGTTTTGCACGCCGACCACTCCCATGGTGGTCGGCCGAGTGTGAGACGGCCCTCAAACAGAAGCGTTATTCCTACATGCGCTATAAGCGCCGCCCGAACTATTTCACTGTCGCTGAATTTCGTCGGGCTAGGGCTAGGTTCCGGTATATTTCGAAGCACGCCCGCCGCTCTTCTTGGCGGGCATACGTGTCTTCACTTAACGGGAAGACCCCTTTAGCTGAGGTGTGGAAGCGAGTCAAAAGGATTCGGGGCAAGTTCTCGCAGGACCCCCCTCCCGTTCTCCAGGAGAATGGGACCGCAATCTCGGACCCCGCGTCCGTGGCGGAATCCTTAGCGACCGCTTTCTCTGCATTCTCTAGCCGTGATGCTGCTCCGCCAGCATTCAATGCACGTCGTGATGTCGCGGAAGGCCGCCGGCTGGACTTTACCTCCAGAGGCGGAGAACCCTTCAACGACAAGTTTACTGTTAGTGAGTTGCGTTCCGCTCTCGCTTCGTGCGCGGACACCGCCCATGGTCCAGACGATGTCCCGTACTCCATTCTTTGACACCTGGGTAAGCGAAGGAAGGCCTTTCTGTTAAATTTGTTCAACATGATCTCGGTGGTGGGTCTCCTCCCGGATTCTGGTCGAATCGCTACTGTGCAAGCTTTTCGCAAACTGGGAAGAGATCACTCTACTCCCACCGGTTTCCGCCCAATCTCTCTAACCTCTTGCGTGTGCAAGTTGATGGAGAAGTGGTAAATGTTAGATTAGCCCATTTCCTGGACAGCGGAGGCCATCTGTCTTCTGCACAGTGCGGCTTCCGTAAGTTTCACTCCACGTCGGATGCTCTGCTCCGACTGGAAAATGCCGTCTGCGAGGCTTTCCTTCGTAGACAGCACTACGCCGCGGTGTTTTTTGATCTGGACAAGGCCTATGATACCGCATGGCGATACGGTATCATGGAGACTCTCCACACGATGGGGGCGAGGGGACGCCTCCCAATGTTTATATCTGAATTTTTGCGAGATCGTCGATTCCGCGTACGGGTGGGGGGAGCCCTCTCTGCCCCAAATGAGCAGGAAGAGGGTGTCCCGCAGGGAAGTGTCCTCAGTGTCACACTCTTTGCCCTGAGCATCAACGGCATCACCTCGGTGCTGCCAGAAGATGTTCTCGCTACGCTCTACGTGGACGACCTTTCGATCTCTTTTGGCGTGGCCCAGATGCCAACTCTGGAGCGTCGACTCCAACAGGCATTGAACCGCGTCTCTCGCTATGCCGAAGCGCACAGGTTTCGGTTTTCTTTGGCCAAGACTAAGGTGGTGCACTTCTGCCGCCATCCACGGCTTCACCCTGACCCAGATTTGTTTCTTAATGGGGAACGCCTGGATGTGGTTGAGTCGCACCGTTTCCTTGGTCTTGTATTCGACCGACGCCTCACCTGGGAGGCTCATATTCGCAGCCTTAGGGTCTCTTGTACCCGCGCCATGGACATTCTCCGTTCCGTGACGTTCAGCGCTTGGGGCGCTGATAGGGCTACCGCCTTACTTTTTTATCGATCCTTTGTTCGTTCGAAGCTCGACTACGGATGCGAGTTTTATGCATCCGCAGCCGAGCGTTTATTGCGGAAGGTGGATTCAATCCACCACACCGGCCTTCGCCTTGCGACCGGTGCCTTCCGCACTTCCCCCATTGAGAGCCTGTTGGTCGATGCTGGGGAGATGCCACTCGCTCTGCGCCGCGTACAGTGCATCACTCGCCTGTACGCGCGAGCCCGGCGCCTCCCTCAGTCGCCAACAGCTCTCACTGCATCCGCAGCTGATCTCGATGGTGCCTATGCCGCCGAGTGACGCCAGTCATACCCTAAGCCCTTTGGGTTTAGGGCCAGGAAACTCCTTCGAGAGGTAGATATAGCTCTCGGGCCGGTGGCGCCCCTGGTTCTGCCCAGGACGCCACCCTGGAGGGTACCACATTTGGCTATTTGTCGCCACGCCTCTGCTCCCAAAGCTTGTACTGCGCCGGGAGTATTGCGTTCGACCTTTTTGGAGCACACATCGTGTCACGCTGGTACCGTGCCAGTGTATACGGATGGCTCCAAGTCCCAAGAGGGGGTTGGCTTCCACGCCGTATCCCCTCTGTTTGAAGTCAGCGGGGCTCTACCAGGCGCTGCGTCTGTCTTCACGGCCGAGCTGGTGGCAATACACCACTCGGTACGGGAGATTACGCGACGTGCCCGGTTCGGAGACCGGATTGTGATCTATAGCTACTCACAAAGCGCCCTGAGTGCTCTCGGGGCATTGGAATCTCCGCATCCCCTGGTTCGCGATATCCGTGACGCCACGGTTTTGGCGAGCCGGGCAGATGTCGAGATTATCTTCTGCTGGGTTCCTGGACATGTAGGAATTGCGGGGAATGAGCGCGCCGATGAGGGCGCCAAAGAGTCCGCGAGGACTCTGCGACCGGACCAGCGTTTCGCTCTTCCTCACACCGACTACATGGCAGGAATACGGGCAGCTCTTCGGACTGCTTGGCAAAGAAGATGGGAGACGGTCGAAGGGAACTTAAAGTTGCATGCCATTGCGCCGCGACTGTTCCCATGGACCTATCCCCCAATGCCGCGGCGGCTTCAGGTTGCTTTCTGTCGTCTCCGAATCGGACACACTCGTGTGACGCATCGCTATCTGATGGAGCGCTCGCCTGCGCCCTATTGCAACGACTGCGTCGTCCCCCAGACTGTTCGGCACATTCTTGTCGAATTTCCCAGTCTGGGTGATCTTCGCGCACGATACCTGTCCCAGTACCGGGATGGGCGGGGTCGCTACCGCCTGTCCCTTGTGCTCGGGACAGATTCGTGCACACTGACTTGTTGACTTCTTGGGGGAGGCCGGCCTTCTCCCTATTATTTAAGCAAGGTTTGTTTGTTTTGTTTTTTTTTTGTTTTTTTTTCTCTTTAGTTGCACGCTCCTGCGCCGGGGGGACCTCTCCCCGACGCACCAGCTTGCTTCCTTTCCCCCTTTTGGGGTGTTGTTGTTTTTTTTTCTCTCTTTAATTTCATTTTAAAGTAGCTTAGAACTAGGCCAGTTTTAATACGGCGACTAATGCCCAAGTAGGCAGTCGCCAGATGAGCTCTTAAAAAAAAAAAAAAAAAAAAATTCAGCCCTACCCAGAGCCGATGCCCACGTTGGAGGGCACGAATCATGACATTCTCAAGGTCAAGACTTCTGTGAGGGATATAATGGAGGTTTCTACTTATTTGTCGACATTTTGATTCCTACATATTTTCAATGTTTTCCCGTTTGTAATCTTTTGTTCATCTTCTTCGTTTCTGTACAGTACTCTAGTTTTCTTCTCCCTACTAGTATGTATTTGTATTATAATTTAATTTTCTTTCCTCTCGCTCCCAACCAGCATCCATTCCCTCGTTTATTAGCGCTGATTTTGTATTCGTTCCGGTTCTCAGCCAGCCATGCGCGCGCAGGTTTATCCGCTCCAGTGCCATCTAGCAAGAATAAAAAAAAACTGAGTACAAGCCAGTAGGACTGAGCACAAAGAACAAAATTAAGCACAAGCGAGCTGGAGTAAACACAAGAGAACAGAACTAAGCACAAACGAGCAGGTCTGGGCTCAAGAGAACATGACTGAGAAGATGCGAGCGGAACTGAGCACAAGAGAACAGGAAAGGAAAGCAAAATGAGTACAACATGGAACAAGTGAGGAATTGGGCACCTCGAAAATGGTGAAATTTCGCCCTTTAGCTGAGTGGATCATCGGAACCGAAGTCATCAGCCATGTTCTAGTGACCAGTGGTGGGCGCGATGACGAAAAAGTGTATCACGATAACGGATAAATCGATAACGATAACCTTATCGGCGATAACCGATAATCGATAACTTGCGGTAAATTTATCGCTCGATAAGGTGATAACCGATAAATCTAAAATTATAATACAATATTGATTATTGACTATATATAGCGTTATTTTATAATACAACAGTAAGGATATTTGAATACTGTTTCTTAGTTTCTTACCTGGCGAGGCTCTCCTTCATCTCCTCATAGGTTTAGAGGATCCTCCTCCCTATCGTCCTCCTGGAGGCTACCTCTTTCTTAAGGTTGAGGGTATGAACCATGTCCCTGAAGCTCTGGCTGTCCACAATCTGCAGCGGCAGCATGTTGTCTACCACAAACCTAACAATTGTCTTGTCAACGGTGGACTGCAGGACGGCGCTGCCCTGGGCCATGATGCCAAAGGTTTCGGCGATGGACATCTATCTGCCGCTGCTTCTTGCTGGTTGACCCGCCGTCGTCTGACTGACCGGACCGGTTCCTGCTGCGGCCGCCAGTCCCAACGTTGGCCTTGCAAGCTTCATCAACTTGTTTTGCCTTGTCAGGATGAATTCTGTTGAAGTGGCTCTTCAGGTTGGCCTTGTTGCCCTTGTTCACCTTCACCTCAGTGATCTTGGGGAGGCAGAACAAGCACTGGAAGATGTAGCTGTCGCTAACCATCTTCTTGTACTTCACCCACTTGCCAAAGAATGGCCAGGGTGAATGAGGCTCAGCCCCAGTGCGCTCAGATTCAATACACTCCGCTTAGTCTCTTTGGCTTGATGTGGGCACAGTCTCTTGCGACACCATCACTAATTCAATACTATAAAATAGCAAAGCACTTCACTACTGAATTACAATAAAAATATGATCAGTTTAGAATAGGGGCGTAACTTCGTAAGTGTTCAAAACATTAATAAACGGATACTAAAGAATAACACCGAATAGTACAGGCATTCATATACACTTTGCACAAAAAAATAGAACGGAAGAAGCACAGGAACATAGGGAAAAAAATCACCGAAGAACGCGTAAAACCGGTAGCACGCAGGAGCAACACCTCGTGACAGCTGGTGAGAGACTGAAGCTGAGCGAACGTTTTGAGAAGACGTCAAGACCAACCGCCCCGCACTCCGTTCAGTATACGTTCGGTTCCCAGCTCGGACCTACCTATTTCTGCCTCAAAGGCATGCGCGGCTCGCCCCTGTGCTAAACTGGAACCAAAAACTGAAATCGATTATCGCTAGTTTGGACCCAAAGTATCGGCGATACCGATGAATCGATAACGCGGAAAAAAAAATCGGATAACCGATAACCCGATCTCGTTATCGCGATAACGCCCACATATGCACATCCAGCCCTCCAATCCATATTTGGGGTGTGTCCATTAGGAAAAAGGTAAAAAAGAAAGATGGTTGTCTCTATAAAATATTTGGTGATAGAACTAAAAAGGATCATCATTACTTCATCTGAAATCTGTCGCTACACAAAGATGCCACGACCGGCGCGCTTGTGTTGGGTTGTTTATTTTTGTGCTTGCAAGTGTCGGTTGAGGATGTTGTTGTTTGACTGTGTTTATTTATTATTTTTACTACCGATTGGATACGTCGGATCCGCATCTCAGTGGGAACCTTCAGTTTAATTTAAATCATACGTATGGGTCGCTTCAAGGCAACCGTTGCACAGTTCACCTCGAAGTAGGATTCCCATCCATCGATTAATCACACCCGGTGTGGCCGTTACATGACAGCTACGATCAGTTCAACCCAAATTTGGACTAAATTTGGTGACTAACCATACCTGGTGTAGTTTGACTTCGATCAACGTGTGGGCAACACGACCTCTCGTGAAAATTGAAGCAAAGGCTAACATTGATTTCTTGGTGGAATAGTGGTGGGAGAAGAGTAGAATCATCGATGCATTGGTGGAATGTTCCCATAAAATTGTCCATAAATCAGTAATAAATCCACTCTTCTTCCAGGGAAAAACTTTTTAAACCATGTGTTTCTTCCTTGGCAATGCATCACATCACTTCCTCTTTATTGCCCATCAAAACACTGATAATTCCACTCATTTTATGCACAAAATATTTTTAAACCGCTGTTTCTTCCCTGGCAATCTATTTCATCACTTTCTCTTTATTGCCCATCAAAATATCAAATCACTGATAATTCCACTCTTTTACCACACAAACTCTCTTTAAACCGCTCTTCTTCCTTGGCAATCCATCTCATCTTTTCCTTTTTATTGCCCATCAAATCACTGATGATTTCAGTCTTCTACCGCACAAAATCTATTTAAACCGCTCTTTGTCACTTGGCAATTCATCACATCATTTCCTTTCTATTTACCATCAAAACACTGATAATTCCACTCTTCTTCCACAAAAATATTTTTAAACCGCTCTTTCTTCCACGACAATCCATCTCATCACTTCCTTTTTATTGTTCATCCAAAACATCGAATCACAGATAATTTCACTTTTCCTCCACACAAACTTTCTAAACCGCTGTTCCTTCCTTGGCAATCCATTACATCAATTCCTCTTTATTGCCCACATCACTTCCTCTATTGTCCATCAAAACATCAAATCACTGATAATTCCACTCTTCTTCCACACAAGCTCTTTGTAAACCGCTGTTTAACCTGCTAAGATTACGAAGGCAACAGAAAATACCCGCAGCCATTAACGACATGAGCTATGAACACGGCTGCCTTAACACCATTGTAAGTCCTCGGTAAAACAATGCATTCGCACAAGCAACCGTCCGTATCCCACAGAAATAGAGGTGTAAACGGCTAATAAAGTTGAACCTGTAGATTTATTCGTACTTTTTACAAAATCAAAGCTTAAACCTAAAAAAGTATGGTGTAAAGCCAAGATTAATCGACACCAACCTTTGAACCATATCTCGTATGCCTAGAAAACAAACATTTCATTATATAAATAATAAGTACATCGTAAAGGCGGAAACGTTGCACTTTGAATTCTCAATCAACACATACGTTTGCGAAAATTGATTTATAATTAAACTCAATGGTGTTCAGGATGCTATTTTCCAGCACATATGTGTGCTACGAAGCAACTTCAATATTGCGAAACTGATTCCCAGTTGTACGAATTTATTTTTCTATACAACTCTGTGAGGGAATCCCCACGTGGAAGATCTTTAGCAGAAAGAAACTCCCATGTGCAACAGAAGGCCTGGCTAGGCCTAAAGTGGTAGTCCCCCCCCCCTTCCACAAGCGGTAGCTTCAAATCGAGTCCCCCACGATTCACCTTTATGCGGGCTAAAATAGCTTTGCAAGAAGATTCGAGGCCCTTCGAGAGTAGAGCTGTTTCCCGCTAACCCCTAACTCCGGGAAGAGCCTCGGATATAAATAACGCTCGACTCCCCGGAAGACACACAGAGTTGAGAAGTCTCGCCCAGAACCCAGAAGATTTCCCCATGGTTCCAAGTCAAGTGCTAGCAACAAAGCAAAGTGACAGCTGGACTATTTTGTTTATTTGGAATTAGCCCTAGCCAGGAGGTAATTCCACTGAACGATCGCCCCAAGTGATTTTCCCGACTTCTTTCATCAACTCCTGTCGAAGCCCTCCTCATTTTGGGGAGCCGAAATACTCTCCCCTGGACCGGAAGTTACCCCCCCCCCTGCTTTTGGAGAACTGTCATCACTCCAACCTCCCGCTTTGAAGTCCGAGCGGCCTGACCTCAAGTGCAGAAGACATCCGTAAGCCAACCCCTCTTTCCCTTTTAGTAACCCAATTGAGTTAATCCCTCCCCCCCCCCATTTGAATAGTCTCCTCCGGTAATACCTTAAGTTCTAACTTCATAGCTTGATTTTATGACTACAATTCCCCCTTTCATTTACTGATGTGATTTTGCCCGTTAATTTCTGAGGTAATTTTTCCCATCAATTCTCTCATTATTTTTGTGTAAATAAAATTTTATTCTTGTACATGCCTCTTTAAATAACCTTGAGCTTTGCCATTGTCCATAATTTACCTGACCTCGTTGCACTCTCTCGCTACTTAGCCCGTCTGAACTCGTGGTTTTCCGTCCCTTTTTTCGGTTCGCTTTCAAGTTATTGGTCCCTCCCTGATAGATATAATATGGTATTGATATAATGTAATGTCATACCACGACAAACACAAAGTAAAATGTTCCATAAAGAACATTGTAGCGCTAGTGAGCATCAAAATGCGACCACCATCTCGTGCTACCGCCTGACTATAACAATCTTTTCCTAAAGATGATGAAAGAACATTCTATCAATGCATAGAAGCCGAGATAAAGGAATACATACACTGAACAAAGTCAAATTATTTTACTTTTGCTCCCACCAAGTTTCGAGCTGTGCCCAGCACAGAGAGCATAATCCAAAATAGCATCGACATATTTGAAGCATTGTCATACCACTTAACGCGATAGTATGACATGGAAATTGTATTTTAATTCATGAAATCCACCAGAGTGTCTGCGAGATTCTTTACTCAAAGGGAAAATACCGGGATGAACTTAATAAAACGCTCCCCAGTCTCATAGCCTCGCCGCTTGAATCTGATGGTAAATGTTAATTAATCAATGTCAGATATCTGAAGTGAGATCCACTCTTATAAATAGAGTCTCTTAACCGCTCTTGAGTACCTAAAACGTTTACATATTTTTTCGTCGGCTCAATAGTTTGATTCTCCTTACGAAATGCCAAATCTCTGGAGGCTAGAAAACGAATGACAGAAACAAAACATGCCACCAGTTTAGACTGTTCCGAGTGATGTTTGATTAATCAAGAATCTACACATCCAATTTCTTTATGCTGAATTAAATATGTCGTCATGCACTTAGGATGTTTATCTCCATTTTTATGTTTTATGTTTTATAATAAGATTTCTCTTTCCCTTTATTGAATAGTCATGTACCAAAGGGAGATTCTTTCTTGGACAATTGGAAACACGCAAATAGGTACAAACAACCTCTTTGATAGTAGATAGAGTAGATATTCGCGTTTTACACACTTGGCATTCCGAAGCACATGATTGAACACATATATATATATATATATATATATATATATATATATATATATATATATATATATATATATATATATATATATATATATAATACTTTGAATTCTTTCTCCTGCAGCTCTGTCATAAGTAGGCTTGAGTTACAATCATCATTCTGATATGATGTCGAGCCACTACGAATCCAGTAGTCTAATGCATTAGTATTCTTAATGTTATATAGACAGGATCTGTGACGTAAATCGCACACTTCTTTGTTGTTAATGATGGGCTTATATCCTCCTGTGTAATGTGTACCTAGGAGCTGAAACAGGTAATGGACATGTCTGGAACGGGTTTTCTTGATCCAGGAGTGGATTTTAATGGAGATGCTATATTCGGAGAAGTGCTAGTAGCTGCATTGCACGTGGATTGAATCAAAATGCTAACTTCTAAATTTGCTTATTTTCTCCTCCTCCGCAGCGCGTTTCCTTGGTGTGCTTAAACATATGCATTTGGGCTCAAGCAAGAGATTGACAACTGAAAAATATCTATTTCTAATTTTTATTTTCTGTATTCATATTAAACATTCAGTTATAAGTAGAACCACTCAATGACCACAGTCAAGCTCATAAAAAAAATAATAAATTTAAAAAATAATTATAACGATACAATATGATTGCAAACTATTAACATTATAAGAAATAACATTCGTCAAATTGTTATGCGCAAATTATATAAATAATACAACATGAAAAGGGATAAAATCCCAGACCTTTCCAGTGAGAGGTCATGTAATTATCCTCTCTGCCAAGCATATTGTAATGCAAACCAACAACCTCACACTCACTTGTTGAATCGTCAATCAAGGTTTTGATGAATATGATGTGTGCGCAATGCAATATGAGTATAACGAGCCAAAATTACCACGTGTTACAGTTTATACACAGCACAACGTGTACAAACTGTAACAAAAACGTTAGACATATGTTTTTGTGCGAGAGAGTGGTGGCCGCCAATAAATCTCTTATGTACAATATGAAGTCAATTTAATAGGGGGGGGGGGGCATGGGTAACTAACTGCCCATGCCTTAAAGCGCCTCTAGCTTTGAGAGATAGTTGACTATCAAAGGCGATACCGAGATTTTTGAGTGTCCGAAAAGTGAACCTGAAAGCCACTAAATTAAAAGAGAAGCGCTCAACACCTTTACAACGAGCCACATCTGATAAGAAAATGGAGCGGACCAAGAACTGAACTTTGCGGAACAACATAACACACTTCAGCCGGTATAGATATATCACTCCCGATATGAATAGACTGTGTACGAGATGATATATACGAATGGAACCGGTCAAGGGCGGCTCTAGAGATAACCAGCAATTTACAAAGGCGATGAAAAAGAGCAGCGTGATCGACAGTATCGGATGCTGTCGAGAAGTATTGGAATGGAAGACAGAGCTCAGCGCTCGACGAAGGCGTTCAGTTACTTGTAGGAGAGCAGATTTGGTGTTGTGTGGTTGTAATCAAGTCAGCCTGAAATATGTCATTATTGTTGGAGGAGGATATGAAATCTAGAATCCAAACTGAGATTGGGCGATAGCTTGTCGGGTAGGGGAGGTATCGTATCCTTGTGTTTCAGGCTAGGGTTAAGGTAGCCTTGTTCAGACTTGTCATAGGAAAAGTGTGAATTGCAGTGTTCATTCTTTTGTATTTAGTTCTTCCGAGAGGTTATACGTCCCCCATTCTTTTTCTCATTAGTGAACTTGATTCGACGGTTAGATCTGTTTGTTTACATTTCTAGATGAATTATTTACATAGCATCGTCCGATTCTTATGTAAAATCCTAAACAAAATTATCCCAACAAACTTACCCCTTCAAAAATCATGTCTAACAATGTTCTACTATCTTATCGCTAACTATGGTTTCTCTCAGGTTGTGCCAATTAAAGCTATCAACTTAATGGGTCTCTAATTTGCAACACCATTGGGGGATACCATTGGTTAGTTTATTGCCTTGTGGGTCAACACATTATAGAGGCAAGTTAGAAAATCTTAATAGTTTTGCTATGATAATGTAACTTTTCTTCACTTCTATCACTCATAACTTTCCTTCTCCTTTCATAGCATAATTTTAGTGCCATACACTAACGTTAGCAGCCAGCATACTCTCCTGGAGCTTCCTGGTACATTCCCAACGGAAACCTTTAGTATTCTTTCACGTTCTAATTTCCCCAAAGACTTTCTTACTGTCTAAAACCATGTCTCGATCTTCATCTGTACCTCTATCAGTTACCTAACAACCTGGATGCTTAAAACTTACCACTTTTGAGGTTAACTCCCCGCTGGATTGGCATTCTCTAAAGTAACCATTTTATGGTTCTTTGGAAGGGCTTACGAAGAGTCAATCAGAGGACATGTGTTAATTTGACGTTGCATTTTATCAAAATAGACGAGAAAATAATGGCGGGGGGAGGCACTTTAGTAAAGGAAGAATTTCAATAAGTGAATGAGCAAATGTGAGTTTGTGGTCTTGAAGTAACTAATATACTACTCCAGCCGAACTTGGAAAGTCGAGATCATGCTAGCCGAGTGGATACGGCGTTTGTCCGCTAACGTCGCGGTACTGGGTTCGATCCCGAATCCCGGCATGATTAGACACAAACGTCGGCGCTCTTCGAGATCTTGCTACCAATTGGTGGATGGGATCCCACCAACCTCTAGTAAAGATAAGCCATCCCTAAATTTACCTGCTAAAGATAATCTATCCTGAAATTTACTTGGTAAAGAAATTAATTAATGAATAGGGTGGCATTAAGAAAGGTACTGACTAGCAATTTCTTCACGTCACATGAAAATATGAATAGAGGAAATCACGTTTGGTAATGGATCTTCACTAAGCAAAGGCTTGATTTCTTTCTCGAAATAAGAATGGTCCATGAGGGGTTCGAATGTCCGTTTTTAATAAGCAAAGGCTTGATTTCTTTCTCGAAATAAGAATGGTCCATGAGGGGTGAGATTGTCTTTTTAATAAGCAAAGGCTTGATTTCTCTCTCGAAATAAGAACGGTCCATGAGGGGTTCGATTGTCCGTTTTTAATAAGCAAAGGCTTGATTTCTTTCTCGAAATAAGAATGGTCCATGATGGGTTCGATTGTCTGTTTTTAATAAGCAAAGGCTTGATTTCTTTCTCCAAATAAGAACGGTCCAGATGGGTTCGATTGTCCGTTTTTAATAAGCAAAGGCTTGATTTCTTTGTCGAAATAAGAATGGTCAATGAGGGGTTCGATTGTCTGTTTTTAATAATCAAAGGCTTGATTTCTCTCTCGAAATAAGAACGGTCCATGAGGGGTTCGATTGTCCGTTTTTAATAAGCAAAGGCTTGATTTCTTTCTCGAAATAAGAACGGTCCATGATGGGTTCGATTGTCTGTTTTTAATAAGCAAAGGCTTGATTTCTTTCTCGAAATAAGAACGGTCCATGATGGGTTCGATTGTCTGTTTTTAATAAGCAAAGGCTTGATTTCTTTCTCGAAATAACGGTCCATGATGGGTTCGATTGTCTGTTTTTAATAAGCAAAGGCTTGATTTCTTTCTCGAAATAAGAATGGTCCATGAGGGGTTCGATTGTCTGTTTTTAATAAGCAAAGGCTTGATTTCTTTCTCGAAATAAGAATGGTCCATGATGGGTTCGATTGTCTGTTTTTAATGAGCAAAGGATTGATTTCTTTCTCGAAATAAGAACGGTCAATGATGGATTCGATGGTCTGTTTTTAATAAGCAAAAGCTTGGTTTCTTTCTAGAAATAAGAACGGTCCATGATGGGTTCGATTGTCTGTTTTTAATAAGCAAAGGCATGATTTCTTTCTCGAAATAAAAACGGTCCATGAGGGGTTCGATTGTCCGTTTTTAATAAGCTAAGGCTTGATTTCTCTCTCGAAATAAGAACGGTCCATGATGGGTTCGATTGTCCGTTTTTAATAAGCAAAGGCTTGATTTCTTTCTCGAAATAAGAATGGTCCATGATGGGTTCGATTGTCTGTTTTTAATAAGCAAAGGCTTGATTTCTTTCTCAAAATAAGAACGGTCCATGATGGGTTCGATTGTCTGTTTTTAATAAGCAAAGGCTTGATTTCTTTCTCGAAATAAGAACGGTCCATGATGAGTTCGATTGTCTGTTTTTAATAAGCAAAGGCTTGATTTCTTTCTCGAAATAAGAATAGTCCATGAGGGGGGAGATTGTCTGTTTTTAATAAGCAAAGGCTTGATTTCTTTCTCGAAATAAGAACGGTCCATGATGGGTTCGATTGTCTGTTTTTAATAAGCAAAGGCTTGATTTCTTTCTCGAAATAAGAACGGTCCATGATGGGTTCGATTGTTTGTTTTTAATAAGCAAAGGCATGATTTCTTTCTTGAAATAAGAACGGTCCATGATGGGTTCGATTGTCCGTTTTTAATAAGCTAAGGCTTGATTTCTCTCTCGAAATAAGAACGGTCCATGAGGGGTTCGATTGTCCTTTTTTAATAATCAAAGGCTTGATTTCTTTCTCGAAATAAGAATGGTCCATGATGGGTTCGATTGTCTGTTTTTAATAAGCTAAGGCTTGATTTCTTTCTCGAAATAAGAACGATCCATGAGGGGTTCGATTGTCTGTTTTTAATAAGCTAAGGCTTGATTTCTCTCTCGAAATAAGAACGGTCCATGACATGTTCGATTGTCCGTTTTTAATAAGCAAAGGCTTGATTTCTTTCTCGAAATAAGAATGGTCCATGATGGGTTCGATTGTCTGTTTTTAATAAGCAAAGGCTTGATTTCTTTCTCGAAATAAGAACGGTCTATGATGGGTTCGATTGTCTGTTTTTAATAAGCAAAGGCTTGATTTCTTTCTCGAAATAAGAACGGTCCATGATGGGTTCGATTGTCTGTTTTTAATAAGCAAAGGCTTGATTTCTTTCTCGAAATAAGAACGGTCCATGATGGGTTCGATTGTCCGTTTTTAATAAGCAAAGGCTTGATTTCTTTCTCGAAATAAGAATAGTCCATGAGGGGTGAGATTGTCTGTTTTTAATAAGCAAAGGCTTGATTTCTCTCTCGAAATAAGAACGGTCCATGAGGGGTTCGATTGTCTGTTTTTAATAAGCAAAGGCTTGATTTCTTTCTCGAAATAAGAATGGTCCATGATGAGTTCGATTGTCTGTTTATAATAAGCAAAAGCTTGATTTCTTTTAGAAATAAGAACGGTCCATGATGGCTTGATTGTGTGTTTTTAATAAGCAAAGGCTTGATTTCTTTCTCGAAATAAGAACGGTCCATTATGGCTCGATTGTCTGTTTTTAATAAGTAAAGGCTTGATTTCTTTCTCGAAATAAGAACTGTCCATGATGGGTTTGATTGTCCGTTTTTAATAAGCAAAGGCTTGATTTCTTTCTCGAAATAAGAATGGTCCATGAGGGGTTCGATTTTCTGTTTTTAATAAGCAAAGGCTTGATTTCTTTCTCGAAATAAGAATGGTCTATGATGGGTTCGATTGTCTGTTTTTAATAAGCAAAGGCTTGATTTCTTTCTCGAAATAAGAACGGTCGATGATAAGTTCGATTGTCCGTTTTTAATAAGCAAAGGCTTGATTTCTTTGTCGAAATAAGAATGGTCCATGAGGGGTTCGATTGTCTGTTTTTAATAAGCAAAGGCTTGATTCCTTTCTTGAAATAAGAACGGTCCATGATGTGTTTGATTGTCTGTTTTTAATAAGCAAAGACTTGATTTCTTTCTCGAAATAAGAACGGTCCATGATGGGTTCGATTGTTTGTTTTTAATAAGCAAAGGCTTGATTTCTTTCTCGAAATAAGAACGGTCCATGATGGGTTCGATTGTCTGTTTCTAATAAGCAAAGGCTTGATTTCTTTCTCGAAATAAGAATGGTCCATTAGGGGTTCGATTGTCCGTTTTTAATAAAGCATTGACAACTGAAATAAACTTTCTGACTGAATCAACTTGTAATACTGAACTTATACTTAAAAATTAGTAACCTTAAAATGTCGTATTTTGCCGTTTGAAGATAATTATTTAATTAGTGAAGATAAGCCATCCTGAAATTAATTTGATAAAGATAAGCCATTCTTAAGCCTCCCCACCCCCCAAAAAAGATGGTTTATCTTTACTTGATCCGGTGGACGCACTGTGCGGACGGTACCATCGTGCTCACCAGCGATTGCCATACTGACCTTTATGTCTTATTTC
The DNA here is from genome assembly GCA_963969495.1 of Ceratothoa steindachneri. Classification (NCBI taxonomy): domain Eukaryota; kingdom Metazoa; phylum Arthropoda; class Malacostraca; order Isopoda; family Cymothoidae; genus Ceratothoa; species Ceratothoa steindachneri. The sequence continues at coordinate 149,406,119 of OZ018321.1, read as the reverse complement.
ATTATCCGATCGGGTACCGCCTGGATAAAGGCAGGTTGGCGAACCACTTCTACTGTGAAAGAAATAAAAACTGTTTTTATTTTATAAAAATCGAAAATCATCGAGGGCATCTCTCACAGAAACGAGGTGAGGGAAGGTTCGTAAAGAAAATGGTGAAACAAGGGGAAGTGAGGGGATTGTCTATAACCCGAGTTAAGAGGGGAGGAGGGGGGGGATGGTTTCACACACTCTCATGCCTACATTCTTTATTCTTTCCTCTACGTATACCATTTAATAATTCGTGAGAAGTATCACCTCCTTCATCCTAACACGTACGAATTTCCCAGAGGATTATTGGCTCTTCCTTGCCCGAGTGTCTGGTGTAGCATGGGCACCCATGCTGCAGTCGTCATCTGAAGGATTGCGTGCCCTTGATGCCCGAAAGATGATATGCCTTAAAGGTAGTAGTTGGAGAGTTTCTGGAGTCCAGTCCCATCCAGGGTTTGAGCACCCAAAGTAGTCTCCGCTTTAGATTGCTCTGATAATTATATATCTTCTGGCGGAAATTCCTTCGTTGATTTTTGTTGTTTTTTAGTTTTAAGTAAATAAAAAAATTCGCCCATTAAAATGCTCTCCTTTCACTATTTTTAATACATTTTTATTTACGACCTGTTCATATTTTTTTTTCTTCCTCTTTTAGCCCCCCACCCCATATTGACCATAATCAAACGCTCACATGCCCTTGTTAAGTGGTCCGTCCTACCCCCAAAGTCTTATGTAAGCTTCTTCTAATTTGGGTTTGTTTGTTCTCTTCAGAGCAGCCTAAACACGCTTAATACTTAATTATTCAAATGTATTTGAAAATATTTATTATTCCATGTTTATGAAAAAAATTATTTATTATTCTGATCCTTTTTTAAAGATCGAATTTCACTTTGTTTCGTTCAATAATTATTAATGTCTGCGCATTTTCGTTAAGAAAATAATTACCGATGAAGAATATATGAGCTCATTAGGCTAAGCTTTAACGATATAGAACGTAAGCTATTTTAAAAGGTCTCATTAAAAATAAACAAGATTCGCATCTTTTGTTTATTGCATTTTAGCAAGAAAACGTGATCTCATACTATGTTTATCATTTTGTATTTCAATTAAATATACTTGCCTACAACTTGGGGTGGGGGTGGGGGGGAATAAGATGCGTACCAAATATGAAAAGAAAACGTAATTGTTTAGAAAGAAAATGGGTACCACGCAGCGATAACTAGAATTATTGGGGGAAATAAACAAAAACCGCAAAATGAAGGGGGAATTCTAATCAAAATTGTTTACATTGATCATGGCCCTAATTTCTCCAACAAACACTAAATCTTTGGTAATTTTGCTAAGAGTGGCGCACGCATTTTAGGCAACTAAAGCTTGTATTACTTATTCGTATCTTTGTAATTTATCACACTTTAGAAAAGAACAAAAAGACAATATTTTAACCCGATTCTGCAACTCAAGAATTCTCCCATGACTCCATCTTACGCTCGCTCGTTTTGTGAGGATAAATTGAAGTTTATTAACTTCCTTTTTTTGAACATTTAAAATTCTACTTACTAAACATGCTCGGAAAATAAAAGGTAATTATTGTTAAAACTTCAAAGTTTTAAATGGTATTATTACGGGTTGAAGATATTATTTTGAGACCCAAGAATTTTCTAAGAATACGATGTACATATTATGTATGTAGGTCAATAATAAAATAACGAATATTAATGTAAGCGGAAATATGACGAAAAAAATGCTGCTTTAGAGCAAGCATTTGTCAAAGTTGAACGGATACTTAAGCAAATATCGTAAACTTTTCAATTCCTTCACAAGAAAGAGAAATTAATTACACCTTAAATCTTATTTGCGGGATTTCGTCCGACAATGGTTGAAGGAAGTTTGTAAATATAAGTGTTCGTGCTCTTTCTACGAACGTGTTCCCGGATATTGCATTTTTTTTATTCTTAACCCTACCTTTGGATTTCTTGTTAAGGCTTTCTCCAGCTGCATTTTCATATTTCTTCCCTCATTCTCTCATTACTGAAGAACACATTCTCGTTCGATTACACAAAATTGCTTTGAAATCTCCCATGGAGAGATTATTTCCGACCATTACTAAATGAACAAAAGTCAGAGAGAGGATGTTATGACCAGAGGAGTGGAGAGAGCAGAGGTGGTGCTAGCTCGTCCCAAAATGGAAAAAGGCAAGGCAACTCGACCCGATCAATTATCATGTGAGATATAGAAAGCATTGGGAGGAAAAAAGGGAATAGTTAGATGAGGAAACTAGATGCGCAGAAAATGGTACCAAGAGACTGGGGAGTGACGTCACACTCTCCAAACCGAGGGGGAGAGACTCCATTGAAGCATAACCGAAAGGGGGGGGGATTGGGAGGAAGATAAGACTCTGTTTCAAGACCCTGCCCATGGACTAATAGTGTCCTCTACGGTGTCACTCGTATCAACATATCCGTGACGTGCCCCATTGGGGTCACGAAATGTTCCACCATCGCTGGTTGTGTCAAAAAATGCACAATACGCCCGCGGCGCCTTTATGCTCACCAGTGATTGTCATTCTGATCTTTATGTATATTTCATTATCCGATTCGGGGATCTCGTCCACTATGCGAGGAACGAATGGCGCCTCCCCCCACACACCCACATTGTGGCATCGTAGGATTCCGCACCAAGAGGTTTAGATTTTAATGGCAGAGAAAATGATACCGGAAAAAGACCGTCGGATTGATACAAGGAATGTGTGGCCTGAGAAAAGGCATAAGTGATGTGGAACAACGATCAAATTGCTGGGGCGAGAGGGGGTCTCGAATTTAAAGCAGGATAGCAACGAGGCCGCATCACACAGAAAGTAAGGAGATATCTGTACAGAAAGCGGCGAAGATGGAGAAAGTGACAATGTGTGGAAGATATATACCCGCAGGTCCTCCTACAGCATTGGGGCCGGGAATGTGTACAACTACGGGTAGTGAGGCCGTATGGCAAGGCGTTCCCACAAGTTTCCGTTGCTTTACCCCTGCTGCACAATCCACCCCCTTATAAGCGATAGAAGACGCAGGAAGAATGAAAAAGTGGGAGATGTAAGAGAGCTGAAAAGGACGACCCGAGAGAAACCCATCGTTTCTCTTGGAGCGGAGGTGGGGGCGGGGTGAGTTGTGGAATGCGATGGAATGTATGGTGTGTGGGGATCGAGTCCCGATGAAGAAGATGCCTTAGAAGCTAAGGCCGCAAAAAGGCAAGACTAGGCAAAATGAATCGCCTTAAATAGCTCGTAGTGGAATCCTGCCATGATGGAAGAATCGCCGCGATGGATCACGTAAATTTTGTGACCAGAAATTCCAGTAAAGTTGAAAAAAAAGGTCTATAAGTGTGTTGTGAGAACTGAGAAGATGTACGAGTATGACTTGGTGACCATAACAATGGAGAGGATAAATAAAATATGCTTGGATGTGGCAGATATAATGCTGCTGAGATGCGGGTGTGGTGACGAGGGAGGACAGGATTAAAGAATGAATACATATTAGGATGGATGTATGAAGAGGTCACAGAATGAGTGTGTTGGGTGAAGTGTTGGAAATGGAACTACTAGGAACACGGAGAAGAGGGTCACCAAAGCAAAGATGAAGAGAGTTCCTTGAAGCTATGACCTAAGGGAGGTGAATATAGTGTTTGATTAAGGAAGACGAGACTCATCAGAAACAGAAACCTCATATAAAAATGGGAGACGCTAAAGAAGAAGTTTCGTAATAATTTAATCCTTCAATATCGTGTTTTTAAGAGCTAATCACGATTTCGTCTGTCGTGTGTGGCTATATGTATGTATGGTGGGAACACAGCCCGACCCGTGTCTTTCATGAAGTTCATTCTCTGATTTGCGACACATTTGATAAAGTACATAGAAATGCATTCATTCTGAACCCGCTAGTTGACCTGACCTCTAGTTTATGGCTGTATGATAAAGAGAGTTGTGCACCCTCTAACCCAAACGACTCTCCTCTTCTTGAGCCATGTACTCTGAGCATATGTTCACTTCTATTAACCTTTACTTAAAACCTTTTTTTTGTCGTCCTCGTTGGATTTTGCCCTTTTTTACAAGTAAATTAATAATAAGTAAACATTGAACGCATCTTGTAACAACGCTACAAACATCAAACGGAAACAAACGCTATAAGGACCAAACTCCGACAAAATTGTGGGGGAACGTGAAATTGGAGCATTGGTCATGACCCAATTTGCTAGGCTTCATCATGTAACCATTGTCCGGATTTTGTCAAAGAGAGGGAAATTTCTTCGTGGAGAAGCGGTCTTGACTACTATTAGCAACCAGTCACTCATCACAAAGACCCAGAGGCGCTGTTTAAGATGTCGGAAAGACAAAACGATGATTTCGAAACTCCCGAAAAGGTTTGCGAATGAAAAAGAGCTCCGAGTTCCGAGGGGTTCCAAAATGTGGCTTCCTGATTCCTCAACCATTTATATTCGTGAAATTTAAATAAGAAAATAAATTTTATAACAGAGGTTTGTTTGCGGCGGCCAGCACAGACTGTGCTGCCGGATTGGAGCTTTGCTCTTCCTTACACTGACCATATGGCGGCGATCAGGTCAGTCCTGCCGAGAAGATGGGAGACAAGATGCGCACCCTCACTTATTCCGCTGCACTTACCTCCCAATGCCTCGACTACTAAGATCTTGGTGTGTTGCCTCCGCATTGAACACACTAGCGGCACGCAGGGCCCAGTGCGTCTCTTGGGATCCTTCGGGGGGTTTCTCGAATTTAAAGTGCAATAGCAACGAGGCCGATAAAGAAAGTGAAAATAAGGGAAGATATAGTCACAGGTCCTCCCGCAGGCATTGGGGCCCGGCGGGGGGGGGGGGAGCGCAGCTGCGGATACTGGGGCCGGTAAGGCGAGGCGTTCCTCCAGGTTTCAGTTGTAGCGGGGGCATTATACCCCCGCTACACCATCCAGTCCCTTGCGGGCGGATCATTCTGCCAGCACTTGGCAGTACCCCAGACGGTGTGTCGCTGTTCGGTTGAATGACTCAGTGTAGGGGAGCTGAACGCGAGGTACCTGGTAGGGAGGGGTCGCTACATTCTGTTACTGGTGTTTAGGCCGGGTTCCTTTATGCGAGAGGCTGGAGAGGTGGGGGCTGACTGAGTAAAAATACCATTTCCACTCAGTCGCCGAATGCAGCCCTGATTTGGATCACCTTCACGGGGGTGGGGGGGCATTCGCTGTATATACCCGTTCGGACTCATCGTTAAACACAAGGCCCCCAGTGAAAAATAAAAAGCATCCAAAAATAAGAGGCATCAAAAAGAAATAAAAGGTATCAAAAGAGAAATAAAGGGCATTCCAAAATAAATAAAAGGCATCCAAATAAAATGCATAAAGAAATAAAAGGCATAAAAATAAATAAAAAGCATCAAAAAAGAAATAAAATGCAGCAAAATTTAAATTTCTACTATTATCCTAAATGGATTATCTATACGTAAGCTCATTATTCTTCAAATGAATGTGAATGGATTGGAAGGTAAACACATATGCAGAAACATTTGAAGAAATATAAACCCTAGTATTATGCATATCTCAAATAGCATAGACACTAGATACTATAATTAAAGATCTTCCCCTGTAACATGCTAAGAGACATATGTATGAGCACTTTTACGGAGCTACCTTCGTAATGCGTTAAGACTGCCTTTAAGCGTCCGCCTACATTAGATGGGTTCAATCTAGCGATCGAAATTGAACAACTATCGGTTTTATACTAGTGTATACAGGTTATAAGTAATCATGCAGATTAATAATATTTGCAGGAGCTCTAAGTCCGCGTTGCATTACTTCCAGTTACACTTCTGCAAGTATAACGAGCCTGAATAGAGGTATAGCCACCCGGATTAGCGGCCATAAAACGAGATATTATTTGGACCAGCATTACCCTTCCATGCAATTATTTCATCAAGCCAAAACAATGCGTGCAAAATAAAGGAAGAAAAGCTTACTCTAGGCTGACTAGGAGTTCTATTAACCTCTCATTGGCGCATGTGGCTCTATTTTCCTAAAGACGGCTATGTGAGATAAATTTGTCGATGAACTACACAGAATCACTATCAACTCATATATGCAGACGCTCAAGCCATTCTTAGAACTTCTTCCCGAACCCTTCCTACCCCAACCTGAACTCGAGAAATGATGGAACGGACAGATGGATGCTGCCTGATCTCAACCTTGATTCAGCTAAGGAAAACTAGCAGAGAAGTAACTGATTGCCTTTAAATAATAAGAGAGAAGTTAAATAACTTGATCATCTAACAACAAGGATTAATGTGAGGCGCCATCGAACACCTCGATTTGCACAGTCACTCTTTCTGGCAAAGCCTCAAGAGATTAAGAGGGTCACCATCGCGTTAAGCTCCAAAGATTTTCTCTCGCCTCCGAAACGAAATTCTAACTCCCGAGGGCATCGAGGAAGAATTTAGTGCCTATTGATCTAAGGTGTTCTCTAGTACGCAGGAAGAAAATGAGATATTCGACATTGATTTCGAGAAGATCATACCTAAGCTTATCACCGATATTGACCGAACCTTTCCCTTTTATCGCGCTTTCTAAGATCGTCCCATGTATGATTGAGGAGGGTAAATCTTTCAGAAAGGACCCTTCGACAGAGCGAACTTTGGATTACAGATTTAATAGAGTCAAATTCCATAAAAACTTCTGAACATCCATGTGAACGTCAGGAACGTTTTACTCAATACCCGTTCTTTCCCGATACCTGGAAAATTGCCAGGATGATGTTTGCCCACAAAGATGGCAGGCTTCCCAACAGACTTGCCAAGTTTAGACTGATTTCTCTTCTGGAATTTGCCAGTAAAGTATATGAAAAGACCCTTCATGAGGGTGTCCACTCCTTCCTGCACGCAATCGTCCTACTTAATCCACAGCCGCATGATTCTCGCAGGAAGCGAAGAACGAATACTCGCTGGTCGTTCTAACCGAAAAGCTGCTTAAGTCAACATCATATAAAAACCAGACCTTGTCTATAAAGATTCTTAGGCTAAGAATTAATCCTATCCTTGAAATAAATACTATACACCTCTGCTATGGAACACCGCATATACATATATTTCCATTATGAATTCCAAAGGGCCGACATTAGACTTACAAGCTCATGTTCTTCAAGAAGGCTACCTTAGCTCTCTTCTTTATTTAATATTTACAATGGATCAACCGCAACACCCGTTAAAAGACTATTTATATCCAATTTGCAGATGACAGCTCCTAAGTATCTGTCTCCCCTTATCACGACCAAGTTTCATGCCCAAATGACATCCAGCGAGATAAGTAATATTAACTTATTTGAGGTATGAAAGATCTCTACAAACACCCAGAAACTTAAGATCATGTCTGTCAACCGACGGAAGCCCTCTGTTATTAAAATAGGCGTTGATATTTATCTCAATAACACAAAAACCACAGTTCTCGGGCAAAGAATTACTTCAAATAGCTACTTGCAACACTGAAAATAATGGAAGACGAACGAAAGAGGATTTTGGGCAACTCTTCTGATTTCGAGCACTACGACCGGCCAATAAACTCAAGGTCATTAGTGCTAGTTAAGCAACTCTAGCCACCATTTCTTCTGATTCCATGCTCGAAAAGAAATTACCGTCTCCAATTCATTCAGAACAAGGGTTTTCGTATCATTGGTAATACGCTAATGAGAGAAATTAGTCGCTAGAAAGATCTACACGAAATGAAAAATAAAACGCCATTCAACATTGACCTTGTCTCGTGCAAACTAAAACTAACAAAAACTTCATTAGAAGCTAAGCCTGGATCTCTTTTGGACTTATAGATCGCTAGGATAATCACTGCTACAAAATGCTTGAATGTCTTTTCTAAAGTGTCATGTTAATCAAAGGATGAAATAGTGTATGTACCTTCGAAGATAACACTAAGCAACATAGGTAAACTTTCGCCAGTGATCTTTGAAAGTAAATGTATACCTTTTTGCCATTTCACCTCTTTCTATAATGCCACCCCCTCTCCAATATTTTCATTATTTCTCCGAATAAAAATTCCCTTTATGGAGGAACGCTATTTCAACTTATATTCAAACTCAGAGTACATAATAACAATCAAGGATACATCCTTGATTATTGCAAAACAGTTGATAACATCATAAAAAGCGATGGTCTATAAAGCCTAAAAGGGCCATCCAAGGTCATCACTAGGTAAAATTTAACCATTTTTAAAGATATTGCTTGAGGCCCTTGATGTCATATCCATCTGCCACAAAAGCCATGTCGCGTAATTCATCCCCAAAGTGTAAAACTTCCTAGGAAAAGAAGTTCGCGGGATCAGTTTCAAATCATGGCCCAAACCAATAACCAAATCATCTCAGCAGATTCGTCATTGTCCCTTCAGTGAGATCGCGCATCCAAACATAAGACCAATTAAATAAGCAGTTTAAAAGAGGACACCCTGAAATAGCGAACTTAGAACTCCAGTTCTGTCGGATAATAATAATAAACTATACGAGTAGTCCTGGTAATTACAGGCTTCACATTACATACGTTGATATATTTATATGCACACCAAATTAGACTTAAAAAAAAAACACTCTAATTATAGTAGTAAAATGTGATTTATTAATGTTAGGCTCATCCTCTAAAAGTTTTTGTTTCGGACTCTCCCCAAGGGGAGGTATTCATTCTTGTGAGCTTTAAATACCCCTCGAGGCTCCAGCATTCTGTGGCATGACAATAACAAGCAACCAGAATTATTTTCTTAACGCGAAGAAGCGAAAGAAAACGAGGGCATCTCTGTCAGAAAAAGTTTGTGGGAAGAAGTTTGTTAGGAAATAAAAATGGGGGCTATAAATCCTCATAATGCAGAGAGGAGACGACGTTCTGACCTGGGGGCACACAACTTTCCGGAACTTGTCCAACTTATCGTCACCGTGAAAAGTTTCAATACTATAATTTACGAAAAACTTGGGCCTATATAGTTTGTGCATATTCCATAGCCTATTGTCACCTGTGAAGGGCTTCGGAACGAGTTCACAAGAAGCTTGAGTCTACATCAGTTGTTTCCACTTCAAGGCCTACTGTCGTTCCCATGAGGAGTTCGAAACTCGAGCTTACTAGAAGAGGAAACTTGAAGCTTCGCGAGTTTGTTTCCACTCGTAAAGCCTAACGCCATCTCCGTTTCTAGGTTCGAAAGTTCGAATTTACTAAAAAAAACGTCAGCTCACACGAGTTATCTCGGGTCCAAGGCCTGGATCGAATAAAGATGTCATCTCTAAGATGACCCAACAAAGATAAGCCAACTACAGGGTGATCCGAAGGTCTCGTCACCCCTACTGTATAGGTAATAAGAAAAATAGAGAAACAATATAATAATATCAAATATATGTGAAATATAAATTAAAACTATTTACATGGATAACAAGACTTTCGGACCACCCTTTATAATCTGATCGAGTAAAGATGTACGTGTAAATTAGGAAATAAAAACAAATTCCCCACAAAAGGGGGCGGTTAGGTTAGGTTTTGTTTTTCCTAATTTACACGTAAATCTTTATTCGGTTATTGAAAAGATGAGTTATCTTTGCTTATCTATACCAACCTAACCTAATTTTCAAAAGTTGAACTAAGTATAAGTAATGTTATAAGGTCACTGAAACACAAGTAACCTACCTCACTTAACCTCTAATAAAGATAAGTCATCTTTAATTTGACCTAGTAAAGAAGAGCCATCCTTTTCTTTTAAAGATGGCTTAGCTTTACTTGATCCCAAGGCCTATTGTCAATCATCTTGAAGATCTTAAAAAAAAAACGAGCTTACAAGAAACTTGAGCCAACACAAATTATTTCCATTGCAAGGCCTATTGTCGTTTCTGTTATCATTGTCTTCGTTTCGTGTACCTCAACGATATTATGTCTTCTCTGGGCTCTGTAACTACCTGATCGTTGCGGATGGAGGGGGGGATAGGCACGCTAATCGAGGTCACCGAGCCTCAGATTAGATTCAACTCCATACTTTTGATTTCTTGTGTTTTATGAACTTGTTCCTAAAGTCTTCCGGTATTGTCAAGATTTGATGTATCAATCTTTTTTCATTCTCGATATCTCACTACTTTGTTCCTTCACTTTTTCTTCTACTGTCGGCTTTTTACCTCATTACCATCGCCAGATAGAAGCGACTGCGGTAAAAAGGTGTTTTAATCCTATTAAAAAAAAAAACACCTGATTTAGAGCGCGAGTACAAGTCAGAATTACTGGCTGTTATTTACGTTCTCGTATATATTTGAATTATTATATATTTTTTTTATTATGTCCCTTATGCTATTAAAAAATCCTAGCTATAGAAGTATGTAACTCTAAGAGTTTTGATTTTGCCAAACATGTTTGTTTTACACATTTTTTACCACCGATTCGGGCTGTTTGATGCGCCTCAGTGGGAAAGTCTAACGCGGGATCCGAACCTGCTGTGCTACGATGCCGCGGAGTCGACACAACTTAAATCACAACGCAATCCGACTAATAACCATCTCTAATTACATTAACTTCTCTCCTTTAGGGAAGCAAAATTTTAACTCTGCAAAATCATTATGCCACGAAATTATATAGGATTGTATATGAAGTTTTCTCCCATAAACAAGTTTTATTCAAGAAAAACAACCATACTTAATTTTCAGGTGTGGAAAGTCCTTATATTCAGTATAGGATTAAATAAATAAACCGAATCTCCTTAGTTACAGGACCTCGGCGTTAAACATGTCGCATTCTACCCTCTGCTTCATGTTTTCAATGGTAGAGTACAAGGTGTCATCTTCCATTCCTCTCCTTTCTGAATCTTTTCTCGCGAAAAACGGTTCAGACGCCTTCCAAATTCTCCTATCACACCTTACCTCGATAAAAACTTGTGATTTTCAAACTTAATATAAACAAAAGAAGCGCCTCGTCCTGATAATCTTAGAATATGTAAACGTTCCATCACGCACATCCCAACCTTGGGCAGATCTAAATTCAAATAAGAAGCCGCTTGGAAATAAACGAGCGGGAAAGAAACCTCTATAACTAATCAGTCAGCTAGGCTGACTAATCAACACACAACCAAGCACTTTCCTACAGACACTTGCATTTGCATGATCCATCGACAAGATCCAAATGCTCGGACTTCGCCCACAATAAGATTTATCACATCTGATTTGTCGAATACCGCTTGAGGCCATTGTTCCAGCAAGCTACAAAGACGGCTTGAAAGCTTATGTGGTTTTTATTCCTATAAAAAAACTTGACAAATATTAACGATTTGGTTTATTGTTGCTATTGAAATCCTTAGTTTGCCATCGTTTAGTTATCTGATTTATTCATTTTTGTGCGATCGCCCACGCTGTTCCTGGTAATTCACTTGTCATTCATCGGCTTGACGAACGCACAAAATTGAATAAAGCAGATAGCTGAACGATGGTGAGATCAAGAGGGCAATTGTAAAAATAATACTATCATAAATCTGTGTCTAAGTTGTTCATTTATATTAATAAAAATCGCCTATACTTTCAAAGGTTTGTATTTGTGCCATCCCTGAACAATGGCCTTAAGTGGTCTTCGACAAATCAGATGTGAGAAATCTTATTGTGGGCGAAATCTTAGCATTCGGACTTTATCGATGAATTGCGCAATTGTACCTGTGTATTAAGAAAGTGCTGGTTGTGTTTAATCAAGGTATCTGACTGATTAAATATAGAAATATATTTCCTAATCGTCTATTTCGAAGCGGCTTCTTATTTTGCATTTAGGTTTGCCCTCGGATTGGATAGATGCGATGGAATGTTTACATTCTTGACGATTATCAGGTTAAGGCGCTTCTTTTGCTGAAACATATTAGGTTTGAGAATCATAGATCTTTATAGAGGCAAAAGATGTTATAAGGGAATTTGGAAGGCGTCTGAAAGATTAAGAAAAGAGTGAAGCAATGGGAGATGTCACCCGGGCTTCTGCTTATAACTCTACAATTGGAAACAAGGCGCATAAAGGAGAATGCCTTAGTAGAATTTAATTGCGGCTCTTGAATTTGCTGTTTATTAGGTTTGTTTTTTTAATTACGTTGGTTTTATTTGGTGATTGTGAGCTATTTGACGTGTGGCGAAAGTTTGGTCAAATTATTTGGATTTCTTGGTTTTACTTGAGTTTGTTGCTCTGGTACGATGAGCGGTCAATATTTTTTGCAATTCGGATATAAGGAGACGAGATATGAGGAAAAGTGTTTTATTATTTTTCAATATAACTACCCTCGACTTTAATGCACTTGCGCCCCTTGTCCCTGAGGCTTCGAATTCCCTACAACCAGAAATCTCCCGACTGCTGTTTAATCCACTCCTGGACGGCGAGCTGGACATCTTCATCGTCCCCAAGCCGGCGTCCACGCAGTGCAGCCTTGAGCTGGCGGAATAAAAAGTAGTCACTAGGGGCCAGATCTGGACTGTAGGGGGGGATGGTTGAGCTCCTCGAATCCGCACTCGCGCAGGGCAGCTTGTGCAACTCTGTCCTTGTGGACTTTGACGACGTTGAAGTCGATCATGGGACGTGAGTTTTCTAGGGACCCAATGGGCAGAGACCTTGGTCATGGCCAAATTGTCGTGGATGATGTTCATAACACTTCCATGTGATATTCCAAGTTCTCGCTCGATTTCTTCGACCTTCACCCGTCGATTTTCGAGGATGATCCTGGACGGGGGTCATCTTCAAGGGACTCACGACCATGGTGGAACTTCCTATTCCAGCGAGCAATGGATGCATAGGAAGGGACGGTGTCGGTGTACACTTCAACCATGCGTTAATGGATCTCTTTTGCATTCTTACCTTCGTTGGTCAAAAATTTGATCACTGCGCGGTGCTCAACCTTCTGAATTGTTGAAAACTTTGTGACTGACGATCTGCAATCAGCTACTGCTTCTTAAATACACGAGACAGGAACGTGCAGCTGCAGGTCCTGACTTGTCATAACTTGTCCTAACACCCCCGCAAACTGCCATCCCCCTTTCTCTGTTTTGCCTTACCGATTCGCAAAACTTATTGACCGCCCCTCGTATGTAGGTTAGGTCAAGTTGTTTGGGGTTTGGGGTTTATTAGATGAGTTTGAGCTGTTTGTTAGTTTTATTCGGTGGTTATGGTTTGTTTGCTAAGTTAATAAGGTTATGCCAGCTTATTTGTATTAGTTAATTTTATTCAATACTTATGAGTTTTTTTGTTCTGTTACATAGGCTAAGTCAAGTTGTTTAAGTTTGTTGGTTTGTATCAAGAATAGCGAGCCTATTACATTTAAGGTTCGCTATTCTTCACGTGGGAACCTTTGGGTTCGCTATTCTTGACATGGATGCTTAAGATGACTGGTTTTAGTGGAAGAACCTAGACAATTAATATTCATTAATTCCTTGACACTCGAAATAGATATATATCTATATTTACAGACATAATTTAGCCATTGTTAAAAAACGAAAAAAAAACCTTTACCAGTGATTACCTGGACGAAACGCACAGCAGGCAAGGCTGTGCATTTTGAACTCCAGCCTCGCTGTAGGAAAAGAAAAATTAGAGTTGCACGGTAGTCACTCATTTCCATGGGTATGAAACAACCACCCCACCTGGATGTAATTCCTCGTGAGGTTGCAATAGAACTTTCACCTCTATTTTGCATAGATCGCTACCACAAGGTGTTGCTATAAACTCCCCACAGCATGCAACAGCCTCCCTCCTCTTTAACCCGGCCCCTCAGGACAGCCTCAGAGAAGGCGGGGCCCCACTTAATTGTGGTGAGGGGTCTGAGGGAGCAGAGATGCCATATGCTCCTGGGCAGATATTAACAACAACATTAACTCGATGATGCAAAATGTACTTGCTAGACCTGGTTGACCTTTTCTTTTTATGCTATTTGCATTGGCTTCGTTAGCCTCGACATGAGAGGGACGCTCCGTCACTCGATGGAGCGCTCCCCTGCACCATCCTGCGATGAGTGTGTTGATCCCCAGACTGTTAAGTACCTTCTTGTTGAATGTCCGGGTCCGGGTCGTTACCGCTTTTCCTTAGTACTCGGGACGAGTTCGTGCACACAGACTTGTGGACTATTTGACTATATTTAGGGTTAGTCGAATGTTCTTGCGGCGGGGGAAAGTGGGCAACCTAACCCCCCCCCCCCCAACGCCAGAGTCTGCTTCCTTGCTTTTGTTTTGTTTCTTGTTTAGTATTTTTGCTTCTTTTTTTTTAATTTGGCTTTTTATCGGGACTTTAAAGTAACCTAGGACTAGGCTAAATTTTTAATTACGGCTTCTTATGCCCATGCTAGAAGTTGCCAGATGGCGCTAAAAAAAAAAACCTTAAAAAATAACGTTGCCATGGGAATTCGTTATTCTTTACAAGGTAAAATTGGGTTCGCTTTACCTGGCAATATCCGCTAGTTTTATTTGATGGTTATTAGTTGTTTCTTGTGTTTTTGTTAATTTTATTTGACGGTTATTAGTTGTTTATTATGTTACTTCGTTAGATTATGTTGTGTTCTGTTATGGCTCTTAGATTAGATGGTTTGGGTTTGTTGACTTTGTATAATGTTAAGGGTTCTTTTTAATGTCTGATTATTTTGGCTTGTATTGCCTCCCTTAACCTAACCTAACCTAACCCCCATTATTAACTCTGCCGAGAAAAGAAGCAACCACGAATCCGTTTCCTCCCTGCCCTAATACCTGAAGGAGGATCCATATATGTCTTCCACACATTTTCACTTCCTCCATCTCCACTTTCTTTACAGATCACAAACCTTTTGCAGGAGATGCCCTCGTTGCTTTTGCGCCTTTAAATTTTGAGGGGGAAAATCTTGACCGTATAAAACTTTCTCTACAATCCTGTATTTTATTTATTCCATTGATTAATTTCCCTAAAAATGTGTTTTCTTGTGCTTCAATTTTCTTCTTGACAATTTGTGTGCTCTTCCGCCCAATTTTTCTGCGATTGTGTAAACCGGACAAAGAGCGAAAGATGGTGTTAAATCTCCTTAAAACATCAACTAAGAATATTCAGAATGAAGTAATTAATACCATAGAAACCCCATCCATATCGTATCGGGTCCATTTGTGTTCCTCTCCAACCATTGTTTCGTCATTTATTTTATGTCTTCGAGCCACAAGTGCTGAAGCCCTGCCTCAAGTAGAATTGCTCCTTAATGAAGGCATAATTATTCCCACCTTAATTAATTTACTCTCCCACAACTTCTCTGAAAGCCCCACCAACTCCCATGAATAAATTGTATGAAAGGGTTCAAAGAGTTAATTAGGGTTCTAAACTTATTCGCTCCAACCAATCTTAATCCAAAAGTTCGTGGGATCAATACGATTCCAACCTTATTTTCTGGCATTTGAGCTGTCATGGCAGTATGGTTGTTAGCAACCTTCACATAACAGAATTGTAAAACAGATGTACTGTTTTGAATGAAAATCAGAACACTTCTAAGTGATAGAGAACCATTGCTTTAGTAAAATTAACACTTGAGTTTGGTTATATGCGAGGGAAGCAATATATATATATATATATATATATATATATATATTTAAATGGAAGCAAGAAGAAATATTGAATTTTTAATGGTGTGGTGGAAGAAGAATGGAATCATCCAATGCTTTTAGGAAAAGTTTGAGGAGACAAGTTTGATTTCACTCTTCCTCCATCACAATTCCGCCAAGAATTGCATGTTGTTTCTTCTTGCTCGATTTTTAATCGAAGTGATGTTCCTAAAATGGTAGCTCTTTTTAAACTGTTGCTTCTTCTTTGGTAACCCATCAAATCACTTCCTTTTTAGCCCATCTCAAGATGGCTGTAGGAGTTTATCTTATGGAGAAAATAATTAAAATGCGATGCTGATTCTTTGATAATAAAATTTGCATTTTCCGGGATATTTTCGGATTCTCCTCGTAGTATATTTGATAAGCGCCCTTGGATACACTTTCGTTAGGGAAAGTGCTTGGAATTCTGTTCGCCATAAGCACCCATGACGAGACGCTTAGGTCCTGATTGTCATGTTTGATCCTTGGGCTGAAAAAAATATCGTGAATGAATGAACTGTCGTGTATGGGAGACAGAGGATGATCTCATGTTTCTACTTCACTTTCCAGGATTACGCTGCAAATCGAGAGGGATCTGAGTATGTGACAAGTCACGTTAATTTGACTTGTTTCTGTAATTTGGAACCAATCTTATAATTTCCTCCCGTCTGTACTTACACTGCATTTTCAGCAGGCGCCTTTTTGGCAATAGCAAAAGGTGGTGTTTACTTCCCGCTTAATCTGGTCCTGAGTAGAAAATTACTGTAATAAATTTTGCAGCATTAGCAATGCCTCCAGCCAAGGATAGTGTTGTTCCACTAAGATTTTGTGCGAGGGCCAAAGGAGAGTCACCAAACAGGCTATTTGTTGCTCATAGATAAGAATTTGTACCTCTACCTCCTTATATATATATATATATATATATATATATATATATATATATATATATATATATATATATATATATATATATATATATATATATATATATGAGAGAAAGAAGAATTCGACGCGAATGAGCAAATGAGACAAGAAACCGGAGGGTTTTTTAAAGGCAAGAGAGAGGGACATTAGAAGAATCCAAAATCAAAGGGAGCAGAGGGCGGCACAGTGAAGGCGATCCTTTACCGAGAAGACAGAAATAACGCCAGGGGAAAAGAGTTTTGAATTCCTGTCCGGGACTCGAACCCGGGTCTGCTGATTGCCGGTCAGATGCTTTACCGCTAAGCTACCAGGCACAGTAACTAAATCTCGCACAAAGCGTTACCCCATCAAACCCAGTATCTCCCTAAGCTAGGAACCTCCAAGGAATTTTTATACCACATCCTCTTACCCGCTCACAATTTAAAGGCTCACTCTCACTGTTCATGTCACATACAAAGAAAGAGCAACTACAGGTTCTGCGGGTGATAATACAACCATTACAGGGCTATGCCATTTTTATTTTCTGCCTTTCAAATAAATTTGAAGACAGAAAGAAAGATGCAAAAGAAACCTTTTGTAGCTGACTATAAATAGATATAGTACAAGAGAAAGAAGAATTGGACGCGAATGAGCAAATGAGACAAGAAACCGAAGTTTTTAAAAACTCCGGTTTCTTGTCTCATTTGCTCATTCACCTCAAATTCTTCTTTCTCTTATATATATATATATATATATATATATATATATATATATATATATATATATATATATATATATATATATATATATATATGCTCCATAAAGTATCATACCCCTACTTAGTAACTTAGTACCATAACTTTTCGCTATAGTTCATGAACTGCTTATTGTAGGGTAGCAGACATTAAGACCAATGTATGAATAGAAGATACATCCACAAAATTTCAGTTGGTTTGATAAACAAATAAAAATATCTTTTTAACGAAAATTCGCCGGAAAAAGCATTTATACGATACAATTTTCACATCGATATGTTTAATTTTTATGGTTTAAATTATGACACAGTTTCGAAGTCACGCGAGTAATTTCCCTGAACTTTTATTTACAATTTGGACGTCTCAGGAATAGTCTGGAACATTCTAACAACCCTTTCTTCAGTATCGTACATTCGGCAGTCTTATTCTTCAAGCAATCATTCGGGTCGTCCTCGGAAAATTCCATTCCTCACGGTTGAGAGGGTCCTTAGATCGGTTAAAAACCTTTTTTCAACGTCAATTCGAGAATAATTACGAAATGCAAATCTAAGATGAACTAAAGAAGATTGCTGACGAACTAAATCTACAGTGTAGTCAGTAATAAAACTTAATGAAAATGGGTTCCACTGCAAATCTCTCTCGTTCTGGTCGTCTTCGGAAAATTCCACTTAGCACGGTTCCGAGGATCCTTAGATCTGTTAAAAGTAACCCAAGGGTGACTTGAAGAGAGTTGAATGTTTAATTAGGAGATGGAAGCGTCGATGTTACTTTGAACAGAATGGTGCAGAAAGCGAAAATACATGGACCTCGTCCGAAGAATACACGTTATTGAAAAACATTCATTTGAAAACCCATCTAAAGTAAGATAAGGATCATTTGGAGAAAGATTTCGATTTTGGGAACATTCTGCCATTGACTGATGAAACGAAGATGGATTCGTTCGCTATAATTGATGGCAGGTGTGTTGGGCGTTAAAGTAGTGAGTTTGATCTTGCGAAAAAAACACTGTTCCCACAGTAAAACATGGAGGTGGAGCTATTTATTATGTTCTAGGGCATTTTTATTTTTTGTGTATTCACTATATTGTATTGAACATAATGGTTATGCGGCCCGCGCTCGTCATTCTCTGTTATCTGGCCCACTGCGAAAAAGTTAGGCGACCCCTGATCTAACTCTAACATAGTAAAATTTTGTGGGTGTATCTACTAATACATTACACTCACTCAATGCCTCCAAATTTTACCTTGCGATAAACGGTTCATGAACTTTGACTGAAAACGATGGTATTTATGCATACTGAGAAGCCTGAAATAAAACCAGGGGTAATTTTTTTTAATTATCTTAACTGGGAATCAAACCTGGGCCTGCTGATTGCAGGTCAGATGTAGTACCATTAAGCTACCAGCCACAATGACTCAAATCCACCCAAAGCGTCGTCCTATCAAAGCCATTATCTCTGCAGGCTTGGAACCTCCAACAGATTTTGATACCATATATTTTTACCCGTTTTTTTGTTTTCTCAGTATGCATTGTCTTCATTGGGCAGTCTTGTTGGTAAATATCTAGATTAGGACCCAACAGATTCCCCAGGACCTAACCCAATTACTTCATTTCTTTGACTCGTTATTTTGTTTCGAAATGGGGGCGAAGACCCAATATCCCCCATTTAATTGTAGGGGGTTGTACCCCCTACGCCCCCCAACTTTAAAAACACTCGTAATATTTCTAATTAGAAAGGCTTACATTTAGGCGATTGCTAAATGTCGGCTTCCCTATCGTCGTCTTATATTACCTAATAAATAATCACTTCACGGCAAAGGCTAAACTATCTCCACCTTTCACTATTATAATCAAGCCGCGCTTCTTTTTCTCTTTTCTACACCTGTCGCAAATCTTCGCTTTTAAAGTGAGGCCAAGATCTATACAAAAGTATTAAATTGACCGAGGTATTGACAACAGACGTATTAAAGGCGAACAAACCAAATGTTCGAGATTCGCGTTTTTTTAGCTGCTTTGCTGCAGTGTTCTGGACTCCGAATTAATTTATATCAGCATCATTACAAAAATGAAAGCAGAACAAAGATTTACATAAGCCTTATGTTTTTGATCGTTGTCCTTTCGAAACTGAAACTTCCTAGCCAACCTTAAGTTTCATTGCTGATTGTATAAGGCTTTCTTTCAAAATAGCCAAATGGTCTTCTTTCCTCCTTGTTCCGTCATATTAGCAAGTGTTTATATTCTATTAGTAGCAAAGCAACCTCATTACATCATGCTTATCTACCGTTCCTCACGGTTGGTACGGTGTTTTTACCTGCGACGAAGTGCCAGGTCTAGGCATCACTTTTTTTTCAAAAGTAGTAAAGTTCAATTGTACCCATTTAGAGCCATGTAATGACCCATATGGCCATGGGACATATGGTTATTCACCCTGGCGATTTCAGATCTGCCATCGATTTGGCGCTGCGTGGTGTCATCTAGTGGCAGAAGCCTCATTTAACCATTCAAAAGCACTTGTAAGTTATTCAGACCATGGGAGACCATCAATGCAATAACCATATATCATCTTATCACAAAACGCCGCAGGTCATTGGAGGGACTTTCCCTCTTTTTGTTGATGTAGACTGTGACTTAGTATTTAGAGCAGTGAGCCTGAGGTACGAAGAGCGCTC
Source organism: Ceratothoa steindachneri (assembly GCA_963969495.1). Taxonomy (NCBI): domain Eukaryota; kingdom Metazoa; phylum Arthropoda; class Malacostraca; order Isopoda; family Cymothoidae; genus Ceratothoa; species Ceratothoa steindachneri. The sequence continues at coordinate 149,386,168 of OZ018321.1, read as the reverse complement.
GAATCACGGGCACGGATCCCCATCATTTGATGAACGGGTATCGTTTTGACTTATAATATATATATATATATATATATATATATATATATATATATATATATATATATATATATATATATATATATATATATATATATATATAAAAGTATTAAGCACTCCTCATAGATTTATATATTTAAAATATTTAGTTATTTTTTAGAAATTATCATATTATTCATAAATATGTATGATAATAGTGTGTATTTTGCTAATATGTATGAATTACTTAGTATTTTACTAAACGGTGTGTAATTAATAAAATGGTATCTTTTCTAAAATCAGAATTTAACCATTATTTCATCTGTTTCAGTATAACTTTATGACTATTGTGTATTCAATTTCATTCTGACTAAGTCATATGACTAAAACTAAAGAACTTAGAGAAGCACAGAGAACACAAATCCAACGTCTCCATAGCCAAGAACTAAGAGCTTTGTATCAAGGAAGAGAAAGGGCAGAAAGAGTCTTATAATACTTAGAGAAGACATCTTACATTCGGGCTTTGCTATAGAATCGTAGAACAACATCTTTTGAACTTCAAGTTCATAAAACTCACCCAGAACAGTCAGGAGACTTTAAAAATTAAGGGCTAAAAAGAAACTTTGGATATCTGAGGTTAATAGAAATAAGCGTCTTCAGTGGACCCAAAGATCACATGAACAATGGTCTCCAATTATTTGGTCAGATGAAAGTAATTATTAGGTACATAAGAAAGACTAGTGTACTGTTGCTTGACATGAATTTATTTAATTCCATTTAAATATATCTTGCAAAAAATTTATTTAAATAAATTACTTTTTTCTAACTATTTTGTAGATTTTACTACTTTTAGAGCTACCTTTGTGAGACGAACCGTTAGAAAGGCATCGCACCGTACTTGTGTGGTACCAACTGTGAAACATGGAAGTGGTTCTATCATGGGATCGGGGTGCATCTCTCCATAAGGGCCAGGAGAGTTATTTTTTTGCCAAGGAAGAATGAACTCCACAACTTATACCACCATGTTGTTACAAGATTTAAAGTCATCTATCTATCCATAAATTGAGATCAACAACATAAAAAATAGTTATATTTCAGGAGGAAATGACCCAACCACGACATCTAACCACACCAAGAATTGGTTTGTAGAAATGGGGATCACCGCGGTGGATTGGCCACCATAGAGCTCAGACTTAAATCTAATAGAGCACTGGGGGGAGGGGCTTGGAAAAGCAGTAAGAAGTATTACAAGTACAAATAAAACAGAACTGTATGAAAAATTACAAGGTGAGATAGCCTCAGAACTTTGTGAACATTTGGTGAAATCCATGACACGGTGAATTGTTGCTGTACTCACAGCAAACGGGGGTCCAACAAAGTAGTAAAATAATTATATATATATATATATATACATATATATGTGTAACGGGAAGTCAAAATAATGCGTACATGACATGCCAAATGATAATAATCCATAGAAAATAAGGAAATATGATACACAAGCGATCTGTGTTCTGAGCGAGGTGGTAAAGCCCTGGATCGACCGGGTAGTTGCAGAGAGGCCTTACGTGTGGTAACAAGACTCTGAGCCCCGCCACACTAGCCGGAAGACCCAGGCCTGGCTGTCGGAGAATTTTTTCGATCAAACAGCACTTGACACTTGGAGAGAGCAGGGAGGAACAGTTCCTTACTTGCTGCTCCAAAACACACTAAAATCTGCTGTTCTTCATGTCAGGTTTTAACAATTTTATCTCTGTGAATCGGCGCATTATCGTACTAGAAAATGGCGCTACCAATGGGAAACAGTCTTTATACCATTTAGTCAACTTATTCACCCAAAGTTATTAAATGCATCTTATAATAAACACTTACCATTCAAGTGCCATCACAGGACCGAGAGAATTCCATGAAATAGCCTCTCAAACCATCACATCATTGCCTTCAATCTTTACGGTTGAGGCCAGGCTATCGTGATCAAAGCCTTTTTTCGGCGTATTCCATGCATATATCATCTTGAAAAAGCGTGAAGGATGATTAGTTAGAGAAGATGACATTAATGAGGGAGAGAAAAGGTTTGTCAATTATAGGTCTTTCCATAGTATCCAGCTTCATTGTTTTCTCAACGAACTGTGCCGTATACCGTATATATATATATATATATATATATATATATATATATATATATATATATATATATATATATATATATATATATATATATATATATATATATATATATATATTATTCAGACGGAGTGGGCGGTGAAGGTCAATTGAGCGACCTTCGCTCGTCTCCCAGCAGCAGCAGACGAGGGAGACGATAGGGCAATGAGGTTTCCCAATTCGAGCGCGTGGAAGGATTTATCTAAAGAATCGAGTGCAATTTGTTGTTAGTGTAATAAAGAAGGCTGCGGGACTCTAGGGCTATGAAACGGAGGGTATCAAAATAATATTTAATAATTACAAGAGATATATGACATATTATATACAAATGGAAAAGGTTGTAAACGGATACTTAGAGTTTACAGGGATCATATTAAATAATTACCGGGAGCGATTTAATAAACTCAAACTTGAGCTTACAAGCGGCTGCTGTTGAGCCAATATACGAACATACACTTTACTGGTCGACTGGTCAAGAAACCAGAGTTTATCGCTGGAGCCTAGCTTGTGGTTATAGGCTTTATGAGACGATACAGGGGATGGGTGATTGAACGAGTAAATCGTAATCGATGGAGTTTAACCTCGAGGAGTGAATTCGAGGGAGTACTTGCATCAGACGAGGTTAAAACCGAATCCAAGTATAGCCAATTGACTGGGGCTAAATTCTTTCGGTGAGAATTCTTGCTTTCGAGCTCGAGAAGGGGAACGGAGCTGAATCGAGAAAATGACGTGTCTCGTGCAGAAAGGCAGGCCTATACTCGCTTTTCGCCGCTGAGCCTAGCATTATATATGGGCTGGCCGGAAGCGAAAATGCCTCAGGCCAAGGAGGGAGATCCTCTTAACCAAATATTCCACCGTGGTTTCTTGATAACGCCCGAAGAGGCGGGCAGCGTGTTCTTGCGCCCCCGCGCTTGGAATTCTTGCTTCTGCCTTATCAGTGGAAGTGGCTCGAATCTCTCACGGTTCCCACGACCTTTCTCCGCGTCGCCCGACCTCGGGCCCAGCCCCATGGCTTCTCGGTCACATGGCGGATTAACCTCTATTCCTGACAAACTGTTTGGGTTGATATTGTAAGATGTTGGTTCAGCCCTGCAGTTACTCTACTAGCTGTGGTTCTGTGATTTGCCGCCACAATACGTTTAAATCCTCTGGGTTGGACAAAATACTGGAAACAGATGATATTTTGAACTCATAGTAAATGAAATTATTTCCAATCGTAAGTCTGTTATCATAGTCTTTTATTTTGCTTGTTTCATGTTTCATTTTTACTTACTTCTTTCATCCATCCCCCCCCCTCTCTCTTTCTCTCCCACACCTTTTCCATGCTTTTCTATTCTATAATCTCTTTGATATGATCTCTTCTTTTTATCTTTAATTTCTTCTTTCCCCACCCGCTCTAAATCTTGCCAGTTCGTGTAATCCTTTCCCTAGACATTCATATTGTCGTTGTTTGTGTAGATATTTATATTTTTGTCGTTTGGATTTTGCACATACCGATTCTCAAGATGCCGTTTATTTAATTTTTATTTATTTATTGTTTTTTCTACTTTTAGTTCATATTTTGTGAATGGCGTTCCCTACCTTTCTCTGTAGTCTATATATGACTGCGATCCTTTATTCTGTCTATTCTTTGATAATGAACTCGAAAATATAGTTCGAAAGCACTTGGATTAATCTTTTTATTTTCCTATTGTCTCCCTCACGCGCTACTTTGTGAGTGTACGATATATATATATATATATATATATATATATATATATATATATATATATATATATATATATATATATATATATATATATGTGTGTGTGTGTGGTCATTCGGATGTTATAGAAACATTTTGGTTGGTTCCTCGCTCGACGTAAATGGTTTATCTGCTCACCCATTTTTGAAAGATAAATAATGGTCACCTTTTCTTCTTTTTTATAAAATGTACAGATTTTTATGACACAATAATTAGAGTGATCATACAAAAAGACAAAAATGTGTCTATTTCGTTTTGAAGAAGGGGTTGCTGTTGAATCTTTTGCTTGAAGGAGGAACCATCTCTGACTCGCTACAAGAATTCGCCAAATGGTTGCGAAGATGTCATTTATTGCCTCTGAGCCAAGGATCAAATACCACCCTGAAAAGTCCTGGAGCTCAAATGAATATGTGTTTTAATTTATGTTTGCTTTTTTTTTTAGTCATACACAAGTTCATAACTAGATTAAATCATGTAAATGCAGAATTTGATTGACTCTTGTCTTTCTGTTTAATTTCAGGTGAATCCCCAAATCGTGGCAAGATCGGTAAGTTTGTGAGGAAGTTTCCTCACATAAAACCTTATCTATCTACCACCCGCTCTTCCATACCCGCAGAGCCGGACGTGGTGGGCAGAGCCTTCATCTCTACTTTGATGTATGGTAGGGGGCTTCCCTAAAATAGTACCTCTTCGATAGGAATAAATAACATTGTCTTTTGAGGTACTCCTATTACTTATTACCCCCCTCCTCTCTTTATATATATATATATATATATATATATATATATATATATATATATATATATATATATATATATATAAGCTCACCGGACAAAGTATTAGTTACTTGTAACTATAGTAAGTGCTTCTTGCACGCCACTTTGCTCCATATGTTCATGCCATGGAGTTCCCTGTGTAACGTTTTGTAGCAATTCCTGCCTGGAAGCAAATCGATTTGCAATTACAAGCCTGTAGATTCTACGACGGTCCCTGTCTGTCAACACCTCCTTCTGTCCGCAATTCTGGTGAGAGTTTTTCGCATTTTGGGAGTTCTGACATTGCTTGTAAATCCTGATGACCGTACTCGTTGAAACACTGCCAAATTCCGCCACCTCCTTCACATGATAACCTTTGGCGTGGCCAAATGCAATCACACCTTTTTGCCATTCCATGACGTCGTTTTTCCGGCCCTATTTAAGTAGAGCTGATTTGCCATCTACAGATCTCCACGCCGTCCGCAACACAAATAAAGCCTAATTAACGTTTCGACGTAAACTAAGCTACGCCTCTCGGCTGCCTAAGGTTCGTACACGCTTCAGATCAGATGTTAAATTATGTTTTTACTCCCTAGGTGACTAATTTTTTGTCCGGTGAGCTTATATATATATATATATATATATATATATATATATATATATATATATATATATATATATATATATATATATATATATATATATATATATATATATATATATATATCTTTTACTTCCATTTAGGTCAGAGGGTCAACTTGACTTATTATTTCACCCATATTAATGTGTTTCCATTATTTATAACTGTCACAATGTTGCCCACGTGTTCTTTTACAATTTGTTTTGGCGCATTAATCAACTTTGAATGTTTGTTTTTTTAATTTCACTATATATTGAATTAGATTCGCTTTCACGTTTATAGATAAGAATATGACGGAATAATATGAACGCTAGGACTAGAGGTTAATTTGGGCGGAGGTGGGGAGCTGCTCTTAGGACCAAACTTTATATTTTCTTTTCCTTAAGTTATTTTTTTCCATGCTCTCTGAGTTGGTTTGTAGTGTAATGAACGTTCTGTATCAAAGGTGATTAATTGAGCGAACCACAAATATGGATTACTTGGCAATGTTCAAAAGGGACAAAATCGTTGGCGCCCGTTTCAGCAGAAGCGTCTGTAACCATAACATCCAAATCGTTTGAAGTACCCAGAGTAAATGTTACCATGGTCATGGTCGTGTCCTCAAGGTATGGCAAAACTTAATGGGTGAATTAGAATGTTGGCCCAAGTGTGTAGTAAAAGTGACTAGAGAAGTCAAACTCTATCTTGAAGATCTAGTTTTCCCAAATTCACTCTTAGAAAACTGCACAAAGACAATATACATGGAAACGACCTAAAGACCAGCTCCAAATGCAAAACGGATGGTGCCATGATCCTGAAAAACCTGAACTGGAAATGACTAGAAATAGAAATATGGCTTAATGAATCACTATCTCCATTAATCCCGAGAGCAGAGTTGGTATATTTATTGAAATCCCCAAGGAAAATTGCAACCGGGGGCAGGTCCATCTCAAGGGGAGTGAGTCGCCTATAAGGAAAATAGAAATGGGAAAAAAAAGGTCATGATCTTCCTTTTTGGGGGGAGATCTAGTTACGGGAATGTCCGTCATTTCGACAAAGGTCGAGGCTTCTCCGTCCTGCCTCGGGGTCCCTTCTGAAGGGGGAGAGAAAGTGATGAAAACCCTGCACTCTCCGCCAAAAAAGAGCATGAACTACATAGCGACTATAGCCTCGAAGACGCACGAGCCGCTCATTGAGAAGCTGACGGGTGTCTGAGTCTGCTGGCTTCAAATGTTTCCAAGTTATCCACGCAACCTCCTGAACAAGGTTTTCCGATAGACATAATTTCTGCTAATGGTGTCAGAGTTTAGCATTATTTCTAGTTAGAAGCAGAAAATTTTGAATCCCTGAACGGGTCCTTCTGGTTAATGTGGCCAATCTCACGTAGAGTGCCAAATTAGATGATCTTCGGACACAATGTCACAGTTGTGCGAGTGATCTCACACGCTCCTTTGAATTTGATATAATTTGATATAATTACATCATAGAAGAGTTTGCGAGCCATGGAGCAGCCAATGTTGAGCTTCTGGTGAGCAAGGAGGGAGAGATCTTTAGACCAATCCTGACAATCTACTTCGTTTGACCTACTAAGGGCTGGGTGAGTAGGTGCTTACTGGCTGGTATCATTACTACGTTACGGCATTAATGCCGTAACCGCTGATGTGTTCTCATTGCCTCCGCTTCGGTCAGAGGAGTAAATCTCTTAGACGTGCAACGTAGGATCAACTCTAAATTTGCTTAACCTACTCCAAGGTTGTAGGAAATAAATATGTTACAAGCACAGCCAGGTACATGAATTGGGGTTCTAGCCGTCCAGACTATGGATCGTATTTCGCTTGGGAGGCTAAAGAATTAGTCCTGTCGCGCCTTCGCCTTTATTATTGCGTTCTGCATTCTGGATGGGGACTGGCGCTGCGGGATGCCAAGGGGCGCGCCACGCAGGCATCCAACATCCAGCTCTCAGCACTAGAACTGGATGGCCTACACAAAAGTTGTCTTCACGAGACCGGCCGCCGTGGGTCGAGGCCGCGGAACAACATATGGCGGCCGGTCTCGAGCTCGCCCCAAAAATCCTCTGGGCCCTAAGAAATAGACATACGCCTTTTTCTCTACGGGATCTACAAATGAACGCAGAGACTCAACCTCTTCCTCCAACTACCAGATCTTCAACTCCTACAAGCCTAACCTCAGGATACTCTGCTGACATTAATAAGTACTCGTTCTAGTGTTAGTGATTATACGTTATCTAGTAGCCTTAATAATGGTACAATTTCCTCTTGTGATGGGGATACAAGTATCAGTGATGTGTGCGTTTCTCTTACTCTAAGTATTTCCACTGTCGGCCACGAATTAAGTCACCTTATGATTAATTCGCCTAAAAGTAATAGTTCCTGTTCAGAAAGTGATAATATAATAAGGCCCTATCACTGTTTTCTTATTTTTAATATAAATTCTCTACCTGTGGTACAAGTCAGTGAAATTATCGATATTAACTTAGCCGACCTAGAAATTCTGGAAATTAATGGAACTCCCTCTCCAGTTCTCAACGCTTCCTCTATCAACCAACTCCGGGATTATTTTGAACTAATGGCACAGGAACTCGGTGGGCTTCATATTAGACATAATGTGCCAGCCTCTATTACAGCAGTGCCTTTGCATGGGCTTGCTGTCACCACAGTTATACATGTTAATAGAGCTCCTTATCTGGAACCATCTATATCAACAGACTCTACAGCCTACACCTTGGATGAACGCTTCACAGCTAGTGGTCCTCCAGATATTAGAAACCCGGGTAACAATAGAAACAATGACAACAGTAACGCTCAAGATGACAATGCCGACGATAACCGGAAGAATAATGATAGCAATAATGTCAATCGAAAAAACAAAACAATTTTGGCAATAATGACGACGGTGTCAGCCCGGTTATTGACCCACTTCAACCTAAAATCACCAGGTTCTTCGGTAAACTAAAAATCCAGAGACCTGGAGATCTCAGCAGAGTACCAGCTGCCAACAACATAATTTGGAGCGCACAAGGAAAAGGAATAAAAAATATTCCTACAAAAGAATTACCACTATTATCAGTCATTAAGTCCCAAACTTCTGGATGCAGTTATAAGATTAGTCGAAACAGATGTATTGGAAGCCTCACCTGAAATACTAGAGCTCACCCCGAGTTTGTAGTCTCGAAGCCTGATGGCTCAATGAGATTGATATATGATATGTTCGCATTGACGCCGATGCTCAATCCACCCTTCTTGCACTTACCGGACATCGGCAAGGTTCTTCGGGCCTCTTCACCGACGGATGATGATATAAAAATCGATTTAAAAACGGTTTTTATCACCTTCCAATCCATCCCTACGCCATACATCAGTTTGGAATAAAATCAACAACAGAACATTGTGCTTTAAACACTTACCAATCGGGTTTTCTGGTGCCCCGTACCCACTGCAGATATGCATGTGTTCATTTACTAACTCCTGGGCTCAAAAACATGGTACTCGACCCTTTACTTACCTCGACGACGTCCTAATAGTTGGGCAGTTGGTTAACGTTATAAACACATTGGAGGACATGCTAGGAATCAGCCTTCAGGTCAACCCAGAAAAGTTCATCTTCACTCCTACGAATACTCTTGAATACCTGAGAGTTAGAATTCAACTACATAAGAGGCGAGCTTGCCTCACCAGCGCCCAAATTACAAAGGTCCATAACGCCCTGGGATACTGTGTGACCAGAAGTTCTGGCAAAGACTTGGGTCCTACTCAACTTTGTAACACCAATCCTTAACCTACCCTTCTTCTGGGTTCAGCTCTGCAACAGGAACATGTGGCCTCGTGGATGTCAGATGGCGCAACTGGTTTGGAAAAGGGTTATATGCCCTAACTGTTAGCTGTGATGCAAGTTTGACCAGAATGGCTATATCTACCAGCCAGCATAACATTGCCTTTGAAACTCGGGACATCTCTCTACCCAGGATCGCCTTCTACTACGAGTCCTTCGTCCTAATACTTACTATGTACCTATTCTCGTTTACTTGCATCCTTTCGGATTGCCAACCCGCTAGCTACAACTGTCGATGGGGTAAGGTTCCTCCCGTCATCCTTACCCAACTCGCTGGAACTATTCTTGTCAACCTTTTAAAGAAATTTCGCAACATTCGATTCGCCAGAGGATTTCACAACATCACCGATGGACTTTCCCGAACCTTTGGCAATGTCTCGGAAAAAGACCGGTATGGGCCGCTCCTGGCGGCCTAGGCATTGCTCAGTTACTTTTGTGTCCTCGTGGTGACCGCACCTCCGTGCCTTCTCGAAATTTTTTACTCCCCATGACACCCCCTGACCACCCTCCCGGTGTCATTCATATATATACATATATATATATATATATATATATATATATATATATATATATATATATATATATATATATATATATGTATATATATATATATATATATATATATATATATATATATATATATATATATATATATATATATATATATATATATTTCTCTTATATACTCACTTTGATTTACTTTATTGTTCTTTCGTCTCTCTCTCACTTCGGGCTCATTACACAAGCTTAAATTTGTTTTGTATTCCTTAATTTTCTTTCTTAAATATTTTATAACCTTTGAAATAAATAAATCAGAGGACACCGACAGCTTTTTAAAATTAGATCTGTAGGGCATTTTCGTTCAATGGAATTGCCGTGGACTCTGCTATCTGGAACAAGTTGTGGAGACTCGTCTACTCCTGGCCACCTTTAGTAGCTTCCCTTCAGGTGACCATATCGGGTGCGTTTCCTCTGTGCACCCTCCCAAGGTGCAAAGGTTTCGCAACTCTCCAACCACGGTATGAGGGGCCAGGCTCACGGGTGCGCAATTTACATACAATGTGATGTGTCCGCTCTTCGTGTGCCTCTACAAGTACTGCAACTTCTGAATTAGATGTTTTGCCTTATTCTGTATACATTACATCGCCATCTGGCTTCGACGAGGTGGAGTCCTGCCATATCGTACGCCGGTTGCCGAGGCTCATTCTCGTTCTCCTTTATCTTAACGCTAGATATCCCTTCTGGGAGTACATACGATCAGTCTCAGTGGCCTAGCTATCAGAACTGGTCGGAGAGCTGGAAATCGTCGTTCTTAATGTGGAAGAATTCACTCATCTACGTACTAGAACCACTTTGTTCTGTTTTGATGTATCCTTCTGCCCTCTTAATGTCTATGTGGACTTTGAGTGGGCAGTGGTCGAATATCTTCATGGCAGCGATCAATTGCCCATTTATTTCTCTTTCGTTGTGCCGCCGTCACTCGAATGAATGGCCCTGAGGGGCGCCATTCTTGCCCTAAACCTTTGTGATTCAGTATTAGGGTGTCTTTTCGAGAGTTTGATATAACTCTCGTGCCTGTTCGGCCGATACTTCGGCCCAATAATTATACCACATTTGAACATTTGTTGCCAAGACTCTAATCCCAAAGCTTCTAAAGCACCGGGAGTATTGCGTTCGCATTTCTTAGAGCACGCATCTTGCCACAGTAGAACCATGCTAGTGTACAGAGCTGGCTCCAAACTTAAACTGGGTTGACTTCCATGTTACCGTCCCATTATCTAAAGAAGCCGTCGGGCTTCCAGTCTCAGCTTAATCTTCCCAGCCCGATGGTTGCAACATACCGCTTGGTATGGCACATTTCGTGTCGTGCTCAGTTCAGAGAAAATTTCGTCTCTGTGATGCCATGGTGGTTGCAATTCGGGAGGACGTCAAAGTTGTTTTCTCCTGAGTTCCTGGACATGTAGAGGCTGTTGTGAAAGAGCGCGCCAATGAGTTGGCTAGGTTCACAGAACATACTGAGCATTCTGCCCTTACTTACTTTAACTTAATGGCATGGATTAGGTCAGCCATTCGGGCTTCATGGTGAAGATGGGAGACGGCGCTCTGGAAATTAAAGTTGCGCGCCAATGTGCCTTAACCTTTCCTGTGACACCCCCCGCCCCCATCAAGTCATTTTTAATCTTCTTCGAATCGGAAACATCTTGGGACGCAGTGCCATCGGATGGAGCCCTACCGTACACCTTTCTGCCAATACTGATTGATGCCAGAGAGTGTCTGCCACATTTTGATTGAATGTCTTAGTCTTGGGGAGCTTCATACGCGCTTCGTATCCTCGTGCCAAAACGAGCGGGGTTGTTACCACTTCTTCTTGGTGCTAGGGGCTAACTTTTGAACACCAGATTATGGTGGGATACTTTCAGGGTGATGTGAGCCTCTTAATTATTTTTCTTTTTTGCAGTGATTGTTATGTTTATTTATAGCTTATTTTAAAAGTTTTATTATTATAAAAAGATGTTGATTATTTTTGTCGAGGTGGTACCCTCATCGGCAGCTGCGAGATGAGCTCGCCAAAAACAACAAAAATATAAGAAAATCGAACTGGAGACTTAAAAAAAATGTTCGAATTAATAAAAAAAATAGATAGAAGCTTTATTGAAGAAAAATGGTGACCCTCAAATCAAAATTACCGAAATGTAGGCTTACAATAAACGTTATGCCCGTCCGGTTACGTTTGTGTTTTCGCAGTGACGAACCGTCGCTGTGAATACGATCGCAAGGAAGGGCTCGAGAACGGCAGCCCGAACCTTTACATCCCAAAGTGCGATGCCAACGGCAACTTCCGCCCCATTCAGTGCTACGGCTCAAACGCCACTAACCTGTGTGAGTATTTTCGGGAAAACACTTATAAAACACTTCGCCCTTTCTCTCTTTCACCATACCTTACCAGTTGACGGTTAGGTTCTATTTGATGGGAGGGAAACAGGAAACTGGAGTAACCAACGATTCCATTTTCACTACACAATGTGTGGAGTGACAGTCTGATGAAGAAAGCGAAATAAATAGAAAAAAATAATGGAAAACATAAAAGTTGCTTAAAACTATAATAAAGAACCTCATTATCAATAATTAGTGGTGGCATGCGGAGTTGTTATAAACCTTTTGGGACAAATTCGAATAAAGACGTTCGTAAGGTCGAGCTTGATCTCTGTTAGGGGATTAATTAGTTATTTATTGATGAAAAAGGGCCACAGGTGCTCATCGAGGCCACCTATCACACTACACATCACCACTATTTCAAGACCCTCTAGGGGCCACACAAAGCACCCACTGTCCACTCCCACACAACCAGCATGCAGAACCCAAATATCGTTAACCACTCCAATAATAAACCAAAATTCTAGGAATCTATACAAATATTCAGGCTTTCAACCCTGCTTCATGAAATGAAATTACTCTTAACCAGAGGTGGGCGCGATTCGAAAAAATTGAAGTCCAATTAGCGATTACCGATTCGCCAGCTCGTCAAGTCCGATTCGATTATCCGATTCGGGTGCCAAAAATCTAAGTCCGATTAGCGATTATCCAATTCGATTAAATTTTTTAAATGCGATTCGATATTTTTAAAAGCGATTCAATGTTTTTAAAGCGATTTTCAATGTTTCTAAAGGGAATTTAATGCTTCTTTTTTTTACCCTAAATAAACCATTTCTAACTAATACAAAGAGAAACCAAGCTTTTAAGATCAAAAATAAATAATCATTTTATTTTAATTAAAATATATAACAAAAAATTAAACTATACAGTACATATTACACAAAATACACACAGTAATACTAATATATTCTCTCAGAAAAAAAGATAGGGTCAACTAACAACTTTGTTCCATATATACCTCATAATATTTAAAGTTTTCCACTCTACTCTACTCTAAGCCCGCCAGCTTTGTCCTCGTCTTCCTCCTCCACCTCGTGGGCCTTCTTGAGGAGGTGGAGGTTGCCCTTCATGAAGACGAGGGCTGTAGAGTCAGAAATCTCTCCATAATGGATGTAACGGGCGCATCTTTGTCCGCTATCAAAGGTGTGAATAAAACTCCGTCTTCGACAAGGCTACTTCTTTTGCACGCGCTAAATTCTGTACAAAGAATCAGTATTTAGAAACAAAATTACGAAACGCACAGATAAATGCTAAGTTGAAGGTACAAATAAATGCATCAGCTTACTCTCACGACGACTGGCTCTAAACTGTGCGGAGCGTCACTTAACCGATATGAGACGCGTACGAAAAACCAAAACTAAACACGTATTATACCTACTTTATTTATACTTGTAAAATATAAACTTTTTATTATATATGATTTAATAATTAATCATGATATTTTACGCATTATATTATAGAGGAAATACGAAAGTGTGAATAGAATAGAATAAAACAGAAAAAATATTTGACAAAAATATATAAAAATTTATTAAGAAACTGCTATTGCGAAAAAACAAAGACGACGTCGACCTGGATTAATCGCAAATCGCTTTAAATTTTCGGCAGTTCGATTGCGATTATCCGATTCGTTTGGCGGGGGTTAGTCCGATTAATCGGATAATCGGACTTCCGAATCGGACCGCCCACCTCTGCTCTTAACCATTTCTAAACTGATACTAATTTACCACACGAATGGGCATACTGTTCCATTAGTCAACTGAGAGAGTATTTTCGTATGTCTATCCTACATATTTCTTCCCTAACTTTAAATTTATGCCCACGGAAATTATTCTCATCCAAATTGAAGAAGTCATCCAACCTTCGATTATCACTTCCACTAAATATCTTGATTACATCGACCTGGACCAGACGCTGCTCAACAGAAACATTCCTTGTTCTTGAAGCCCCAATATCTCAATACCTCATATTTCTAAGACCCCGGACCAATTTAGTCCCCCTACCCTGGACTGATTCCAGCATTTTTACACCCTTCCCATAAGGATGAGACCAAACCCGAATACACTATTTTAAGTGAGGTCTAACATAGGCATTATATAATGAATTAATTATATCCTGAGTGGAGGGTTCTAAAGATTGCTCTAAGCGAATGACCTGGGAGCCCCTCCCAGGAAGACAGGCTACACTGTGGGTCATATCCTGGTCATGGTTATTGCCACTCTCTCCCGGACAGATGGGGTAAGAAAACCACTACCATGCTAACCACTGTGGGTCGTGGAAAGCAACTAAATGTAACCAATCCCATGCTTGAAATTGTCAGAGATAATGGGTTGAGGATTCGGGTCTTCTGTAAAATAATCCCACGAGTAGATTAAATTGTCTCGGAGCGGAGGGAGAATTTGCTTCCTCCGGACTACCTTAAGGTGACTACCACACCTACTGCTCATTTCTTTTTCATCTCGCCTTAACGCAAGCCAAAGCCCTATCAGTGGCAGGATGATTATGAGATAGAAGAAAGTTCATTCCTCTCATTATTGTTTAATTCCCTTCCTATTGAAGCTGATCCTTTGAAGGGTAGAAAACTCACTCCTTGTCTCAGGGGCGCATACACATTTGCGGGCAGGGGGCATGAAAACTCAGCCACATCTTGGGAGTTCTATAACCCCCAATACTGTGCGGTTCTACAAACCCTTTATTATGAGTTACAGAACCCCCTTTTAATGTGGATTCTAGAACAATTTTTACTACGTATAAGTTCTCGAACCTATTTTATTATGGGGTTTAGAACCCCTTTATTGTGGATTCTAGAAATATTTTTAAATGACTTTTAGAACCTCTTTATAATTCATTCTAGAAACAATTTAAAATGACTTTTAGAACCTCTTCATAATGGATTCTACAGATATTTTAAAATGGCTTTTAGAACCTCTTTATATTGGATTCCAGAACCATTTTAAAATGACTTTTAGAACCTCTTTATTATTTTCAAGGGTATTGTTTCTGTGTGGACGTCAAGACGGGAGAAATGATCGAGAAGACATCGACCAAAGATGGAACCCCGAACTGCTCGGTCTCGTGGCCAAGTAAGTCCTCGCCTCCTTTCTCAGCCCGGGGATAATAGGGCCTCTGTTCGGTTCGAGTGGGACGTTCGAGGACGTCTTGAGGGTAACGAGTGGGAAGTTCAAGGACGTCTTGAGGCTAACGTGTTTATACACTCTTAGAACAAAGGATTTAACAGTGCAACAAGGTATATTTCCCCTTGTTAGTTGCCCCCCCCGAGGGGGTTTGCCTTCGTCTTGGCATATGGGAGGGGGGAGGACAGGTTCAGGATGTTGCAAGCCCTACCGCTCCCTCCTCCCGCTCGAATAAGTCTCCTCTTTGAGCTCCTCGGTTTATTTGTTTTTTACCACCGAATCGCAAACCATCTGGTCCTACTGCTTAACATGGGCCTTTCATCCGGTGACTATACATACTTAATGTGGCTTAACTTAGACAACGTCGTAGCCTACTCGAGCTATATACTTAATACGCACTTTCACTTTCCTAACTTCAGCACTTTTACGAACTGCCTTTCCAAATCATTCTGACGGTGATCCCCTTGACTTGGTGTCTAGACTAAACTGCCCCCCCCCCCCTAAGAGGGACGCCTAGGTTGATTTGAGCTTTTTAAATAAACAAATGACGCGAACCAATTTGGACCCTGAAATCCTGACTCGTTGTTGACATCGAACAAGTCCCAAACGAGTTTCGAGTCTGGCGAAATTTGGGGACTTTGGCGGAACCCACACAATTAGCGTATCCACAACTCAGTACCTTACAAATGCCCGAACCAAACAACTACTCATCTCTTCCACACCAGGGGACCAGTAAAACGAAATCTGGAGCTTTCCCGTTATATCGCCCCCTTTTTATCACGGAGTCGAGTGTTCAATTTTAGCCGCGGGGCGAGACGGAGGGTTTTGATGATATATATGTTCAACAAACGTCTCGATAGGGGGGAGGGGGGTCTTCGAAATTTAAAACTCAATAGCAACGAGGTCATATCACGCAGAAAGTAAGGAGAGATCTGTACAGACAGTGGTGAAGGTAGACGAAGGAAAAATATAAGGGAAGACGTACACGCAGGCCTTCATACAGGCATTGGGGCCGAAAGAGTGCATAATTGGTAGTACTGGGCCAGGAGGGCCAGATAGTGAACACCTGTTTCTCATGGGGTACTGGCGTCCCCAATATCCCCATGTCAACAGCCGCTCAAAGAATTACCTATGTTAAAAATATGTAATCCTCTAAATCACTGCATCATTCAAGAGGCGGCATTCGAAGAAGAAAAGGAAACAGAGGAAATTAAACTGAAGATAGTAGTGACCTATCATACCCTCATCCTAAGGAAACAAAGGACTTAATTTATCAACACATTCACTCTGACGCCTCTATTGAGGGGAAGAGTGAGCCTGCTTCTTCTTGGTTAGCTCATCCAGCCGTGGTTCACTTGTGGGTTGGAGAAGGAATATCGATACTGCTCGACTTTCTTTTAATTTTTACACAAGTATGAAGGGGCTTGGGGAAATTAGTCTTTAGGGCAATTTAAGTTAGTTCAGGGCATTTTAGACCTCACCTTTACCCAAAGTGAATTACTCTTGACAGGGCTTTTTCTCTTGATAGCAAACGTATTTCAGTATGCAATAGTTGTTATTTAGGATCTGATCCCATATCATCGCACAATATTGCTAATACTCTTGAATTTAAAGCATTCACTTTTACCTGGTTCGCAATTTTAATGACCTCACTGAAAATTATTCAATTCTATTTAAAAGAAAAAGTTGCAAGACTTTCTCGGTGAAGAAAACAGTGCGTGGATATGCTTTCTGGGTAACCACTCCAGAATGCCATCCTGCTATGGTAACAGCACCATCAGAACAGACGCCTAAACAAAACTTAAAATCTAACCTAGTCACTAATAGTCTTGAACACTTCAGAACTAGTCATTTTTTTGATAGTGAAACAGAAAAGTCTTCTTTCAAATTTCCATTATGTTCATAGCGCACATACGCCATCTAAATTAACTGATGAGCACTATCTAGCATTCATCATGCTGCATAGAAAAATATTTTGTTAATAACTCGAGTTATTGTGACATTAGAAAGCGGCACTTTATCCACTTGCTTTTCCGCATCTTCACCAAGTATTTGTGTGCAAAACAATCTTTTATAGTCATTAGACCAGCATCTTACCTATTGTGTATGGTTGTTTAGCCTTACCAACTCAAAATGCTACCCTATAAGGGGTCCGAAAAACACAAATATTTGTGTTTATTTCTGACAGGTTTAAAATCTGATAGCTTTTTTTTTAATTAACTCCTTTAGATGTGAACATATTTTTATGTGTTTTGTACTCTAATGTTTCTTGAGCTATGAAAATACAAACAAACAAACATATATTACCCAAGTTTTAATTAATGAAAAATATGTGTTTTTAATGCACATGATTAATATATATTTATAAATATTCATATTTACATTGTCAGTTCAGTGGGTTCGCTTGTGATTCAAAAGACAATCACTCTTTAGTCGCTTCCTCGATAGCAACTGCTACTGACAGTCAATGGCACGAGCGTTAGCGTATCGTACGATAATAAAATGTAGAGAGATAATTACTAGAAATTATTTTCGGATTTTTGATTTAGAATACTAAAATTATACAAACTTTACAATCATGACAAACATTATCGTAAGACGGCTAAAATCCATACACACATATATGCCTGACCACACTGGTGTTAGGATAAGAACATAATGTAGGATTCAAAATGTTCCTTGTGTGCTACAACGCCTCATGAACGATCCTCAACACTCGTCGCATAACAAACAGCTTCTTGAATCTTCCCACGGAGCGGCAGCCGGTGGCTCATTCACCGTCACTGTCACCGGCACCGATATAGAGGTAAAGAATGATAAATATATAAAGTTATTCAACCAAATTCTACCTCAACCTTGCTACCTTAAAACATCCCCCCACGCCCACCTATCCATTTTTAAAAGACATGGGATTATTATATAAGAGAGTGGGTTCCCTACTCACTGCCCTCACCCATTTCATGCTTGCTTGTTGTCACATCTAAGACGCGTAGATGACACTTCTTACTACACTGCTAGTTTTTTTTATTGAAAAAAAGATGAAGTGTAACCAACGAGGGAAAGCTTCACTCCTGTAAAGGGAGTGGACTATGGGGAGGGACTGTCAAAGAAAAGGTGAATAAAATGAAAAGACCAGGAATAGTAAAAAAATTGTTAAGGATGACAAAGACGGTGAGACCGAAACTACTCATTAACCCTAAATGCTGGGGCCGGGAAGGCACGTTAGAAACCCCCCAGGAACCAGTGTGTACTTAGGGGACAACCACTTGAATACTAAATGTAATATTTTGCTCAGTACAAAACTCGAACTTAGATGTTGTCGACCACTCCCCCCCTGCCCCTCACACGCTCTGATTCGTTCGCAAGGGGAGGAAGCGCCGGCTCGCGTTCGTATTCTTGAATCTCAAGTTTGCTCTTCCGGTGACTATTCTCTATTTACGAACTTCGGTTTGCGCCTCCTCCTTTTGTCCGCCCAGGGGGCGTGGGTTAGGGGGTCGCGTTCGTAATTTTGAGATCCTGCGTAGCTTTTACGAATTTGTTCGTTCGCGGTTTATAAAACGTCCCAATTTAAGAGTTAGCCATTAAGGGTTGTCGAGGTTGGGTATTAAGAATTGGCGAGGTTGGCGATTTAGGGTTGGCAAGGTTGACTCTTAAGGATTGGTGAGATTAGCTATTAAAAATTGGCAAGGTTGGCTATTAAGGGATGGAGAAGTTGCTTATTAATAATTTGTGAAGTTGGATATTAAGTGTTGGCGAGATTGACTCCTAAGAGTTGCCGAGGCTGGCAAGGTTATTTGGGATTAGCGAGGTTAGGTATTAAGGGATGGCAAAATTTGTTATTAAGGGATAGCGTGATTAGCTATTAAGGATTGCTGAGGTTGGCTCTTAAGACACAAGAAGTTGGCTATTAAGGGTCGGCGATGTTGTCAACTCAGGGTTTGTCAAGTTGTACATTGAATTTTAACGAAGTCGATTACTAAGGATTGGCGAGGTTGAATATTAAGGGTGGGCCTGGTTTGTTTTTAAAGGTTGGCGAGGTTAAATATGAAGGGTAGGCCGGGTTTGTTTTTAAAGATTGGCGAGGTATGCTAGGAAGGATCGACGAGGAAGGCTATTAATGGTCTATGAGGTTGGCTATTGAGGTTTATAATTTATCATGCATTACTTACCATTATTTGGTTTGGAGCTACTGCAAGTTCTGTGATGGAGATCTAAGTCTCGGAATCATTATGGCTGCTATATATATATATATATATATATATATATATATATATATATATATATATATATATATATGATGAAAATTAATGCAATATCGCAAGAAAAGATGAGGAATTAAACCACATTCTCCGAAGACAATTTAATTCAGAACAGTTTCGGTGTATCTCACACCCTTTTTCAACTGACACTGGGCCGAAAATATAAGAGAAATGCATATAAGCATAACACAAGATCCCCTCTTTTTTTTCCCCCAATCCCCTACTTGTGGCTAATCTGGGGAGGGGGGGTAGGCCTAAACATATTGAAGGGCTGGCATTTTACTATTTTGTTTATTTGCGATCTTATTACAGGATTAAAAGAAAATTGACCCCCAGATAGATTTAAATTAGGAACTGACGATATCAAGCTCGATTCTACGATTCTTCTCTTAACATAGTTAGCCGATTTAAATAAGATTTTACTTCCATTGAAATCGATCGTATGATTCTTTTCTCTAACATGGCAAAATATTCCACTACTTTCGCTGCCCACTCTAATATCTCTTTTGTGTTCGTACAATCTCTTGTCTAGATTTCTCCCCGTTTTCCTTATATAAACTTTATGGCAATCGTTGCATGGTACTGCATATACTCCTATGTTATGATGTTCTTTGGGTTTCCTGGCCATCATCAATTGGTTTAAGGAATTATTATATTTAAAGGCTAGATTAATACCCGCTTTTCCAAATATGTCCTTTAAACTATTTGATTTATTATTAAATGGCAATGTTATACATTTGTTGAAGTCGTTAGTGCGGGAAGGCTTATTACCATAGAATGTTTTCCTAGCTGCAAAATGGGCAGACGATATGAACCAATCGGGGTAATACAAATTAGAAAAAATGGTCCTGATAATGACAATTTCTTCATCTAGATAGGAAGGATGATATATTTTGTATGCTCTAAGGAAAAGGTTAGAAATTACCGATTTTTTAACAGTATTATCGTGAAACGAAAAATAATGTATATAGGCATTCGAGTGGGTTGGTTTCCTATACACGTCAAGTTTTAATTCATGGTGATCTTTATTAATGAGGACATCTAAAAAGGGTAATCTATTATCATATTCCCATTCATATTTAAATTTGATGGAGACATGCAAATTATTCAAATTATTAAAAAAGGTATCAAAATCATGGCCATTAGGCCATACAGAAAATACATCGTCAATGTACCTTAACCATATAAAGTAAGGGAGGGAGAAATTGTGGGAAGGAGTTCAGTCTCAAAATATTCCATGAAGAGACATGCCAATATCGGAGATAAACTATTTCCCATGCTAAGGCCAAATATTTGTCTATAAAACTAATTATTTACTCGAAACACATTGTCAGAGAGACATAATTCAACTAAATCGATAAATTTACTCGTAGAAATGGGAAGATCCAAATTAAGTCTAGGCATGATTTCCCGCAGAAGGCCCATGGTTTGGTCAACCAGAACTTTGGTAAACAAAGAGTTTACATCAAAGCTCAAAAGTTTTAATTGCAAGTGGTTGAGGCGGTCAACGAAATCTTGAGTGTTCATAATGTGTGCAGATGAGATTCTTCCTACTGCTGGAGATAAATGTTTGGCGAGCCATTTGGAGAGCTTATAAGTGGGAGAATTAATATTGGAAATGATTGGGCGTAAGGGACATCCCTCTTTGTGGGTCTTTGGGAGCCCATACATATAGGGAAGTGAAGGGTTCATACTCCTGAATTGATTAATTAAATCAGCGCTTTTCAATATTCTCTTCAATTTGTTGTTGAAATTGCTTGTTTTGTTATTGAGCGGATCACTTTGTAGCTTTTCATATGTGTTCACATCATTAAGAAGTTCATTTAGTTTATCATTATAACTATGTTTGTCCAAAATGACTAACTGATTCGTTTTATCGGATTTGTTTATAACAATGTTGTTATTAAATTTAAGTTTATTTATCGCAATCTGAAATCTTTTAGGAAAACCAATTTGGTCAGATTTTTCAGAATATAGGGCACTAAGCATACAGCCACTAAGAAATTCACCACTTATTTGCTCATGTGAGGATTTGGCTATGGATACTAAATGGTCTAGTGAGAACTCATCGCATGACTTAATTGAAAAGCATAAACCGTATCCTAACGCAAATTTTTCATCATCAGTCAGTACATGGGATGATAAATTCAAAATATTTTTAATGGGGTTTGAACCTTTAATCCAAAGACTGTTCATGAAAATTTGGTTAAGTTTCCACAAAGAGGGATGTCCCTTACGCCCAATCATTTCCAATATTAATTCTCCCACTTATAAGCTCTCCAAATGGCTCGCCAATATTTATCTCCAGCAGTAGGAAGAATCTCATTTGCACACATTATGAACACTCAAGATTTCGTTGACCGCCTCAACCACTTGCAATTACCGGATGGAAAACTTTTGAGCTTTGATGTAAACTCTTTGTTTACCAAAGTTCCGGTTGACCAAACCATGGGCCTTCTGCGGGAAATCATGCCTAGACTTAATTTGGATCTTCCCATTTCTACGAGTAAATTTATCGATTTAGTTGAATTATGTCTCTCTGACAATGTGTTTCGAGTAAATAATTAGTTTTATAGACAAATATTTGGCCTTAGCATGGGAAATAGTTTATCTCTGATATTGGCATGTCTCTTCATGGAATATTTTGAGACTGAACTCCTTCCCACAATTTCTCCCTCCCTTACTTTATATGGTTAAGGTACATTGACGATGTATTTTCTGTATGGCCTAATGGCCATGATTTTGATACCTTGTTTAATAATTTGAATAATTTGCATGTCTCCATCAAATTTAAATATGAATGGGAATATGATAATAGATTACCCTTTTTAGATGTCCTCATTAATAAAGATCACCATGAATTAAAACTTGACATGTATAGGAAACCAACCCACTCGAATGCCTATATACATTATTTTTCGTTTCACGATAATACTGTTAAAAAATCGGTAATTTCTAACCTTTTCCTTAGAGCATACAAAATATATCATCCTTCCTATCTAGATGAAGAAATTGTCATTATCAGGACCATTTTTTCTAATTTGTATTACCCCGATTGGTTCATATCGTCTGCCCATTTTGCAGCTAGGAAAACATTCTATGGTAATAAGCCTTCCCGCACTAACGACTTCAACAAATGTATAACATTGCCATTTAATAATAAATTAAATAGTTTAAAGGACATATTTGGAAAAGCGGGTATTAATCTAGCCTTTAAATATAATAATTCCTTAAACCAATTGATGATGGCCAGGAAACCCAAAGAACATCATAACATAGGAGTATATGCAGTACCATGCAACGATTGCCATAAAGTTTATATAAGGGAAACGGGGAGAAATCTAGACAAGAGATTGTACGAACACAAAAGAGATATTAGAGTGGGCAGCGAAAGTAGTGGAATATTTTGCCATGTTAGAGAAAAGAATCATACGATCGATTTCAATGGAAGTAAAATCTTATTTAAATCGGCTAACTATGTTAAGAGAAGAATCGTAGAATCGAGCTTGATATCGTCAGGTTCTAATTTAAATCTATCTGAGGATCAATTTTCTTTTAATCCTGTAATAAGATCGCAAATAAACAAAATAGTAAAATGTCAGCCCTTCAATATGTTTAGGCCTACCCTCCCCCCCCCCGATTAGCCACAAGTAGGGGATTGGGGGAAAAAAGAGGGGATCTTGTGTTATGCTTATATGCATTTCTCTTATATTTTCTGCCCAGTGTCAGTTGAAAAAGGGGTGTGAGATACACCGAAACTGTTCTGAATTAAATTGTCTTCGGAGAATGTGGTTTAATTCCTCATATATATATATATATAGTCAATAAATAACCCATATGAAATAAGGAATGATTGATACAAGCGAATTCGTCTCTTTTTTTTTAATTCGAAGACAAAGGAGGATCAAATATAGATTAAGAAAGAAGGAAGAGAGAGAGAGTAACAAGGAAATTAAGTACCCTAGGAGACCTTACGGTCCATTCAAAGAAGGTACCTTTGGACTAGCAATCGAGCGGGCACATGGCTGCTCAATTGTTTTGCGTCCCTAAACGGCCACTTTTCAAGACTTTGTCTAGTCTTGACTTGAACTGGTCAAAAGATTCACTGTTGACAACTTCCACTGGAAGTGCGTTCCACTTACCGCAGATACTGTAGGTGAAAAAGTTTCCACACAGATTACGGTTGTAACGTTTCAGTTCAAGTTTGAAGCCGTGATTGCGCGTTCTGTTCTCACTCAGTGTGAAAATATCCCGGTAGTCAACATTGTCGAACCCTCGAGAACAGATCTAACTCCCTTAGTCTATCCTCATAACTTTTATGTCGGATAGAGGGAATCAGTTTGGTTGCCCTAGCTTGTACGCGTTTCAATCTCGCGATGTCCTTTCGCAATGAAGGACTCCAATATTGTACGGCATACTCCAGGTGCGGTCGGACAAGTGAGTTGTACAGGCACAGTACAATCTCCTGGTTCCGATAACCAAACTGGCGCTTAATATAGGCTAGCATCCTTTGGGCCTTTTTCTCCACCTCAATGGACTGTTTCGAGAACTTGAGGTCACTAGGGATTGTTACACCCATGTCCTTCTCAGTGTCGGTGGATTCCATAGCAGTGCCCTTAAGGATATACTGAGATTGGGGGTTTCTGTGGCCGATATGCATCACTTTGCATTTGCTCACGTTAAAAGGCATTTGCCACGTGTCCGACCACTCCCCAATCTTCCCAAGATCTTCCTGCAGGCGGGCAGTATTTCCATCCTTTGGAACGTTCATACCAAGCTTGGGATCGTCGGCAAATTTCGAAATCTTGGCAACAATGTCACCGTCCATGTCGTTGACGTAGATGATGAATAGTAGTGGTCCCAGGACAGAACCTTGAGGCACCCCGCTAGTAACGGGCACCCACTCAGAAGACTGTCTATTCACCACCACCCGTTGCCGTCTGCCACTTAGCCAGTTCTCGATCCAGCCGGCTACCTTTCCGTCTATGCCAAGCGCTCGCACTTTCCGGAGAAGGCGGCGGTGTGGTACCTTATCAAAGGCTTTCTGAAAGTCTAGGTAGACCACATCCACCGCCTTGTCCCGATCGTGATCACTGAAAACGAAGTGGAAGAATTCCACAAGGTTCGTCAGGCATGACCGTTGCCTTCGGAAGCCGTGCTGGGAACTCCTCAGTAGCAGGTTTGACTCTAAATACGACGTCACTTTGTCCACCATGATGCTTTCCATGGGTTTACCGACTATCGAAGTCAGACTGATAGGTCGGTAGTTCGACGGTTGGTTACGGTCTCCTTTCTTGAAGATAGGAGTCACCTCCGCTTCACGCCAGTCTCTAGGAACGCATTTGGTCCGGATTGACATGTTAAAGATAGCGCACAGATGTCGTGATACTTCATCGCACACTTCCTTCAACACTTTAGGTAGAAACCCGTCCGGTCCAGGGGACTTATTCGTCTTTAGGTCAGCGATCTTTTTCTTTATTTCTCCTTCGGTGAAGTCCATTGCCTCCAGCTTTTCCCCCGAGTAGGAATCCGTCGGCTGGGGAATGGGACCACACTCTTCAGTAAACACTGAAGAGAAGTAGTCGTTGAGGAGGTTGGCATTTTCTGCATCTGAATGCTTTAATGTCCCCTCCTCATTCCTTAAAGGGCCAATCGCTCGACGGATTGGTTTACGGCTGTTCACATATCCAAAAAACTCCTTGGGATTCTCTTTACAGAGTCTCGCCACTCGGAGTTCCTCAGACCGCTTAGCCGCCCTTATGCTGGACTTCACTCTCCTGGCTAGCCTCCGGTATTAATCAAAGTCACTCGAGATCTTCGATTGCCGGTACACATTTCTCTTCTCCCTAAGCAGTTGCCCGATTTCTCGATTAAACCACTTTGGTTGAACAGAGGACCGACGGGGGCATTTCAGAGGGATGAAACGCGATTGAAGACTCATGAATGTGGTTTTGAAACTGTTCCAAGAGTCTTCAACAGCATCGCACTCTTCTAGCCTCGCGTCAGTCAGTCCCGCGCGTAGACCTGCAAAGTCTGCTCTTCTCAAATCCACTTTCCTTGATTTACTAGTTGCAGGCTCTGCCTTGGGGACTTTGACTACAAATCTAATTAGTCGGTGGTCACTGCCACCGAGCTCTTCGCCAACAGAGAGATCCTCAACGATGTAATCCTCAGAGGTGAAAACCAAGTCGAGGATATTGCCCCCTCTCGTTGGCTCTCTCACCCATTGAATCAGTAACTCGTTGTTCGCGAACTCCAGGAGTAGTGAGTTCTCGCCACAGGGTTCTCTGGTTTCCCAGTCAACTTGTGTGTTGAAATCACCCATGACGATACACACTCTGTCTTCGACAAGTTCCCCTAGTAGCTGGTACAGATCTCTGTCCTTTTCAACGAGTTGGGCAGGAGGTTTATAAAGCACCAGGGTCCTGTATTTGGCAGGACCTATCTCTAGGTCAACACCTAGTAGTTCATGGTCGGATACGATGTTGCAATCCGTCGAGTTGAGAGTATCCTTGACATACAACATCACACCGCCACCATCTCTGTCTGGCCTATCTTTCAGGAAGAGCTGGTAACCGGGAATCGTGAATTCACCTTCAAAATCTCGGCTTGAGGTTTTTATCCACGACTCCGTTATGGCCACCATCTCAGGTTCCTCTGTTACTACGAGGCCACGGAGCTCAAGAAACTTATTCCTGATTGACCTCGCATTGAACAGAAGAACTTTGAGGGAGTCCCCTAGTGTAGGACTCCCTACGCTCTTCCGTTTCCCGGCTTCTCTATTTTCGTGGTCACACCCTTTTCAACGACCTCCGAGAAGGTCGTTCCAGGAGTGACATGGGCATGCTGGCGCACGTCCGCTTTCGCTCCGTTTCGAACGCTCCTTTGGGTGCGTTCCACGACATCTTGAATTAGGTTTGCGAGAAAGGCCTTCCCTTTAAAGGAGAGATGTACCCCGTCCCTTTAGTAGAGGTCGTCTCTACCGATAAAGGTACGATAGGGGTCCACGAACAAGACTCCCTCTGCCGTGCAGAGATCCGCCAACCTTCTGTTCACTGCGACGTTTCTTTCGTGAGCGGTTCGGGATGGACCTCTTCTCGGAAGCATCCCAACCACCACACGTTTGTGGGTTTTAAGCCCTATGTCGTACACGGCTCCCATCACTGTTTGGATGGTCTTACCACTGAGGCCAACCTTACCCCCTCTGAGGTAGAGGTCGTTGCCGCTTACCATCAGAGCAACAACTGAATTCTCAGAAATCTGAGCTTTCTCTGCCTCTACTCTGATGTTGTGGTTACCCCGTCCTGACAGGCAGCTTACCTTCACGCTAGTGCGAAGGCGGGCCGCTAGCAGCGGCTGCAGATCCCGTGTTTGCGAGTCACCAATGAGGGTGACCTTCGGACACTTGGTCTCTGAAGACGGGGTCTTCGCTTGTGGAAGAGGCCTCCTCTTTTCCTCTTTACTCTCCACATTCTTATCTTTCTTTTTCTTCTATTTTTGGTTCTACTTTTGTTTCAACTATCTTCTTTTTCTTTTTTTTCTTCGTTTCTCCTTTCTTCTTTTTCTCCTTTTCTGTCGCCTCAGCTAGCTTAGCCTCAGATGATGCCGGAATGTCCGCTTGATTACCAGGGGATTCCGACACGTCAGTGGGCGGCGCCTCTTCTAGGCATCGAACCTGAGCTACGTTAAGGGCTTCGAGCTTCTCCATCTTTCCCTCAAGGACCTTAGCTCTCTCCTCTGAGGCTCTATAGAGGTCTTTTAATTTTTCCACCTCTCGCGTCAATATGCAAGTAGTGCAGATACTTTCAGGGCTGCATTTTGAGTAGCAGCCCCCCGGAAAGTCAACGCACCACTTTTCTAACTGGCATATTGCACAGTTGTGTTTGAGACGAACGGGTCCTTTTTTGCCTGTCATTTTGAGCGCTTTCTCTCTCTCTGAAAACTCGTGACCAATCAATGATAAAAAAGGGAGGTTGGTTAGTTCTCCCCGCGTGAGTCGCTCCCGCCTATCGATCGGAGAGGTTTCGGATCTTTCAGAAGGCACGCTCCATGTGCTGCTGTTCTTTCGACCGAGTCGTCAAACCTCGGCGTGCCGTGGCTCCCAACCAAGCAGCACTGATGGTCCCCGAAGGGGCCATCGATTTCTCACCAGGTGAACAACAACGAAGCACGCCCCTTACTAAACTCCTACTAGTTCCCTTCACAACGGCCAGGATCTCGGAGTAGTGTTCAATGGATATCCCGCCACACCAAGGAATTCGACCCAAGGCTTTTTATCGGCCTGGCAACCAACATGGGAACAAAGGGCCGTCACCTCGGACCAATGCTACCATAAGCAACCGTCAACGGGCACTGGGAACGGTCAATAATTACGCGCCAGGGAAGGGGTTAACGGGGCACTACCCTTATCCCATTCATCGTGCCCCAACGCCTAGGACACCTCTAGTCCTAGTCTCTCGCAACTAGTGAGCGTCGATTGGCGTTGTTTATAGAGGTTCCAAAGCCTCTCTTCTGACGCATGAGGTAGCTGCCAGGTCCTTATAGGTAGATAGAGGAAGAAAGGGAAAGAGTAGGCTTTTTTTTTTGTTTTTTTCTTTTTGTATGAGTGGGAGATAGGATAAAAGTAAAAAAGGAGAGGGATAGAGTAGAAAAAGGAAGGAATGACGCACTTAGTCTGGAACCTCGTTTCCGGCCAAATCGACAAGGGAAGCCCTACCATGGGTACCCAGAAGAGGTACCCCCGCCGACATAGCTCGAAAAGTCAAAGGATACACACAAGCTCTCTTCCCGCGACAAGGGGGCGTCACCTCTCCCTCTATTTTCGTTATGAGAGAGAGAGAGAGAGAGAGAGCAAACGGAATAAACAATATAAACTCTTTTACTCGTTAAAGAAACTAAAAAATGAATAGGATTCGAACCTATGCGATCAGGCGCTCCTCTCTTTTCAGGCCACTGCACTAACCAATGAATAATGGTACAATTGGTTAGCGCATTAGGTGTGAGTTCTATGGCTAATCCAAAATTGCGCACTAATACGAGCATGTAAATATATTGGTGCGTCGATCCTAAATATGTGGTTTATTTAGGATCGACGCAGCGTACTCTACATGCTCGTATTAGCGCACACATTGGGATTAGTCATAGAACTAAAGCCCCACTCACTAACTCTGAAAATTCCCTTATCAGATTACATTAGCAAACCCGAAACCCTAATAATACACCCTCCTTCGATGAATTTTCAATTAAAGACAGCCAACACACAGACTCAATTAAGAACACTGGAATCTCTACATTAAATTTACAACCCCGTCTCTAAACTCCGATGCAAGCTCCGTTCCTTTATTTCTACACATACAAACAACCACGCTCGCATTTATAAAACTTCTCCATTATTGCTCATTAGAATTCATTTTCCACCTTTCTATGTAAAGAAGCATGCTACAGGTTAGTCTCCAAATATTATTAAGGATTATTATAACTTTCTCATTCCTTCCAAGTTAATTCGCTTCAATTTCGTCATTTGACTTACTATTTTTACCTATTCTCCAAGCAAGTGTTCACTTAAAGGTACACTCTTTGAATGGATGTTAAGGTCTACTAGGGTACGTACCTCTTTTCCTTGTTACAATATATAGATTTTTAATGATAAACAACTAAACGTATTACTTATCTCCATTCATTTAAAATGTCCCATTTTAATGTACCCTAGATTCAATCTTTCATCCAAGAAATAACAAAATAATTACTTAAGACTAAAGCTAAATTCTTAGGCACGTTTTCATTTATTTAATTTCCTTCAGAATGAGTTCCAACTCCACAGTTTGTACCAAGAAAATAGACTTACATGATGGAACTCATAAATGTAGCCTTACTGATCATCCTTAAACTACATATGAAACAAATATAAGGGCGAAATAAGGATTTGGCCACTAGATAGAACATGATATTTCTTTGTGCCGTCATTGTTTCCTAAAAATGCTGGTAGGCTTTTTTTATAAGACTTGACCACGTCCTGGCAACATTGTGTTGGGATATCTGCCCACTCCTTGCGTATACATAGCTTTCAATTGAGCGAGGTTTCCACTTGTAGACTTGCTCCTTCAATATTTGTCACATATTTTTGGGGGGATTCAGCTTAGGGGATTGATTAAACAATGGTAAAACAATATTGTTCTATAGGAACCCTCACGTGTTTCTTCCGTTATGTGCTTGGATAATTTTCTTGCTGGAAAATCCAATCATCTTACATCACAGACTTCCTCACAATTAGCATTATTGTTCATTATTCGCGCCGACATTGCCCCCCCCCCCCTCCCTCCATTCATCGTTTTATCAATTATATGAAAAGCATCAGTCCCATTAAAAGAAAAAGAGCACCATACCATAATTCTGCCGTGCCCACGCTTGACTGTGGGCATGGTGTTCTTTCGATCCTTTTTGTTCAATAAGCACCCGTGTAACTTCTTACAATTGGATGGCTTCTGTTTATCAACCGCCAGTTTGATTATCAGACAAAAGGATATTCATCAAAGATTGATATGGCTTTGCTATGTGCTCCTGAGCTACTTCCCTCGTCCTAACAAGTGAACCTTCCCTATTTTATTCAGGACTAATTATTGTTCTTTTCGTAATTGATGTCCCAGTTGTACGCTGATCGTCTTGCGGTTCTGCCCTTTTTATCATAGGGTTCTTCGATACCGATCTCAGCATCCGTCAACTATCTCGTTGAGATATTTCCTCGGAGCACAACTTCAAGGAAGGTTTGCAGTAGTCCTGTTGGTCTTCCATTTTTAGCAATTCACTGCAATGCTAAAAGGAGCACTCTCTGCTCAATTATCTTGCTTTTAGAATCACTTGAGTTCTTTCCTTTTAATCATAACTAGTATAATTATCCGGCGTTGCCCAGGATAAAAAGTCCTGTCTAAAATAAATAGAGATGCATATTTGAAATTCTTATATTGTGGCACAAAAATATATTTACTTGTTAATTATTATTATTATTTGTGGGATGAAGGCAGATTCAGGAGAGTTGCGCACTCTCCCTATCATGTAATATAAGATCATACAATAGATAATATCATATAATATACATACAATGAGTAAACGTTTCAACGCGCGCGCCCGGCAGTTTACGCACATGTGTGAATGACCGTTAGTTATGAGCGAACAACGTTGTGGCCGCAGGGACAGATCGAACGTCTTATAGACACAGATGGCACAATGCTGTAGACTTAGTTGCTAGATGAGGTTAGGCTTAAAAACATACATAAGTAAACTATTGGTGTAAACAATCGGGTCATTCTCGATCTTTGTAGAACATTCTAGACTAAAAAAATCTAGAAATTTGCGAATTTGAAAATGATTTTCTATTAATGTCTAAATACTTATTTCCACCTTTTATTTATTTATTTTTTTGACAATCAAAATATAATGTACTCGTTAGTATAACGATTTTTCACTTTCCTTCGTTAACACACATCAAAACACTTTAGTTGTAGGATTTCAATTCATTTTTAAAGGCTGGAATAAATATTAAATAATTTATATAAATGTGTCCAAATATCTGTTTCACCTCACTGTATATATACAGTTTTGAGACTACTATATTTTTTCATGTAAGAAAATTAATAGAAATAATCAAACGTTGCATTTTGTTTTATTATGTTTGAATCATAATTTGAGAGTGAAATATACAAAAATTGAGAGCCCAAACTTTTTTTATTAAAAAATATGGTCACTTGATGCGCGCAGGTCTGCTTCAATTCGTTTTGTCTTGCTAGAGACCATATTTGTGATGATTTCCTGACCGATATTGCTTCATTTTTGTTCAATAAGCACCGGCAATTGCTCACAATTGTATGGCTTCTGTTTATCAACCTCCAGTTTGATTATCGCCCACAAATTCTCTATTGGGTTCAATTAGGGCGAATTCCCGGGAGAAGTTCGATGTCATTTTCAGGCAAGAACTTTATTATTGCTTTTGTTTTGTGCCAAGGTGCAGAAGCATCATGCTTAAAAATAGTTTTGATCCCCAAATTGGTCCTGAACTGTTGGGAAAAGGTGCTGATGACGCACGTTTTGGTACCATTTTGCGTTCATGGTAGTGTTCTTGAGCAAAATTGTTACTGCTTCAGTTCTCTCAGATCACTGGTTTTGAACTGGGGGGCCACGAGAGCCAACTAAGTGTGCCTTGGGGACGACCAAGAAATCATTTTTAAAATGTCTAAATCGCAAAAAAATATGTATTTCAAACATTTATAACAAAATCTAACGACATTTGAAAGTATTTTGAAACTTTCTTCTCTTCATTGTGCAACATAAAAACAACGAAGAGATAAAGATTGCAGACAATGAATGAAGAAATGAGAGTTGCCTTCTCAATTATACGTCCCAATATTACAGAATAATGTGATTCATCAAGCTCAAATCACCCATTAGAATTTATACTTAAGATTTATTTATTTTCAATTTTTTGTTTTATTTCGATTAAATTTGATTAAATGTCAATCGTGGTTAATTTTGAATTGATTTCCACGTAATTAAGTATAAGTAAATTATATTATATCAGGGTGCCACGGCTGCTCCTTAGATAGCAATTAGGGTGCTACTATGATAAAAAGGTTGAGAACCACTCTCTTTGATCATAAACAGCCCCAATTATGGAGAATGTCCGGAGGTTCACCGTGGGCACGTCACATGACTCGTGAAATCGTTCGCCTCTTTTCTTCCAAACGGATCTACCAGAAGCTCCAAACAAGCGGAAGCGAGATTCATCAGAGAATATCACCTTGCCTCTGTATTCAACAGTCCATTCTTTATAATTACTAAAAAAAGTGGAGCCTATCTGTAATGGATCTTCTTGGTGAGATGAGACTTCTTCGCAGCCCTTCTCGACTTGAGACCTTTGTCGAAAAGTCTCCGCCTCACTCTACGCGCTGAAGTGCTCCCACCTGCTCTTTCCAATCTCGAGCAAGCTGTGCACTGGAGGCAACACGGAAGCGATCTTGGCGTTCCTTTCAGCTCTTGAGAACCAGAAGACTTTGTAAAGCTATTAATGACCCTAAGAGTGGTTTTCCTTGATACAATACCCTTAGTAACTATCTCCTTACATTCAGGCCACTTTGGTGCACGCTTTTGCTTGGAAAGAACCATTTCCGGAATTAAAAAAGATTCAAACATTTATTTTTACCCCCCCCCAAAAAAAATGATTACGAAATAGATTATAATTACACATCATTCATGTAACCCCTATTTGTGATCATTTTACTCTTTTGGTCGAATAGCAAAGCTCCAAGGACTGAAACTCAACTCCTACAGGAACAGAACCAGAGCGCGATTTTAGATTCAGTAAAGAAATGCTGTTTTTATTATTATTTTTTAAATACTGACCTTTTTAATACTTAAATACTAGAATAATTATTCATATTGCACTAAATTTGAAAATGAATGGAAAATAAAAAAATAATCTCAAAGTTTTTGTTCATGATCTTTTTTCTTATGATAGCGCAACTTCGTCTCCTCAGCCAGATGGCTGAACGGCCGGTTACTCGAGTGACATCTTTAGTGTTACGAAATCCCTTGGTTTGTTTCCTGATGGATCGGCAGCAACATTATTATCTACAATTAAAGAATTTGTATTGCCTGGCACGACTATTATATCTGATTAGTCGCGTGTATACAATGGAATTGAATCCTTGCCAGAGATGCGGCATATGTAAACATTTGACTCTTAACCATTCGCAGAACTTTAAAGATCCAAGAAACAAGTACCCATACAAACCAAATAAAGTCGCTTTGGGCCAAGGCGAAAATGGGCAATAAAAAAGAATGTGGAACCGCTCGTTCTCTGATCAACTCCTATCTGTGCGAGTTCTTATGGATGCCAAGAAATAAAGGAAAAGACTTAGTTGCTCAAATTTACAAAGACTGTAAAGTTTTATCCATTGAATAATGTTTAGCTTTTATTTTATTTTACTTTTCTCTTATTCGCACCTCCAAACCCACAAAATAAATATAACATAGGAATGATCTAACCCCTCGATTCCCGCGCAGGAGAAAGGCAGTTCAGCGTCCTCGGCCATCAGGCTGAGAAGTTGCGCCATAATAAGAGAAAAGATCTTTATTATTATATGAGAGATTATTCAGAGTAAATAATGACAAAAACATTCTCTTTTCAGATTGTCCCTGTTGGTTTTCGCTTAAATGACAAAAAAAAATCCTTTAGCAGACTATCCTTGTTGGTTTTCATTAAATAAACATAGCGACTTGGTTAACGAAATTCAACTTATATACTAATAATATTTGTACATAATTATAATTAATATTAATATTTATAACAAAATAAAGTGTATACAGCTATTGTATTACAGTGCTTTACTATCACATAGTCTCGAGTGATATGGTTGAGTTGTACAATCTCACTAAGTAAGGAATTGTAGAATTGTGGTACCATGTGGTTCTGCCCCTAATTGACCTGATAGTTGTTTAACCACTCCTGGTATTCCGATGGTTTACTTGATGTAGGTATCGTGGTAGCACGCTCCTATGGCGTTCAAACCCCAAGACCCCTGGTGAACTTAAGACAGAGATGCTCCCGGAAGTCTCAAGTGCTATTTCATAATCCGTATAATGATCGCAAAGGATTATTCGGAAAACTCTCTTTTGAATTAGTTCAACACGGAGTGTCTGCTGTGCCATCAATCCTGATTTCCACACGGGCACAGCATATTCCATGTCCTCGTTGGTTTTCGCTTTAAATGACCAAGTAATCCCTTTATCAAGCTATCCTTGTTAGTTTTCACTAAATGACAAAGAAATCCTTTTTACAGAATATCTTTGTTAGTTTTCGCTTTAAATGAAAAGGAAATCCTCTTTTCAGAATGCCCTCGTTTGTTTTCACTAAATGACAGAGAAATCCTCTTTTCAGCATGTCCTTGTTGGTTTTCTCTCCAAATAAAAAAGAAAGCCTCTTTTCATAATGCCCTTGTTGTTTTTCACTAATGACAAAGAAATCCTGTTTTCAGAATATCCTTGTTGGTTTTTGCTTTAAATGAAAAGGAAATCCTCTTTTTTCAGAATGTCCTTGTTTGTTTTCACTAAATGACAAAGAAATCCTCTTTCATCATGTCCAGTGTTGTTTTTCTCTTTAAATAAAAAAGAAAGCCTCCTTTCATAATATCCTTGTTGATTTTTGCTTTAAATGACAAAGAAATCCATTTATCAGACTGTCTTTGTTGATTTTCACTAAATAACAAAGATTTTTTCAGAATTTCCTTGTTGGTTTTCGCTTAAATAAAAAAGAAATCCTCTTTTCAGAATGTTTTTGTTGGTTTTCGTTTAAAGAAAAAATAAATCCACTTCTTAGAATGTCCTTTTTGGTTTTCGCTTAAATAAAAACGAAATCCTCTTTTCAGAATGTCCTTGTTGGTTTTCGCTTAAATAAAAAAATCCACTTCTCACAATGTCCTTGTTGGTTTTCGCTTAAATAAAAAAGAAATCCTCTTTTCAGAATGTCCTCGTCCTGAAAAAGAAACCAAATTCCTGAACGCTTTGAGAAGTCACTACGTGAAATACGCCAGAGACAAAATTTCCAAGTGGGTCCTTTTTATAGTTTGCGATTCTACTTCTAAACTTATTAATGAAAAAAAAGAGCAGTAAATTCCTAGTCATATTAAATTGGATACTAATTTCGACTATGGAAGCCTTGCATTATTTTATATATATATATATATATTACGTGACTGAAAAAAAAGAGAATTAATTATCTAGTATCTGATTTAATAGAACTTACAAATTATTGCTTTTTTCCAGTTTTTTTAGATCCATGTTGGCACTTTTTTTGGAAAGGGTTTAATGCCTTCTTTTACACTTAGTCGGTCTATCCAGGAGTAGGAAAGAAAGGTAAATAGAACAAGGAAAAGAAATGAGTAAAATGTTTTTAAGAAAGGATTCTCTTTTTTAGGATAGCTTTCATTAAAAGGACGAGGCTAGTTTCAATATTTCTTGAAATAATTAGACAAGAATCCATGGGAACTCTCCTTAAATACTCAGATATTTTGGATATAAATGAAAAAGCTTTAGCTTAATCTTCTCAAAATTAAGACCTTTCCAACCAAGAATTAGCGAGAATTTTAAAAAGACATTCGAATATCTGGAAGAACTTTCGTTCATTGATTTATGGATTATGAGAAAATCTATTTTTCAGTCTAGATATTCAGCTTCTTCTAATTCTTATATATTTTCTTGTATTTTATTTTTTATTAACAATTTTTTTCTTAAATCGAACCTTTAATTTAAATAAACTGTTATTTTCTTTTTCTTTTAGTATTTCTAAAATTCTATTTTATTTTTAAAAATCATACGATTTAAGAAGTGTTCCTATCAAATCTTGTCTCATTATTTAAGACAGATAATTCCGAAACTCGTTCATTTAATACAAACTATATTTTTTACCCGATTTTTTATTATTAATACTCACATTTTCATATTCATCTCAACTGGTATATGTGATTTAACTTGAGATCCGCGGCACGGTTCGCTACAACATGCGACCCCATAAAACCTCAATGAGTGTTCGGATCAAAACCTCAATGGAGCCTAACCATTCTTAATGTGGTTTCCTCAATGTGGAAAGTGGTATTACTACTCAATAAAAGAGAGATAGTGCACCAGATCATGGGTGAAAGGATCGCTCTAGCAGACCTCCTCATCCTTGAAAGCTGAGGCCGGTATTGTGCGTTAGAAGCTGCCAGAAACAAATTCCTGGCCAGATGTTTCGAAGTACGAATTTGAACCCTCTCTTGCGTGCGGTCATGAATGGTGTAAAGGTGCCACGGGTAGGATACCCTGATTCAAAGAAATCGGACTCTCTTTGAACCCTTGAACAAAATGAAGGTGGGTGGGAAACAGGCAGATGTAAATAACATCTAATGGACCACTGAAGAGGAAATTCAGAATGACAAGGTCCCTGGACACCCTTCAATGCTTGATGGGGGCACAGAAGAGGATATTAAAGTGGTGAAATCAGAAGAAATTACAAGAAACTAAAGGTGGTAATGCCAATTGCCAACAATCCTTTGATTCACGACACACCCTAGGACCTAGAGTGTCATTTATCAATTTAGGCATATTCCCTATGGTCGATAGGGTCAGAAGGGCACGCCATCCTTCATATGTCAGCTTAATTACTGTTGCCTATCCTTGACTTGACACATCAATGTGGAGAACTCAGTAAAAGAGAAATATTCCTCCATAGATGAAAAGACCTGTGGGAATTTAGGAGGCACTGGGTTTAGTACAGACACTAACCAAATAAACCCTGGTACCAATTTAGGTTTACCTGTACACAACAATGGATATCGGAGACTATTTTGTTTTTATATTCGTCATCTGCGTTTGAAGCCTCTAATTAGACCCCACCTCCTTCAATTCTCGCCTTTTTCAGAAATGATCGCAAAGGAATCCCGATAGACGAAAACAGCGCCATTGAACAAGTGTTCAAATATCTGGATCAAAATCACAATAACTTCCTCGAAAAGAAAGAGAAGAAGCTTCTTCGTCGGACAATACCAAAGAAGTAAGTTTATCTCTTAAGAGAGGTGAAAGACTGATAGATTTAGTGTGGTTTGGGACGTGTGTTGGCCATCAACCGACTAGGTCAGAATGCCCCTCCGAATCCTTCCAGAATGTCGTAAAAAATGAGTAGATAGGAAAAACGAGTAATGGCAGAAGATCAAGGATAATCACCGCAAACTTTCATTTAGTGCAAAAGAGAGATTTAATGAAAGTATAATGTTAATGTTACCATGGTGTTACCTCAACTTCTTGGGCTTACGACTAAAGAAATATGGGTTATTATGTTGTAGAAGTATTTTAAGCCATTCTATCTCACTTATGCTATGTTGATTGCCGCCTTCTTCCATCACTATGCTATATGATGGAGCAACCCTCTTTATCTTCACTATGTTACGGTGACTTATGCACTTGGTGGCAGGCGCCAGATGGGCGCTTAAAAAAACCCACCATGCCTGCTACTGGCCAAGGCTCAGCTACGACATCTATCCATTCGATGGCTCCTTTTTCATGGTACCCAGGACTTTGTCGTCTCATTCTGTTGAGGCTTCAATCATACGCCCAGCTATATGGTTCCAAGCTCGCTCTCTTACAGGTCATCTCCAAGCTTGCCTCTCATACACAATTTTTCTCACTTAGGTGACGGAACTCTTTCTCGCACATTCCATCAATCCAACCCCCCACCCCTTCTGCCATTACACAAACTGCCATATACCTTTTTCATTACTCATTATGGATCTTTTCTAAATCAGAAAGACTGACCTGACCCCACATTTCTTTTCAATGGTCTTTCCATCAGCTGACACAGATCTAATACCTACCTCCTTGTTCACCCCTAATGAACCCATCACTAACTAGGCATAATCTCTCAATACCATAACTAGCTTTTCCAGGCACACTTAACTGACTAATGCCTCTATAATTTTACTACTAACAAGTTCCTCAACGTTTTGGTAGTCTTCATTTCTATTCATCACTCGTCCTAGTTCACTTACCACTTTGACTTAGTTCCAAGGTGAAGTACAGACCTGCTCTCTCTCTTTCTCTCGTCCTAAATCTTCAGGAATTCAGGTTTTCGCTTTCTTAATCGATGCTACAGCCCATAACACCCCATTGCCATGAAGAACCAAAATGGGTAACATAATAGTGAGGTAATTATGGAGGAACAGGGGGATTGTATACATATCGACAAAATACTCAACCCCACACTCCATACCAACTACAAGATGTGGATTGTTGACTATCTCACACGCCAACGGACAAAAGTACAGGTTAGGGACGGTATTCGTTCGCATGATGACTGTATCAGGAAAAAAACAACAGTGTTTTTATTTTATATATATATATATATATATATATATATATATATATATATTAGTCAAATTAGGTTAAGTTTGTCTTCGTGACATGTTCTGTCGATCTCATTCGATTAACCCACCTTTGGTCTCGACGAAAGCCTCCAGGCCAAGGCCTTCGTCAGTATCTCCCGTTTAAGGGCCCTCAAGGCCCTGGCATTCCTGGTTCTTAGCTCGTCCTTCGTATTGCAGCTAGATTTGTTGGTCTCTCTTTCCACCGTACCCCCACACGAAGAAGTCGAGGGGGTTGCACTCAGGCGAGTTGGGGTAAATGTCAGGTGCTGTGTGATCTAAGAAATTCTCAGACATCCAGGCCTGGCGGTCTTGCGGCTAGTATGTCAGGGCTCAGAGTCTTGCAGTCACATGTAAGGCCTCTCTATAGCTACCCACTCAATCTAGGGGTTCACCACCTCTCTCGGAATACGGATGTTGCCGTCGGTGTTCAGTCTGTGGTCAGCAGGGAAGAAGTGGGGTGGTATGATGTCAACTTCACTGCTGACGACACCGAACACCATGATTTTACCTGGAAATTTCACTTGCATGACTCTGGGCAAGTCCTTGTGTCCGATAGCGAGCCACATGTTGTTATGGAAGTTGATATTCTGGTTTTGGCAGAAATTCTTATCCTCGGAGAAGAACCACAGCATGTCTGGCTCGAACAAGCGTTGAAACTTGTTGATCAGCTTCCTGGTGTACTTGAGTCGCTTACAGAGTTACAGAGTTTTATTGCGGATATTTTCTTTAAAATTTCAAGACAGTTTTAATATCTTAGATAATAACAAGATTGATGTGAAGTTTCCAGTCAGCAACTGTATTTCAGTTAAAACGATTCTGGAACACTAAAGAATTCTAAATAATAGTCAACTTGGTTGAAATAATTGATTGTCTTAATTGGGCTTCACCCATTGTTGCACAATCCGCACAATACTGAAAATAAAAGAATATTGTGTGGATGTCAGAGTTGTTGTCAATTATATATTAAAGTCAAAGGTTACAGAGCTATCGTAAAGATATGTAGTGCCCCATTGCAAGGTGGATTATAATCAACAATGAAGCCTCACAAATGAGTATCATGTAAATCCTATGAAGTCTCGAAATGGGCACGCACATAATTATTAATTTTATGCAGCAGATGCCCTCATTGATTTTCGCTATAAATATTAAAAACAACTTTCATCCTATATCGTTGACACATGTGAGCTCGCAATTTATGTGTAGTGAGGTTGAAACCATCACGGCTTTGTCCGCACATCTTCCCTTGCCCCATTTTCATCGCTTTCTTGACGAGCCTCTCCTCACATACTTTTGCGATCTCCTCGCTGCTTTTCGCTTCATTGTTGTAAATATAAGAAATAATGATACTATTACTACTAATGATGATGATAATTTCTTTTTAAGGAATAAAAACTTGTGGATTTGCGGGAGGAAAATTCATATCGTTTGTGACGCAAATTTCGACAAGAAAATTTCCCTGAAAGAGTTCATGAACTGTCTGACGCCGCGTAAATGTAAGTAAGGAACCAGGCCAAACAACGAAGGCACTGGCGTCTGGGAGTATTGCAAGGGCGACTAACGAGGGTCGGGATTACATTTTGGAGCATAAATAAAAGGCCACAATCAACCAGGAGATCCAATTCCATGTCCATATATCGGTAGGGGCGTCCTCTGATAAGAAGGAATTTGAACCACGACCACTCTCTGGATGTAAAAAAAATTTCAATAATAAGTAAACATCTTGTCCTCTTTTCCTGTGGTGGAGGAGTAAATATACTAAGTGATGTCAGTTGTAGGTCGTAAAAGGTGATTAAGTGAGACCATATTCATGTATGGGGTTGGATACGCTAGATTGAGAACCGACTATCTCGTTAATAGTCAAGGCATTAGATTTCCACGCCTCGATACCGAGTTCAATCCCACTGAGTGCAGACACGAACACAAAATTCATCCTGAATTGGACGCATGGGTGCTAACAACTCCATCCACGCAGCTCATCACACACATAGCCAATCACAACGCCACTGTCTCTTCCTTGCCCAGTCTTCACACACACAACATATCCACTCTTGCGTCCCTGAATGCCGAAAGGGATGTCATATCCGCACTCCCTAGACGCATAACAGATAGCTCTTCCTTAGATCACGAATGGTTCTCAGTTCGGTAATTTGAGGCAGAGCATTAATAACGCTCTCCCTGCACCTACCTACCCACCCCCCCGAAGGGGAAAGGGCGTGTAGTCTGTTACTCCCGGTCCCCGTAGGAGTGGCACCTCCTCTTGCCCTGAGTGCTCTAAGGAGTCTAAAACTATGTGAGAACTACCGGGGGAATTTTCCTTCTCGACATTATTTTACTATCCTCTCAACACTTGTTACAAATCTCTCACTTTTTTTTTACCTGCATGGGGGTGGCAGCAGGCGCCTGGATGAGCATGTGCCTTCCAGCCCCCAAAGCCAGCAAGGAATGCGTGGTTTACTGAGTGAGTAGACCTCCATCGCTTTGCCCAAGCCTGGGGAAGCTGGTCCTTTTCGACTAAGACTCTCATCTTCTCCACTCATTCACGGGCACCTTCTCCTCGTGCCTATGCCTCGCAAGGAGCTGACCTATTTAGAATGCTGCACGTTCCACCTGGAGGACAGACACGCCCTTCTAATCCCAGTATCTCCGGAGTTATGTAATAGATAGGTGATCACCTACTCTACTTCTTATTCTACCCGTATTCTTCCTAATTACTTACCCTACTTTGCATCTGCCAGCTTTTTCTTTAGTTATTTAGAAAGGTTTTTGTGGTTAGCGTGGCTAGCGTGCTGGATTTAAAAACAAAAGGTCCTGGGTTCGATTTCAGATGCGGAAAAAAAATCCAGTGTGATCTTCCTTCGCTTACGACCCCTAACTACAAATCTGCATTGAGCCATTATGGTAGGTTATGCTTCAAAAATTATCATGATGAAACAAATTCTACCCCAAATCAACCGTTGCTGCTGGATCAGCGGATTTAAAGTCAAGTCCAACCACGGTGCTTGTGTAGACAGGGATGCTGTGAGGCAGAATGCGACTGATTACAAGTTCAATCCCAACGGCGACATCAAAAACCTAAATAAAGACTTGGAAATTGCAACCTACAGCTGCAGAACACTATCTGACGAGGTACATCTCGGAGAACTCACCACTGAAATCAATTATATTAAATTGGATATAATTGGTATGTGCGAAACTTGAAAATAGGGCGAAGCTAGTACTGAAATGAGTGACCATCACCTACTCTAACACAAAGGAAAACAAGATCAAAGGCAGCATATTGGAAAGAGTAGCTTACGTAAACCTAAGTCTCTAAGAAGTACAACTTTAAAATAGTCCGAGTGTACGCACTCACATCTGTTCGTACGTAGGAAGAATTAGATAGATTTTATGATAGCATTAGGACAAGCCTAAAAAAGGACAAGCCTAAACAAGGACAAACCCCATTTTAACATCGTCATGGGACACTTTAATGCAAAAGTCGGGCAAGGTATTGCATGGGAAAGTTCTCAATGGGGGAACAAAATGAAAGAGGACAAGATCTGGTTAACTTTACACTGGCCCCGAGACCTTAAAATTGCCAACAACACTATGTTCAATGAGAAGCAACAGCAAACATGAACTTAGAAAACCCCAAACTATGAGACCTAACGAAATTGATTACAAGCTGGCCGACCAAAGAATTATTGTCAATAATTTCCAAGTCATCAATAAAATCAAAATCAGTGACCATAGGATGATCAAATGTAGGATAAAAATTAACAATCAGAAAGAGAGAAGAAAGCTATTTCATTAAAAAATAACCCCATTAAGGTTCAGAAAAATCTGGGTCCATAATTTCAGCGCCATCTTCGGAGAGCATACCATGAAATTCCCCTTGACTCGAGTAACACCAACAATATACAAGCGAAGAACATAACTTGATGAAACACACGACAGAGACTGCTGAAAAAAACAAGAACAATAGAAAACTTTCAGAGGAAACCATAAACATAATGAAGAAGCGCAAACACCTTAAAGGAACAAAAACCAACCAACAAATTGAATTAGCAGAACTAAACAAGCTCATTAAAAAGAAACAGAGTTGACATCAGAACATACAATGCAACTATTGGTGAAGACCTCATCAAAGAAGGAAAGGGATATAAAATAACTAAAGAAGGACCTTAAAAAGGAAAATCTCACATTGCAGTTATAAAAGATGGTACAATCACCGAAGATTGAGAAAGAATAGTAAAAAGAACTGAGTGATCATATGAAAAGTTGTACTCAGGCAACAAAACCATCCAGAATCACACCAACCAACAACACCCAATTATGTCCCTGCTGTTTTCAATTCAGATATTAAAATTGTAATCAATCAACTGAAACACCATAAAGCACCAGGTCAGTACACATCATTTTAGACTTGCTGAAAGATTCTAGAGATGTCATTGTGGACATACTAAGTTGCCTCTTCAATGAATGTGTAAATGACCATAGTTTAGATATGATCCAATGGCAACTTTTTATATACCCTCCAGGGCATTGGGACGACCTAGTATATTTTTTCATCCATGTTTTTTTTCTAATTCAACTACCATGGCTGCAACAAAAAGTAGTACAGCAATGAGAGCAAAAAAGCGCCCCCTACAATTGTGGCTTCGTTCCACCTTCGTACCTGTCAAGGGAGGGAAACAACAGCACATCTTTGACTGGTCGAGTAGTTCCAGGCGATATCAGATGCGATGGGCAAAAGGAGCATCCCCTCCCCCCAGAGGAGTGTGCGACCCCCCTCCCCTCCTAGTATGGAGGTCGCGGCGCCTTCTCTCCAGCAGTGAGATCTTCCCCCGGGAGATCGTGTCTTAGCGGGCTAAGTCCCCGATCCTGTTAGCGCCGCCGGGCGATTGGTTCCAAATTAAAGGTAAAAAGGACTTCTTCCGGGGGCGTTGGAGTGAGCGATTCCTTCCTCATCACGGACAAGGACCAGGGCGACACATGCACGTCCTATCTTGGGGCTACCTCAGGGGAAGGAGAGAAAAGAGTGAAAATTTCATCCTCCTTACCTTCAAAAATAAAAATAATAAAATACAAAATATACCTCCGTCAGAAGTGGGGGTTCTCAGAGCTACCAGGTGGGTCCTGCACCGAGCTGGCAATGGACCAGACAAAGGTAAGTGGAGACGGAAACGTCGGCGCATTTACTCGATAGGCTACCCTGCGTCTTCGAGCCCGCTGGTTTCAAACGTTTCCTAGTCATTCGCCGGACTGATATAGCAAGGCTATCGAATGGACACATGCTCCTACAGATCCAGCCATTAACTAAGTTTTTCGACAAAGAACTGAAGGTATCTCGTTTCTCGGATTGGACCTTTCCAATTAACGTGGCCTATTCTAACCAGGCGACCATACTGAGAGCTCTTCGGACGCTGGATGGCACATTTGTGCAAG
This sequence comes from Ceratothoa steindachneri, assembly GCA_963969495.1. Lineage (NCBI taxonomy): Eukaryota > Metazoa > Arthropoda > Malacostraca > Isopoda > Cymothoidae > Ceratothoa > Ceratothoa steindachneri. Next base: position 149,342,325 of record OZ018321.1, on the reverse strand, counting down.
TGACACTACATACTCTACCTTTTGTCAGATGGATAGTCTATGAAAAAGAATTGTTGGACTGCTCCATACTCCATAGAAGACATAACAGAATTTCAAGTTCGAGGTCGAGCGTGTGGCGAGGAAACATGGGGGAGTCTAGACCCACACCAACACTCTTATTCACGTCCCACCCAACAGGGTCCCTGAGTTGGTGCGTGCCAGATGTTATTTCTAACGCGTGAAAGCATTCGTGCTGTTACTGCGTAACTGTTACCATTGCCAGCGCTTCAACTATAAAAATACAACTGCTTACGAGCAAAGAAGGCTCAACCACAAATTTTCATTAGTTGTTCCAAAGGCTGTACACGCAGAAACTCCCTCGTGTAGAGCCATGTGCGTGAATTATAGCAGATTGCACCTATCTTCCTCTTAGCAATGCGATTTGTTTGTTTTTTTCGAAAAAGAGGTCTGGACCGTCCAGACTGCTGACCGTAGTTTGTATCAAGATGTCAAGGAGATCTGTTGCTGTCTGCGCTATCAGGCACCTCATATGTGTCTATGGTAAAGCACCTTCCGCCCCTAGCCCCTCCTGGCTCACGAGCAAGATAGCACCAGGTGCAGCCACCATGTGACTGGAAGAACATAGGGCTCTAGGCCATTCTCTGGTCACTCCTACCCCCTGCGCGACGTCTAGCGTCTGCGTGTCACCACAGAATCACTAGACTCACTGAAGGCAAAACCCAAGAACGTGGTTGCGACGCTATCCCTGGGTCTTTCTAAGCCTACCCACAAAAGGAGGGTAGCAACTAGGAAACTTTGGCTCCTCAGCTCTTCCCTAAAGCTGGCCGTGGCGTTGTGGATAGGTTAGTGGAAGAAAGGGGCGCAAAGAAAAATAAATAAAGAAAAGTAACGAGAGTCCTAAACCACTCGGCCATCCTGAGTCCCCAAAAAGACTCGCTTGAACTTCTCGCACGCTACACAAGCTCCCTCCTAGAAGCGGAGCGTATTTTAAGGATTGAGGAGAATGGCGTCAGGAAATTTATTTCGAGGGCTAAAGTTCTCCCTCCCCGGCCTCCCGGGTCTGCGGCACCATTGTGGATAGGTTAGTGGGGAAAGGGGCGCAAAGAAAAATAAATAGATAAACTTAGCAAAACGAGTTTCGAACGCGCTTTCCGTGTCGCGAGAGAGCTGGTAGCGAGAGTCCTAAACCATTCGGCCATCCTGAGTCCCCAAAAAAGACTCATTCAAGCAAAGCATTTAATTTATGCCATTCGCCTGAACTTCTCGCACGCTACACAAGCCCCCTCCTAGAAGCGGAGCGTATTTTGAGGAGAACAGCGTCAGGAAATTTATTTCCAGGATTAAAGTTCTCCCTCTGCGGCACAATTGTGGATAAGTTAGTGGAGGAAAGGGGCGCAAAGAAAAATAAATAAAGAAAAGTAGCGAAACGAGTTTCGAACACGCGTCGCGGGACAGCCGTTAACGAGAGTCCTAAATCACTCGGCCATCCTGAGTCCCCAAAAGACTCATTCAAGCAAAGCATGTAAGCCACTCGCCTGAACTTCTCGCACGCTACAGCGTTTTAAAAAGTCCGCCTCTCACAAAAACGAACTAATGCTGGCACCGAAACCGAAGGATTCAAGGCACAGAGAGAGGGAGACTAGTGTGCCGAGCACGATCTCCTCCAGTAAGTCCTTGAAAGCAGCAGCGCCAATATCGCAGTCCGCGGCCAACAGCCATCAGCTCTACCTTTAAGCAGCCTACGCTATTCCGGTCAGGGTATTCTCGAAGATGAACCCAACGACTTTCTAAGTATACTTGGAGGGCATTTACGTTTGATTAAATTTCCAGGACTTAGGACTAATTGGGAAGAGCTCTGGAGGCTCGTCTCCTCTCATTCCTCTATAGCGGTTTGCCTTCAGGAGACCATATCGATTAGTTTTCTTCTACCGACCTTCCTCAGGTATCACGATTTTACCACACACTAACCTCGTTACGGGGGCCGATACTATATCTCCGTTCTATTTTTTTGCCTCTCAATAATTGCCTCCAGGCAGTCGCAGTCCAGCTACATGTTGACAGGAGGTATTCGTTTGTTTTAATGTACCATCCACCGTCAGCTAATTTTGACATGGTAGAGTTCCACCACATCGTTATTACGCTCTACGTAGATGAACTTTCGATATATTTTGGCGCGGTGCAGATGCCAACTTTGGAGCGTTTTCTGAAACACACATTGAACCGCATTTATCGCTATATTGAAGCGCACAAGTTTAGGGTTTTCTTGGCCAAGACTAAGGTAGTGCATATCTGTCGCCTTCCACGGCATCACCCCGACTAATTCTTGTTACTAAACTGACTTTGCCTGGAAGTGGTGGACTCGCACCTTTTCCTTAGTCTTTATTTTGACTGGCGCTTCACATATTCTCTTGTACCCGCGCTACGGTATTTTTCGTTATGCTGCGTTCAACACTCGGGCTGTCGATATGGCTACCACTTTGTTTTTTTATCGTTCCTTTGGTCTCCCAAAGCTTGATTACGGATGCGATTTTTACTTATTCACAGCCGAGCGTGAATTGCGGATGGTAGGTGGACGCGATCCACCACATCGGTCGCCGTCTGATGACCAGTGTCTTCCGCACCTCCCCTATGAAGAGCCTCTTTCTCGATGCTGTTGAGATGCCACTTGCTCTGCGATGTCTACAGTATATTATGTGCTTGTATGCGCGGGGCCGACGTTTCCCTCAGTCATCAAAGGCTCTGATCGCATCCGAGGCCGATCTTCCTCATACCCCAAGCCCTCGAGTCTAGGGCTAGTAAACGCCGAGAGCTCGGTGTAGCTCTCAGGCCAGTGGTGCTTTTAGTTCTTCCCAGGACATCACCCTGGAGGGTACCACATTTTTACTATTTAACGACACGTCTCTGCTCCCAAAGCTCTTACGGCGTCGGCGTTCGATCTTTTTGGAGCACATTTCGTGACATGCTGGAGCCCTGCCATTGTAGACGAATAGTTCCAAGTCCGGAGATGGGGTCAGCTTCCACGCAACATTCCTTCTGTTCAAAGTCTGCAGGGTTCTCCCACCTGTGCGTATGTCTTCACGGCCGAGCAAGTCACAATACACCGCGTGATAGGGATTACAGAGCCCAAATCCTGAGTTCTCTCCGTTCACTGGAATCTGCATTCCCTGGTTCGCTGTATCCGCGAGCCTAGCGGATATAGAGATTATATTGTATTTTCCTTCTTGGACATTTAGGGATTGCAAGGAATGAGAGCGCCAATTAGTCGGCGAGAACTGGGTGACCGCACCAGCGTTTCGCCCTGCCTTCCGGATTGCTTGGCAAAGAAGATTGTAGATGGGCAACGGGAACCTAAATTGCGTGATATTGCGCCGCGACTGTTCTCTCCGTAGTCGTAGCCACCACAATGCCAGGGCAGTTTCAGGTTGCTTTCGTCGTCTACGAAATGGGTTCATTCGCGGGACGCACCCCATTTGATGGTGCGCATCCCTTCACTTACTACAACGACTGCGTTATCCCCAGACTGGGGTATCTATGCGCACCTTACCTATCCCAGTAGCCGGATGAGCGTGATCGCTACAGCTTACCCTTTGTACTCGAGACGGGTACACAGACTTGTGGACTCAAGACTTTTTGGAATAGGCTAACCTCCTCCATTTGATTTGACTCTCTTGTGTTGTGCGCATTCTCCTGCGCCGTGGGTCTCATGCGGCTTTTTCCTCTTGTATTGTTTTGTTTATGCATGTTTAAGGATTTTATTCTTTATTGTTTGTATTTTTGTGGGATTCTGTGTTTTAATATAGCCTATTAATGGGCTGTTTTGTATTTACGGCGACTTATGCCAGATAGGCGTCTTATTAAAATAAAACCTGAACGTTGTACACCTATGGCCAGACTACACGATCACTCCCAGGGTAGGGAATCTAGTCGAAGTTTTGGAGATGGAAGTCGTTAATGTGAATAGGTTAGGCAATTCTATCCTAAAGCTTTTGTATTTATATGTCTTGATCTGCCCTTGTGCTCTCCCGATCGACAAATGGATTTTGAGTGAGAGGTGATATACTACCTCCAGGAAAGCGATCACTTCACCTTTTAGCTCGGCCTTGGCTTCTATTCCTCAAGCATCCAACTGCTTCCACAGTGGTAGGCAAAGTATGAAACCTCTCTTTGAGGTAAGCGATATACGCTAAAGTACTACAAGCGTCGTCCGTACGCGTTCACCTTGTGAATTTTGTGAGTTTAGACAGATTCCGTTTTATTACGAAACACGTTCGCCGATCTTCTTGGCAAGCATACGTTTCTTCACATCATTGGAGGACTCTTCTTACATATGTGTGTATGCATGTCAAGGGGATTCTGGGCAAGCCCAGTCCGTTAGGACCTACCCCGCGTCTTCCAGGAAGGCGGAATCACCATATCTCCGTATGTCTGTGGGAATTCTTCGAGAAGTTTTCGATGCATTATCGATTCTGGATGCTGCTACACCAGCATTTAAGTCATGTCGCACGGTCGCTGAATGGACTTCCCCTCCAGAGGCGGAAAACCCTTCAATGATCTGTTTTCTCTGAGATAGCGGCGTCCCGCTCTCCCTTCGTGTCCGGATTCCGCCTCTGGTCTGGACGATGTCCTGTGCACCATGCTTCGATATTTGATTGTGCGTGGCATGACATTTCTGCTACCTCTCTCTATACAACAGGATCTAGTCTGGGTATCTCCCTCCCAAAATCCGAGCGAATGGTTACAGCGCTTGCTTTTCGCAAACCGGCAAGAGATCATTCCACACCGGTTAGTTTTCGCGTGTGCAAGTTGGTGGAGAAATTGGTAAATGTTTGATCAGCTTATTTCTTGAACAGCATCTCTCTACTTGCCTAGACCTAGTTGGTGGACTTCTGCCGCCGAAATATTGATCATTTCTAGCCGTACTTGTTCTTAAATAGGGATCGCCCGGAGGTGGTGTATTCACATCGTTTATTTGGACTTGTATTTGACCGACGCTTCGCTTGGAAGACACTTTCACACTCTTAGGGTCTCTTGCACCCATGCTATTCAATTCTTCGCTCTGTGGCGTTCGACATGTGGGGCGCTTGCTGTTAGGGCTATAATTTAATGTTTTACCACTCCTTTTGATATTCCAAGGTAGATGCGAATGTTATTCTTCTGGTTCTGTAAATCTATTGCAGAAAGGGAATTCGAGAAGGGGAGATGCAAGTCGCTTTACGCTGTGCACAGTGCCCAATTTGCTTGTAAGTGCGGGTTATCGATTCATCGGTATCGCCGATACTTTTAGTTCCAAACTAGCGATAATGATAATTTCAGTTTTTGGTTCAGTTTAGCACAGGGGCGAGCCGCGCGTGCCTTGGAGGCAGAAATAGGTAGGTCCGAGCTGGGAGGAAGATCCTTAAAACCTATGAGGAGATTAAGGAGAGCCTCGTCTGGTAAGAAACTAAGAAACAGTATTCAAATATTCATACTATTGTATTATAAAATAACGCTATATATAGATAATAATCAATATTGTATTATAATTTTGGAATTATCGATTTATCACCGATAAGGTTATCGTTATCGATTTATCGGTTATCGTGATACAATTTTTCGTTATCGCGCCCACCCATGCCAGTCCGGCATTTTGCTTTCCTCCACTCTAGACTTCACGTCAGGAATCAGGTTAACCCTTCGGGTTGTATGGCAAATAAAATAATAGATGACGGACAGGATTTTAAAATCGCGTGCTTTTCCACCTCAACATTTTCAATGTATCTACTCCACTGCTTCGTCGGTATCAGTTTTTTTTATTGACTCTGAATCGGAGACACTGGTGGGACGCGGCTTCATTTAATCAAGCGCTCCCTGATCCTTCTTGATCAGTACCCGTTTTCGAATCGCCATCGGATTGTCCTTGGAAGGGACAACTGTGTGGTTGAGTTTTTGGACGATATGGGCCGCCTCCATAGTTTTGAATGATTTAAATTGTTGGTTGAAGGCTCGGGTCCCTGAGGGAGGCGGACCTTCCTCGGCCACCCGTACGTGCCATAGATATAGATGTTTGGAAGATTATAACAGATGGTGCGATTAGTAGAGAGCACAGAATGATACCGCCTGCTTTCTATAGTCACCCGTTTCTAGCGCACCCCATAAAGTCCATGTAAAGTATAAGGCTACTGTTTCGAATGGACTTTTTTGGGTCTGCTAGAAACGAGTGACTGAACCTTGATCTTCCATGGTGGTGACTAGGGCGTCCCCAAGGGTGCTATATGAAGCGGGTGGTATCATTCTGTGCTCTCCACTAATCACATGTAGATGTTTGTTGTTTTATTGGGGTGTGGGGGTCAATACCGTTGTCTTTTTTTCCCTTTGCTTCATAATTAAGATTTTAAGTAACCTAAAGATTGACTTTCTTGTAATTTCATCATATATGCCCTCACTGGTGGGCGCAAGAAGAGATTTGAATCCCGGCCCCAATGTCTGCAGGAGGAACGGCGGCTATAGATCTCTCACTCAATTTCACTTGCTCCATCTTCAGCACTTTCTTTGTAGATGTCTCCTTACAAACTTTCTGCACTTCAAATTCGAGAACAAAATGCACCTCCTCCCAAAGAGGACGTGCCCTTGGGCTAGGTAGCGAATGTCATTCTTATCTATATGTTAATTTCATTATCCAGTCGGATGATCTCGTCCGTGATTGAAAAGGTTAATGGTGGCACAATTCATCACCATGCAGCTGTGTTCCGAAGTATTGATGGTGATTTTCGTTATCAAATCCTCCAAGTTCGAACTTTGGGAACAATATATTTTATTCGAACCCCTTCTCCCTCCCTCCCAAGGTGTAGCTGCCCTTTAACTTTTCATTCTTGATCCAATTTCACCTTTTCCAGTTGTTTTTAGTTCTGCTCTTCTTCGCTTACACACGCTTCCTTCTCTCTTCCAGCAGCCCCATCACTCAACGACACTTCGAGAATACGTTTTGGATTGAACCCTTTGGTGGATACTCTCACTCCATTACCTTGAGAGCAGCCTTCGACTGGCCTCGGAAGCGCGAGAGATCTCGCTCCACCCAGACACACCAATCACTTCCCTCCGAGAAGTGTGCAAGAGTGCCTTGATGTAAATACACAACCGTACGTGTCAATGTGCCTTTTTTAAGGAGCAGAGTAAAACAGCGTAATGTGATGATTTGCAAATGTGGTCTGAGCGAAATCGAGCTTCTCAGTGGCGGATAATTCCCCCTTTTTGAACAAATTGAAGCCTCCGAAGTGTTCTTCTGGACGCCCAGTCTCAGGAGAAGTTGCTGAGCCTGACTTTTACCGATTCGCTCTGAAAATTTACCCAGGTGTGGAAAGAAGATGCCTACCTGGTATATTTTGATGTCTAGGCATTTTTTTTAATCCACTGAACAAACTACTGGTTTATTTTATGGGTGGGATATTATTTAATTATGAGGGAATGTGAAATGGACAATTAGTTGTTAGGTTGCTTCCTCTGGCACGCTAAAACCAATAAAGGTCATCAAAATAGAAAATGTACGTGATGTCAATGTACTTTATACAATTCAGAACGTCGAGATATATTTACAGTGACCTCAGTGTATGGGTACCATAGTGATTGAAGCCAACCTTTATTAAAGTCATCGTTGCATGTGCAATTAATTGACCTCGTGTCCTTTATATTTGTTCATACCTTTTACCCAAGGTATCGCTGCCATAAATGGCTGTTCAATCTCTATCGATATTGGTATTGTGGTTGGAATGTTGTTGCTTTTTATGAGAACATCCTAAACCGACGTTCAGAGCGATTGACTCGGTGATTTTCAGATAATAAAAAGCTTACCTTCACATTTGAATATATTAATTAAATGCCATTTTTTTGTGAACTGCTCTCATAAATGCATTCGTCAGCATCATAGTTTGGGCGAATATGATTATAGCTTTCTCTGGCAGAAATGGTGCTAATAGGTAGTGAATACACAAAAGAAACGCTTCGGAATATTTACAAAATTATAGCAATATTGTCGGTTATATTTAGGTGTATTTTGAAATTGCTTTTCACTTGGTATCTCACCACGATCATATGTTTACGCAATTCCAAAGGCACCTTCAATATAGACAATAAACACCTTGGTAGCAATTGAAACTCATACTGAGTGAATAGTTTATGGAATAAGTAGATCCGAACTAATTATCAGACTTTGGATAACAGAGGGAAAAGAGTTCATCTTGGATTAACCCAAATATCACTCCCCTACCTGTAATGTAACTTATGGCTTTCCTTTTTTTGTAATGATATGCGATCGAATTGTAACTTATATCCCCTAACTTAATTATGAGTTTTCTGTCGCTTGAAATTAAATGATTAATTGTATTTCTTCAACTGACTCTTTTAATAGTTTCGCTTATGTCAAAGACTACATAACTCTACAAGGATCTCATGTTCCTAGTGACCTTGAAGCATTTCTTTTTACTCAGGCTTAGTTCCATGGTTATTTGAGGCTATTATGGTAACATGGATGTTACTCAGCCCAAAAAGGAACTATAACATTGCACCCAAACTGTGTTGTAGAGAGACTCTGAAGTTGTGATATGTAAAAAAAAAGGTAATAAACTCAATCAAAATAACTGCTACCACTTAAAATCTAAACCCCTTTTCCAAATTGCATTAAATGTATATTTTAGGATAGATTAAGTTTTATGATGTCGTAAATCCAATATAAAACGAAAGTTATGCTTTAGTTCATTTAAAAAAATACATTTATTGTTTCGTGATTGTCAGAAAAGAGAAATTTCCTTTTATTTAGAGATTAAGACCCGTTTGTTTTTATCACCCTGTTCGCGAAAAGGCTCAAGGTTGTACTCTTGACCCATGACCTCTATGTGTTCTTTTTTTCACGGCCGGGGGCTACGACCTAGTAGAAAGGAAACACCGATTCCGACTATAGAGAAGTTAAGCAACATCAACTGTGTTAAGTTATCGGATGGAGTTTCGATTCGGGTTGCCATCTTATATGAGTCCCGATCGGAGGTAAAACATTACCAATTCATTATTATTCCCACGCACATGGTCATGTTTGTTTCCAGCATCGCCCCCCCTTTGCCCTTTGGTTTTTCTCATCATTAAATGTAGGGGCGGGGGGGGGGGGGTAACTGCCATCCTTTACCGTCATGTTTTACGATAGGACAAAGAGATGAAAAGAGGCTATTGGCGCTGATGAGCGCCGTCCACCTAGTGGTAAAAATATTGGTTGAATAAGTATTTAATGGTAACAGCATCTTTAAGGAGGATGTTAATTCCCAGTCTTAGTCCAAAGTAAGTTTGTTTCTCGATCGGGTGATATGAATACCACCAACGTGATGTCAGCTGAGCGTCGTAGAAAGTTATTAAATATGGCATACCCGTGAATTTAAAGTTCGCTTAGTTACAAACCTCTCATAATAATGGTAGGCTTGCAAAATTCGACCTTGGATTCGATCGGAGCCCTCACTGGCCTAGATCGACCTCTATGTGACCTATCTACTACTTTCTAAATTATATTTTTGCTGCAACTCACATCTACAGGGTCGCGTGCCCTCCTGACCCCAAACCTGTCCCAATCGCTATTTCTCACACTCATTTTCGCTTCCTCTATTTTCACTTTTACAGATTTCACCTTAAGCATGCTTTCTGCGGGTGATGCCCTCGTTGGTGTCGCTTTAAATTTTAAGTGGGGGGATCCCTTCTTATTTTACCCCAAACTTAGATATCGACCCATCCCAACGCTCAATCCTTGGCAATCCGGTTATTATTTTGCTTCCTATTGATCCATTAACCAGCATTAGCACTTTCTAAATGGCTCAAATCATTTTGAAAAAAGTTGGCGGAACTCAAATAAAAATCGTTCCATTTTTTAATTTTTTTTTAACAAATTTAAATTCCGTTGATATTTGGGTTTGTTTTTTTCATCGTAGGGACCTACTGATACCACGGGTCTCCACTCCATCTGGTGACTACCCAGACCAGATGTAGCTTAAGTTCGGTCAACTGTGTGTGGTGTTTCCATTCAGCTCGGCCGTGGGAGTCATCTGAATTGCATCAACCAGGGTCTTGATCCAAGTCATAGGTACTACCGAGTTCGTGACCAGGTTGATACCCATCACTCGTGTGATTAGTATACACTATCACATGGGTGCATTCACATTTTGCTTTCTACGACGTACAACTCACACAATAACGGTTTTTCTTAGGCCCCAGAAAGATAGATTAATGATTCCTAATCACTATTTTCCTTTCTGATGGTGTTTTAATAATCATATTCATTAAATTATTTTTATATATGAATTTTAATGATCAATTGAACGATGAGTGCCAACACTATGTGTTAAATTGATTAGTATAAAAGTTACGTATTCATATAAAAGACCCGAATCATCTTTTCCCTCATCTTAATTTAATCCTGGCGAAGATTTCGTTGCAATTCGTTATCTTTATTTTAACCTTGTATTGGATGGGGAGACTCTGCGGCTCCAACCTTAAGGTCGCCTATTCTATCTATTCCACATTCCCCAAAAGCGAAGTTATATTTATTTATATGATTAAATATTTCACTATATTGATGGATGGCGTTAATGGATTATAATTAGCACTTGGAATTATTTTTAAAAACGCTAAAAAAAATGATTTTTATATGCGTAAAAAATGACTAATCCCTGATAGCGGCGGCTGGCTTGGAAAGCTAGGGCCCCCTCAATTTTATTCATGTAAGTGTAATACGCAATTTGGGTAATGGACGGAGCTGTCGCGTACCTCGTTCAGTCATGGTAGTTAATCGATGTTTGTGTGAAGCGAGTGAGTGTTTGGTATATGTGGGTTATATGAATGTGATGAAAGAAAAGAGGTAAATGGTGGTAACTGTGTTTAAAAAGAATGGGATTGCATGCATTATGTGAGATGAACATGAAAGGGAATGAAGAGGAGTTGTGAATGGTTTACGATCAGGCGTAAATCATGATAGAGGGGTAAAAAAAGTGTGGCGGTGGTGTGGTTGTAGGATCAAGATTAGCAAAGGGCCTGAGATCTGCTTTATGGCAAGTGAAAGTGGAGAAGGGAGGGTAGGGGAGGTCTTACGAGGACCTACAGAGTGAAATATAAAAGTTATATAGTTTTATTTCGTGTCCTTAATGAGTAGGTGTTCATCCACTTTATTTTTAGACATGTTCATCGATGTGCTTTGAACTACAAATGTTGGCAGAGAATTCCAAGTAGAGGTGATTTTATAGAAGTAAAAAAGGTTTTCCCAAGATATATGTCTGGTAGCGCTTTCATTTCACTCAACACGGGGGATTTTGTAATGTCTGGTGCGCTTTTGTGATATTTAAAGGTTGTAAGGAGAGATCTGTAAGGAAAGCGGTGAAGATAGAGGAAATGAAAATGTATGGAAGATACTTGCCTGCCCTTTACCTCTCGTAGGAACTGGGTGGCTCCCAGGAACGCCACCACGCTCCCGGTGGGTCCACAGGTTCCTAAAAGAAGAGGTGTGGTGTGTAGTGCATCCCCATGATAGGCCAATTGGACGTGGACAAAACGACGGTTTGTTTTGTATTGACAGGGCATAGATGTAGTTTTTAGTGGCATTGATACGCGCCGATCCACTTTTGGTTAAAGACAAAACCAGCAAGGACAGTTCCCTCGGAAACGGGATTTTGTTTAAAGGTTCGTAGAAGAGTTGGTGAAGTTAATAGAATTGAAACTTAACTTCTCCACATAAGAAAAAAAATAGTTCTACTTGACTTTTCCTCCATTAAAGATAAAAGGTCAAATCAAGTAAGTAGTACGTTGATGGAAGGCTTCCCAAAACAGCATAGGTGACATTTGAACTTATATTTCAATTACTTGCGCAAAGTTTACCTCATTCCTCGTTTAATATGTTAGAAATATTTTTTTGTTTCTACATGTAGTAAGATAAAAAAAGATTTATTATGGGGCTTCTTTGTTTCGAGAAGCTTTCGTTGTTGGACACAAGAAGCAGCTTTTCCAAAATTAGTTCCCCAAATGTCTTATAATAGATTTCGGGGGTTTTCTCACCTTAACTATGATATATTTTAAAATATCTAAATAAATTAATAAACATTACAGCTACGTGACAAGTTCTAAACATATCCAACTCGTAATGATTCCTGCATCCACTTCCCGAATCAGTATGGCTCAAGTTTTTAGCTTCTCCTGTTCATGGAACTCTTTGGAAGCACAACTCCACTCTGGGTTGTCCGTCAGTTTCGCATCTCACTATCCTCTATAACAACAGTATTTTCTTGATGCACTTTATTCCAACGCTTTTTTTTATTGTTTACTTCTTTTTCCATTATGCGGTAATTGCTATCTGCCCATCTTAAGCACCTGACCTTGGACCAGTCATACCGAGGTCAGGGTTTAAATTCAACCTGTCCAAATCGGGTCATTTACTATTAAAAAAAAAATACTCTCGGTCGTTTTTATATGCGTCCTTACACTTTCAAGACTTCTTGCTCTGTCTGCCAGATATCCTTCGAGAAAGAACCTCCCCCACCCCTTAGATGATACCCCCTGCAAAGGTCTACGATCATGCTCTGGGGATTAGTGAGTCCTCAACCACACTCATAGGACACCAGGACACCATCTTTACAAGTGGTTGTCGCTCCTCGCATAACTCGTCAGACGCCGTTGCCTTAGGGAGAGTCCTGCGGTGCCCCCCCCCCCTTCGTCGTTTGCTCATCGTCCTCGGTGGAACTTTACGGCATACAAAAGGCTCTCATAACTATGCTGCAGAATTGCGAGCCTCCCCGCCCTAACGCCCCTAAAATTGTAGGAGGAACTTCGGAGATATATACATATTGGCGTAGATGTACTCGTTGCTTTTCGATTTAAATTTAATTAAAAAAAACTTCGCCCCGCCAAATTCATGATATACACGGATTCCTTAGGCCGCGATCTCTGCAGTGTGCTGTACCGGCCACCCCCCTCACTCGATGATACCCGCCAGTTCTCGGTCTCGCCCCAAGACAGTCCTCATCTACTGGGTGTTCTCCCATGTTGCGGTGCCTGGTGATGAGGCAGCCAAATGAGCAGCTCGGAAAACCCAGTCCCACCTGAATAAGGGCACAATGAGTTTCCTCTTCCCACCGCTCCCGGATAAAGAGGTGATGTTCGCCCGCCTTCTCCTAGGGCATTCTAGTCTAACACATGGCCACTTAATGACTCGCAATCCTCCCCTGCCCCCACCACACACCATCCCTGAGCTCTCGCTAGACGTTGGATTTCAATCTTAGCAACCACTGACATAATTCAGCATATGTGAGGGACTGGTGCCTATTGGTAGGATGAGCTCGGTCTACCTACTCCAACGTGGGTACGTAGCTCCTACACACACACACACACACACACACACAACCAATCATGACACCTCTATCACGTTCTCAAACGCACGTCATAAAATGTACCGAACTCTTTCACCTTTTCGCAAAGAGAACCGAATCCTGGTTTCTACGTTTGATTCCAGCTGAGAGCCCACTATCCTGAAAGGGCCATCTTTCTTCTCGGCGTCATTCAACATGAATCTACCTACAGACCACCCAGCATACACCGTGTAGTCTCCACGTTCCAGCGCCTTCACAGTATCCTGTGATCTCGGTGAGCAGGTCGCAATATCGTCAATCAGCGGGCACGTTCTTCCCCACAAAATATTATCTGACTGAGTAAAAACGGCCGAATTCCAAGAAAGTCATTCTATTTGTGAGGACCGTAGCTAGAATGTGGGTAGTGGTTTGTTGAAATGCATCCAAGTCTACGTCTACTTTGCCCATACCTGAAAAAAAAGAGTAGTTTTCCATGGCTACTCTCTTGGATTATTTATTCGGTTAATAACTCGAGTAATTTTTGTTTCGGTTAATCACGCGGGTTATCTTCCTGGTTAGTGACGCGAATAATTTTATAGGTTAATTACGCAGGTATTTTCATGGTTAAGTGATACGAATTATTTTATAGGTTATTCAGGTGTCATTTTCTTTTCTTTTTTTTTTTGGTTCCTATTCCTTATTTCTGGAACAATCAATTTTTTTCCCTAACGGATATGCCGTTTCAGCATATCCTTCAGTGTGTGGTATGTACATAACCCCAAGTATCCAAAAGAGGTAACTCTACCAAGAGGGTGGTCACCTCCGTTAAACCTTTTCCCATTTAACAACGCACGTGTATAGAAACTCAATAATTACATCGTATTTTTATGTATGTTTATATAAAATTTCAATGCAAATATAAAATGGCTAATTGTTCCTATAGATGTGTTAGTTATTAAGTTTAATGGTTTCTTTCAACCCACAAACAACTAAGGCAAATTTGCATTTCAAGAAAATCGATTACGTATACTCTATGGAAAGATTCCAGGCACTTTCTTCTTCTGTAAATAACTACCTTTGTATGGATTTATATCAAGATGATCCCTTGCAAATAAATCTACCGTTTTTTTAAGGAATCCTTTACGTTCCCTCCAAATTGAACTACAACGAGGCAAGTCTTACCAACACCGGCTGTTTATCAGAGTAGAATAATGAGTACAATATATAGTACTCAATAAACAGCCATTATTATGGAAATTTTCGATTCACCAAATGCACATAGCATGACAAATGAGTTCTTAAGTACAGGTTTTACCAACAGAGATGCGAATTTTTGTACTTTGGAGCACGTGAACTCTGTACAAATTTGATTCTAGGCGCTCCAAATGTTGCCTGCCTCCTTTCTAGGTGGGGAGGGGGGATGTTTGGTTGTATTAATGTTTTTCGCTTTTCGGGGCGGTGATGTTTAATTTCATCAATCTTTTTCATCCTTAATATTTATACTACTACTATTTGCATTTTTATTTCTTCATCTACGTTCTCCCCTCATTCTCTGGTCACGCTCAGTTCGGCTCTAGTTTTGTTGAAATAGGATGTTAACCCATTTCAAAATTTGCTTTTACCTGGGATCCTAACTCCTAACCACCCCTGATCGCAAAAGTCAGCATTACAATGGTCAATCCGAATCGGGGTGCCCATCCATTGAATAACCACACCTTTTGTGGCCGAAGTTTATGCCGGACCCTGGTGCTTGCAAGATCACCAGTGCTTGTCATTCTGATCTTTATGTGAATTTCATTATCCTGTTGGAGGAATCTCTTCGACCAGCGAGGGACAGATGGCGCAATACATACATAATTTTTTAGATTGAGGACCGTCATCCGTACTTATGAATATCAAAAAGAAATAAATCAACGAGAGCATTTTCAATTGGCGCAAACGGATGAAAGAAGTGACAGACAGATGAAGAAGGCATAACTTGAACATCTTCCACCTCAGACTTGCCATTTGAGCATCCTCCACCTAAGCTCAGGAAGGGGGGTGGGGGTGATCAAGCGATCCGAAAAACCCGAATATAAGAGAGGGTTGACAACGAGAGCAAATTCATAGGTCCAGTGAGGGACTAACGAGTATCACAAGAAGGTGATTAATGTGTGTCAGGGTTTTCAATGAAGCACTACACCACATTGAGCCTGACGGCCGCACGTCCCTTCCCCCCAAAGAGTGCGTTAGTTCATGGAGGCTCAATGGAGGTTCAGGGAGTTACCAGGTGACATCCCCGTAAGGGGCGCGGCGATTTGCCATCCTGGCCGCCGTGCTGACGGGATCCAGCGCTCCGTCCGGCCCCAGCTTAGCCTCTCTTCCTTCCTTCAAAACACTTGTTTCCTCTCTTTTCACACAACCTCTCCCACAACTTTCTCTGGTCAGCCTCTAATTTCACAGGGTAGATGCTGACCTTCCTTTCAGCCAACCGTCCCGCATCGGGGCTGAGGGGGTGGGGGACAATGTTCCCTAACCCCTGAGCTCCGATCTGGGGTGGCTGGTTTTTAACAACCTGCTTCATCCCCACCCATACCTTCCTCACATCCCTTTTCCTCTCCTCTTCACAATCTATATATTTTACGCCGTGTTCAAGGTGGAGCCGCCATGCAGATGGACTGCCAGGCCACCAGGTGGGAGGGGTGGTCCCAAATGGCGGCGCCTGGCTCTGCCGGGCTTGTAAGCACCTCTCGCAGTGCGGGCTACTGCGAGAGGTGTGCGCTATTGCATCCCGTGTTAAAAAAAAGGGTCACCATGCCCAATGATGAAGACCCCCCAAAAAAAACTCAACCCCCAACTTTCCCTGAAACATCAACGGAGCCGCCCTCGGGCAGCTCTAGCAAAAAAATGGAGGTCCCCCGTCCCTGTGCTTGCACAGGGGACCCTCCATATTTCTCTAACCGGAGAGGAGGCTTACTCCTCTCCTTCGCCTACGGGTGCAGGGGACTCGCCCTCACCCCACTCACTTTTCCCAGCAGCAGTCCCCTCTTTTCTTTCCAAGGGGACTGCCAAGAAAGCCAGCAGGCAGCCCTTAGCCAGCCGCTCCACATCGAAGCGGCTCGGTAGGGCAAACCCCCTTAGGGGGGAGAGGGAAGCCAGGCCCCTTCGGTCGCTTCCCTCAAAAGACCTGCTGGCAAGAATTTTAAACCTTGCCGGGGTCAAGGCCTGTGCCTCCCCACACAAGACTGGCGACACTGCCAAGGAGACCTGCGATGTCCTGGAAGGGGATGGCCAACTGGAGGCCCCTCCTGTGATAGACATGGTCCTTGAGGAGACCCAGCCTCAGACGGTAGGGCCTTCCATGAGGGCGAATTCGGGCTCGGCGCCAAGCAACGAACCCGAATCCGCCCCTATGCAAGGTCCTCCTTAAATGGCTGAGGGCTCCGAGGCAGTAAAAGGAGGGGAGGGATCTCCTCCGACAGGTGCCCCTACGACAACCAGGACCTTCTCCATTTCGGAGAGGGACCTGGCTGAGGCCGGTCCATCTGGCCTGGGGGCTTCTGCTGGCGGAGGTGAGAAGCGGGTTCATTCCCCGCCCTCCTCTCCAAAAAAGAAAAAGACTCGGGGCTCCTCCATCCGCGGGGGCTGCGGGGACGGATGGCTCTGCTACCACTTTGGTAGGCGACCAAGCCAAGATCGGCACATCTGGCCCCTCTACCCCCTCGTGTGCGGAGCCCCTGACCAAGAGTGCACAGGGCGGAGCCTCGATGACATCTGGGCCCCTCATTCCGAGATTACCTGGCGTTTTCGAGCCCGCTGGCTTCAAACGCTTCCTCGTTATTCGCTCCACTGATGGCACCATGTTGTCCAAGGGCAACATGATCCATCAGAGGAGAGGATTAGCTAGTGCAATTGGTAGAGAGCCGAAGGTGACCCGTTTCTCGGACAGCAGCCTTCTGGCGAATCCCGCCGAGGCGGCCAAGATAAGTGCTCTTCGGACACTTCATGGCACCCCGGTGAGTGTGACGCCGCACTCTACCATGAACTTTGTTAAAGGAGTAGTTTATGCGAGGGAACTCGTTGACTACTCCATTGAGGACATCACCCTAGAGCTGGCCGACCATGGGGCGGTCAAGGTCGAACGTGTGATGAGAAAACAGGGAGGGGCTTCGAGACCCACCCCTACACTCTTCGTCACGTTCGACTGTGACAAGCTCCCTGAGTTGGTGCGTGCCGGTTGGTACCGCTACCGCGTGAAGGCATTCATGCCACTGCCGCGGCGGTGCTATTACTGTCACCGCTTCGGCCATACGAATCGCTCATGTAGACGTGCAAAGTCGGGGTCACCCGAAGTCTGTGTAAATTGCTCCAAGGTCGCACACGATAAGTCCAAATCGTGTGTGGCCAAGTGTGTCAATTGCGGAGAGCCGCACCCTGCTTCTTCGAAGCAATGTGGTGCATATCTCCTCGAGAAATAAATCCTGGCCGTTCAGGCCCAGGATAGACTCTCATTCCGCGAGGCTAAGGACTTGGTCCAGGCGCGCCGGCACTTCCTGGGACGTCATATGCCTCAGTAGTTAAAAAGGCACCCTCTGCTCCTGGCCCATTCGGAGCCCTTCTGCGGGCTCTACCCAACCCGGGCGCTCCCCTGGTAAAGCTGGCGGCAAAAAGGGTTCATACCCAGCCCCGGCTAAAACCAGGGCTCCCCCCTCTTCCCCCAGCGTGACCGTTTCCCGCAAGGCGAAACGGCCACGCGCCTCCACCGAGTCGTTAGACTCACAGGAGGCAACACCCCTGAAGATGGTCGCTAGGCCATCTTCGGGGGTTCCTAAAGCTGTCCCCCGAAAGGAGGACAGCAACAAAGGAACTTCGGCTCCTTCGCCCACGCCCCGAGGTGGAGCGAGTGGCTCGGAGACGGTGGTTTCTCGAAAAGAGGGCCCCCCCGCCTCCGAAGCCGCAGCGCCCGCCTAAGGTTTCGAGGCGGAGGGAGGAAAAGACTCGCATGGCGAGCCCAACCTCCCCCAATAAGTCCTCGAAGGCGACAGCGCTTTGTGCGGCCAACAGCGCCCGGGGTTCTGCCCCTGGGAAGCGTACGGCCATTCTTGTGAGGGTCCTTAGTTCGAGGAGGGCCCCCGCGTCTCCTCCAAGCTAGGCTTAGAGGGCATATTCCTTCAATGGAATTGCCGTGGACTCCGGGGCAACTGGGAGGAGCTGCGGAGGCTCGTCTCGTCCCGCTCCCCGTTAGCTATCTTTTTGCAGGAGACCATGCTAGGCGCGTGCCCCCTGCCCGCCCTCCTGGGGGTACAAGGGTCTTGCGACCCCACCACCGCGGGATGGCCGAGCTGGGGGATGCGCGGTTTACACCCGGCATGATGTCTCCGTTCTTCTTTTCTCTTTAGATACCTCCTTTCAGGCAGTGGCTGTGCAGCTGCACCTGGATAGGAGGTATACTATAATTTCTGCGTACATTCCACAGTCAGTTGACTTCGACGTGGGGGACTTCCGCCGCGTCGTGGCACGGTTGCCGAGGCCCTATCTCTTGCTTGGAGATCTGAACGGCAGGCATCCTCTCTGGGGAGATTACTCCATAAATCCCAGGGGACAAGTCCTTGCCGATCTGATCGAAGAGCTTGAGATGGGTGTCCTAAACGTGGATGAGTTTACGCATCACTGTCCGAGAACTGCTTCATTTTCTTGCCTTGACCTATCTTTGTGCTCTTCGGATGCACAGCCTGATTTTGATTGGTGGGTGGTCGATGACCTCCATGGTAGTGATCACTTTCCCATTCAAATATCATTTTCAGGGAAACTGCCGCATGAGAGACCACCTCGGTGGTGCTTGGCGCGGGCGCAATGGCCTGCATTTCAGGAAATGACTGAATTCTCTATCTCAGTCGAGGAGTTTAGGTCGGTAGATGAGGCCGTTGAGTTCTTCTCCGGCAACCTCATCGCCGTGGGCCTGACTACTATTCCTAGGACGTCTGGCCGTTTTGCACGCCGACCACTCCCATGGTGGTCGGCCGAGTGTGAGACGGCCCTCAAACAGAAGCGTTATGCCTACATGCGCTATAAGCGCCGCCCGAACGATTTCACTGTCGCTGAATTTCGTCGGGCTAGGGCTAGGTTTCGGTATATTTCGAAGCACGCCCGCCGCTCTTCTTGGCGGGCATACGTGTCTTCACTTAACGGGAAGACCCCTTTAGCTGAGGTGTGGAAGCGAGTCAAAAGGATTCGGGGCAAGTTCTCGCAGGACCCCCCTCCCGTTCTCCAGGAGAATGGGACCGCAATCTCGGACCCCGCGTCAGTGGCGGAATCCTTCGCGACCGCTTTTTCCGCATTCTCTAGCCGTGATGCTGCTCCGCCAGCATTCAATTCACGTCGTGATGTCGCGGAAGGCCGCCGGCTGGACTTTACCTCCAGAGGCGGAGAACCCTTAAACGACAAGTTTACTGTGAGTGAGTTGCGTTCCGCTCTCGCTTCGTTCGCGGACACTGCCCATGGTCCGGACGATGTCCCGTGCTCCATGCTTCGACACCTAGGTGAGCGAGGCATGGCCTTTCTGTAAGATTTTTTCAACAGGATCTGGGTGGAAGGTCTTCTCCCAGACTCCTGGCGAATCACTACTGTGCTCGCCTTTCGCAAACCGGGGAGAGATCACTCTACTCCGACCGGTTTCCGCCCAATCTCTCTAACCTCTTGCGTGTGCAAGTTGATGGAGAAATTGGTAAATGTTAGATTAGCTTTTTTCCTGGACAGCGGAGGCCATCTGTCTTCCACACAGTGCGGCTTCCGCAAGTTCCACTCCACGTCGGATGCTCTGCTCCGACTGGAAAATGCCGTCTGCGAGGCTTTCCTTCGTAGACAGCACTACGCCACGGTGTTTTTCGATCTGGAGAAGGCCTATGATACTGCATGGCGATACGGTATCATGGAGACTCTCCACACGATGGGGGCGAGGGGACGCCTCCCAATATTTATATCTGAATTTTTGCGAGATCGTCGATTTCGCTTACGGGTGAGAGGATCTCTCTTCGGCACAAATAAGCAGAAAGAGGATGTCCCGCCAGGAAGTGTCCTCAGTGTCACACTCTTTGCCCTGCGCATCAACGGCATCACCTCAGTGCTGCCGAAAGATGACCTCGCTACGATCTACGTGGACGACCTTTCGATCTCTTTTGGCGCGGCCCAGATGCCAACTCTGAAGCGTCGACTCCAACAGGCATTGAACCGCGTCTCTCGCTATGCTGAAACGCATACGTTTCGGTTTTCTTTGGCCAAGACTAAGGTGGTGCACTTCTGCCGCCATCCACGGCTTCACCCCGACCCAGATTTGTTTCTTAAAGGGGTGCGCCTGGATGTGGTTGAGTCGCACCGTTTCCTTGGTCTTGTATTCGACCGACGCCTCACCTGGGAGGCTCATATTCGCAGCCTTAGGGTCTCTTGTACCCGCGCCATGGACATTCTCCGTTCCGTGACGTTCAGCGCTTGGGGCGCTGATAGGGCTACCACCTTACTTTTTTATCGATCCTTTGTTCGCTCGAAGCTCGACTACGGATGCGAGTTTTATGCATCCGCAGCCGAGCGTTTATTGCGGAAGGTGGATTCAATCCACCACACCGGCCTTCGCCTTGCGACCGGTGCCTTCCGCACTTCCCCCATTGAGAGCCTGTTGGTCGATGCTGGGGAGATGCCACTCGCTCTGCGCCGCGTGCAGTGCATCACTCGCCTGTACGCGCGAGCCCGGCGCCTCCCTCAGTCGCCAACAGCTCTCACTGCATCCGCAGCTGATCTCGATGGTGCCTATGCCGCTGAGAGACGCCAGTCATACCCTGAGCCCTTTGGGTTTAGGGCCAGGAAACTCCTTCGAGAGGTAGATATAGCTCTCGGGCCGGTGGCGCCCCTGGTTTTGCCCAGGACACCACCCTGGAGGGTACCACATTTGGCTATTTGTCGCCACGCCTCTGCTCCCAAAGCTTGTACTGCGCCGGGAGTATTGCGTTCGACCTTTTTGGAGCACACATCGTGTCACGCTGGAACCGTGCCAGTGTATACGGATGGCTATAAGTCCCAAGAGGGGGTCGGCTTCCACGCCGTATCCCCTCTGTTTGAAGTCAGCGGGGCTCTACCAGGCGCTGCGTCTGTCTTCACGGCCGAGCTGGTGGCAATACACCACTCGGTACGGGAGATTACGCGACGTGCCCGGTTCGGAGACCGGATTGTGATCTATAGCGACTCACAAAGCGCCCTGAGTGCTCTCGGGGCATTGGAATCTCCGCATCCCCTGGTTCGCGATATCCGCGACGCTACGGTTTTGGCGAGCCGGGTGGATGTCGAGATTATCTTCTGCTGGGTTCCTGAACATGTAAGAATTGCGACGAAATAGCGCGCCGATGAGGGCGCCAAAGAGTCCGCGAGGACTCTGCGACCGGACCAGCGTTTCGCTCTTCCTCACACCGACTACATGGCAGGAATACGGGCAGCTCTTCGGACTGCTTGGCAAAGAAGATGGGAGACGGTCGAAGGGAACTTAAAGTTGAGTGCCATTGCGCCGCGACTGTTCCCATGGACCTATCCCCCAATGCCGCGGTGGCTTCAGGTTGCTTTCTGTTGTCTCCGAATCGGACACACTCGTGTGACGCATCGCTATTTGATGGAGCGCTCGCCTGCGCCCTATTGCAACGACTGCGTAGTCCCCCAGACTGCTCGGCACATTCTTGTCGAATGTCCCAGTCTGGGTGATCTTCGCGCACGATACCTGTCCCGGTACCGGGATTGGCGGGGTCGCTACGGCCTGTCCCTTTTGCTCGGGACGAGTGAGTACACATTGACTTGTTGACTTTTGGGGGGGAGGCCGGCCTTCTCCCTTTCATTTAATCAGGTTTAATTGCTGTTTTTGTTATTGTTTTGTTATTGTTATTGGTTTTTCTTTTTATTGTTGTTTCCTGTTCAATTCTTTTAAGTAGCCTAGAACTAGGCTGTTTGTTTACGGCGACATATGTGTAAGTCGGCAGTCGCCAGATAGCCCCTTAAATAAATAATAATAATATCCAAGGGCTAACGCTTCCCCTCCCAGGGACTAGGCACCATTGTAGATAGAGGAGAGTAGGAAAGGGGGCAAAGAAAAAATAATAGCGTAGGCGAGTTGCGAACTGCTTCCCGCGTCGCTGGACCACTGTTAGCCAGCGGCGAATCTACTCGGCCATCCTGAGTCTCAAAGAAGGCTCATTCAAACGAAGCTTTTAAGCCGCTCGCCTGCACTTCTCGTACGCTATAATACGTGTCGTCATTTAACGGCAAGCGCCCCCCCCCTCCCACACACACACTCTTGCAGGGAGGCAGAAGAGCGTCATAAGGATTTGGAGCGAGTGCTCGTATAGCGTACGAGAAGTGCAGGCGAGCGGCTTAAAAGCTTCGTTTGACTGAGTCTTTTTGGGGACTCAGGATGGCCGAGTGGATTCGCCGCTGGCTAACAGTGGTCCAGCGACGCGGGAAGCTGTTCGCAACTCACCTACGCTATTATTTTTTCTTTGCCATCTTTCCTACTCCCCTCTATCTACACTCGCAGAACCTCAATCCCGTCTTCCAGTAGTTTTTGTGGCAGAATCTTTCGCCACTGCTTCCCCGCATTCTAATCAGGCTACAGGTCGAATCTCTGTTCGAGAGTCCAAGAAATTATGCATGTCTTGCCCTTAGAGACCTGGAAGTTCCTACGTCTTGCAGATTAATAAAGCGCCGTCTGCCCCTGTGTCCATCTAAGCCTACGTTCACGGTAGTTACCGCACCCAATATAAACCCTTCTATGGGTTCTACCTCTTCAATGCGCCGCCGTGGTAAAGCTAGCGACAATACGGCCTCGCAGGCCACCCCGGCTAAAACAAGGTAATTCCTTCTCTTTAACGACAGATAATTTGGGTAGTGATAAAACATCAAAAGCTTCATTTTTCTCACAACTATCTCATTTATGGCTTTAAAGGAATTTTACTAAGGTTCTAAGTTCAAAGTCTTTGTTTATGTATTCTTTTAGTGATTTACGATACTATTTAAATTTTGTTTTATGCAGGTGTGAAAACTACCTAATATAATGTTAGGACTCTACCTTTCTACTACTACAATTCTCAGTGGGCGGGAAAAGCTGACTCAATGTGGTTGTTTATGCCAGTACTTGGAAGCTTACACTGTAAGCCAGTTAAGAAAGTGCTCTAACGACCCAGATATCTTCTGTTATATCTGAGGAGCTTTGCTTTACCAGCTCAAGGACGTACCATCACTACATTCGTTAGAGGAGTGCATCATGCCTACTTTTAAAATACCACTTTGAGACCACCACAAGAAATGGGCTCCTCATAAAGTATGCAAGACTTGTGTCAAAATTCTGATATCACTGTCTAAAAGAAAAAAAATTAAGCTTAAATTTTGTGTGGCGATGGTTTGGAGAGAACCGGAAAACCACTTTGATGACTGTTACTTCTGCCTTGTAAATTTCCAAAGATTCAATAAGAAAAACATGGAATATATGAAATACCTTAACATACCATAGGCTAGACGGCCACTCCCTTACTGTGACGAAATATCTGTGTAACCTTTTACCCAGCTCTCAGGGATGATTGAGAAAACTCCTAGTTCATCCACAGATGGTGCTGGTGATTCAGAGTAAAAGCCATTGAATTCGTTTTCTGATCAACCTTCTCTGTATAGTCAGCATGAATTGGATGATCTGGTCCGAGATTTGAGTTGTTTGCTACCAGAATACAAGAGGAAAAACTTCCAAAACATGGCACAATTGTCTCATGTTTTTGCAAAGAGGGGCAGAACTGAAGAAGTACCTCATTCTGATGGTCAACTTGTATCCTCCAATGATGTTAAAGGGCTTCTTCTCGCTATGGGATGATTGCCTGCGTATCCTTCAAGTGAGTGGAGACACTATTTATAGTTTAAAAAATGTTTTACTTCTCAATGGCAATGTCTATGGATCTATCCTCATAGGACAATTAGTAACCCTCAATGAGGACTATACAAACATCAAATTTTTACTTGAACGATTGAAGTATCACGATCATGGAATGGTTGATCTGTGTGAATTTGAAAATGATGAACTTCCTTATGCAGCAACAAGGAGGTTACACCAAATACCCTTCTTTTCATGGCAACTGGGTTAGAAAGGAATGGCCACCAAGGCAGAGTTTGATTCTTGGTAACAAGAACCACTGGTTGTTCAGAAAAAGATCATCCTTCCGCCATTGTACATCAAACTCGTCCCCATGAAGCAATTTGTTAAAGCTCTTGATCACACTGGAGGAGATGCTTTGGTTACATATGTTCCACCTTTCTGAGTCTTAGCGATGAGAAAAAAAAGCAGGTATATTCGACGTACCTCAGATCAGAACATTACTTAAGGACACACACTTCATTACGACGATGATCGCTGTGATATCTCGAGCGTGGAATGCATTCACTTATGTGGTGCACAATTCTTTAGGGAACAAGAAAGATGGCAAATGCGGAGAGATTGTGAAGGAGCCACTTCTTAGTCTACGAGTTCCAGGGTGCAGAATGAGCAGTCACCTGAGTGAGTTTTCAGATAACCTTGGAGATGTAAGCGAGGAGCAGGGTGAATATTTCCATCAAGACAGTAAAATGTAGGAAGAATTTTATCCAGGTCGTTGGGACTTAAATGTAATGGCAGATTACTCTTCGTGTTTAGTGAGGGATGTTCCAGATGCTCAAGTAGTCCAAAATTGATGAAGATTTTCTGATTCAGGTATGTCAACATTTCAGACCCCGAATAGGCATTTTTTAGAATTCTCACGATTATTTGTACCGATTTTCATTTAAATACAGTTTTTCTCTGATGTACTATGGGTCTTTTTCTACATTGCTACAAATGACTTCCAAATAATGACGAATAATATATATATATATATATATATATATATATATATATATATATATATATATATCTCAAAGTAGCACGAGAGAATGATGGAAATGAATCCATTAAACCACATTGAAAGAGAAAACGGAATAATTTTTCCTTGCAGTAATATTTTTATTACCTTTTTCGAAAAATCCGTGCAGGGAAGCGATTCGAACTAGGCACACTGAGGCAGCGAGCACCGCTTTGATCACAGTTAAAAATATGCCGTTAGTAGCGTAGTGTACTAACGGCATACTTTTAACTGTATTGGTTTTTAAAATGATTGGAGACCAGATTGTGTTAGCGTATTCTAGTGCTGCTCTTGTGATTATCTTGTATGTGTTAATGAGCGTTTCCTTGGTTTTCCCCCAGTGTGTAGTTGTGAGTGCCTTGACTATTGTGTTTTGTGTGTGTTTTGAATATGTCAGTTTTGGGTCAAAAGTGAGGCCAAGGGTTTTTGGTTCTTTTGTGGTGGGTAGTGGTATGTTTTCTATGTTTAGATTTAGGGTGGTGTTGTATTTTCAGGGTCTGGTGTGAAGAGAGTGGTCATTGTTTTGGTGGCGTTTAGCTTTAGTGAGTTTTCTATTGTCCATGTGTGTATTATGTTGAGGTAAGGTTGTATCTCTTGTGCAGCGGCTTCTGGTTTGTTGTGTGATGAGAGTATTGTGATGTCGTCTGCGTAGGCGACAATTTTTACTTTTTGTGGGAGAGTTGGTATATCTGAGGTGTAGATGTTGAAAAGTGTTGGGGAAAGTACTCCTCCTTGGGGAATTCAGGATTTTGTGTCTGTGTTTAGATTTTGTGTTTTGTTTTGGGGTGTATTAGAGTCGTCCCTTGATGTAGTTTGTTATGTACTTAATGAGGGTAGTGAGTATGGTGAGTTTGTGGATCTTGTTGATTAGTTTGTGTAGGTCTACTGTGTCGAATGCTTTGGACATGTCAAGGGCGACTGCTATGGTTCTATGCGGTGGAATTTTCTTGTTGAATCCATTTGTGATTATGTTGTTTATTGTGTGTAATGCTGTGGTGGTTGAGTGCATGGGTTTGACCGATGTTGGTGTGGTGTGTTTGGGATGTTGGATGTGATGTAGGTTAGGATATTTTTTTCTAAATGTTTAGGCTATGGGGGAAAGCAGCGCTATTGGTCTGTAAGAGTCTCCTTTGTTTATGTTTTTGTTTGGTTTGGGTATTGGAATAATTTTGCTATTTTCCATTGTTTAGGTATGCTGTTTGTTTTTATAGCGAGGTTGTAAGTGTGCGTGAGGAGTTTTATGGTGTTTTAGTCTCTTGCTTGTTTTATGGCTATGATAGTATGTTCTGTTGTGGTTGTGAATTGTGGTTTGGGGAGGTTTTTTAAGTGTGTCTATTTTCCTGGTTTAATTTTTCGTTTGGTATATGGTTGTGTTTGTGAATTGTTTGTTGAAGTGTTCTGCTTTTTGTGTGGGTGTTGTGGCTTCTTTGTTTCCGAAGGTGATGGTGTTGTTTTGTGGCTGTGTTGGTTTTTTGTTTGTAAGGGAAGCAATGGTTTTCCAGAGTTTGTGTGTATTTGTTTTGTGGTCCCATTGCTGGTATAGGTGATGTTTCCATAATTCTTGTTTGTGTTCTTGTATGGCGCGATCTATTTTTTTGTTTTGTTGTATAATGTTGGGACCTAAAATAGTTTTGTTTTCTAGTGTTGTTCCGTTGAGCTATAATTTTTTTTTTTTAAGAGCTCATCTGGCGACTGCCTACTTGGGCATTAGTCGCCGTATTAAAAATTCCCTAGTCCTAGGCTACTTTAAAATCGAATAAAACAACACAAAAAACAAAAACAACCCAAACAACATCAAACATTAAAAAAAGGGAAAATGAAACGAGTAGTAAGCAAGCTCCTGAGTCGGGGGGAGGTCCCTCCCGGCGCAGGAACGTGCGAGCTATAAGGGAAAAAAAACCCAAACAAAAAAAAAACTGGTTAAATAATAGGGAGAAGGCCGGCCTCCCCCCAAAAGTCAACAAGTCCATCAGTCAATGTGCACGCACTAATCCCGAGTACAAGGAACAGGCGCGAGCGACCCCGCCCATCCCGGTACCGGGAGATGTAACGTGCGCGAAGATCACCTAAACTACGAGATTCGACAAGAATGTGCCGAACAGTCTGGGGG
Organism: Ceratothoa steindachneri; assembly: GCA_963969495.1. NCBI lineage: Eukaryota > Metazoa > Arthropoda > Malacostraca > Isopoda > Cymothoidae > Ceratothoa > Ceratothoa steindachneri. Next base: position 149,314,957 of record OZ018321.1, on the reverse strand, counting down.
ACGACGCAGTCGTTGCAATAGGGCGCTGGCGAGTGCTCCATCAAATAGCGATGCGTCACACGAGTGTGCCCGATTCGGAGACGACAGAAAGCAACCTGAAGCCGTCGTAGCATTGGGGGATAGGTCCATGGGAACAGTCCCGGCGCAATGGCACGCAACTTTAAGTTCCATTCGACCGTCTCTGATCTTCTTTGCCAAGCCGTCCGAAGAGTTGCCCGTATTCCTGCCATGTAGTCGGTGTGAGGAAGAGCGAAACACTGGTCCGGTCGCAGAGTCCTCGCGGACTCTTTGGCGCCCTCATCGGCGCGCTCATTCCCCGCAATTCCTACATGTCAAGAAACACAGCAAAAGATAATCTCGACATCCGCCCGGCTCGCCATAACCGTGGCGTTACGGATATCGCGAACCAGGGGATGCGCCCCGAGAGCACTCAGGGCGCTTTGTGAGTCGCTATAGATCACAATCCGGTCTCCGAACCGGGCACGTCGTGTAATCTCCCGTACCGAGTGGTGTATTGCCACCAGCTTGGCCGTGAAGACAGACGCAGCGCCTGGCAGATCCCCGCCGACTTCAAACAGAGGGGATATGGCGTGGAAGCCGACCCCCTCTTAGGACTTGGAGCCATCCGTATACACTGGCATGGTTCCAGCGTGACACGACTTGTGCTTCAAAAAAGTCGAACGCAATACTCCGGGTGTTGTACAAACTTTGGGAGCAGAGGCAGGGCGACAAATAGCCAAAGGTGGTACCCTCCAGGGTGGCCTTCTGGGCAGAACCAGAGGGGCCACCGGTCCAAGAGATATACCTAGCTCTCGAAGGAGTTTCCTGGCCCTAAACCCAAAGGGCTCAGGGTATGACTGGCGTCTCTCGGTGTCATAGGCACCGTAGAGATCAGCTGCGGAAGCAGTGAGAGCTGTTGGCGACTGAGGGAGGCGCCGAGCTCACGCGTACATGCGAGTGATGCACTGCACACGGAGTAGAGCTTGTAGCATCTCCCCAGCTTCGACCAACAGGCTCTCAATGGGGAAAGTGCAGAAGGCACCGGTCGCAAGGCGAAGGCCAGAGTGGTAGATCGAGTCCACCTTCCGCAATAAACGCTCGGCTGCGGATGCATAAAACTCGCATCCGTAGTCGAGCTTCGAACGAACAAAGGATCGATAAAAAAGTAAAGCAACGGAACTGAGAATATCCATAGCACGGGTACAAGAGACCCTAAGGCTGCGAATATGAGCCTCCCAGGTCGGGTGTTGGTCAAATACAAGACCAAGTAAACGGTGCGATTCAACCAGTTCGGGGCGCACCCCATTAAGAAATAAATCTGGGTCGGGGTGAAGCCGTAGTTTGAGACAGAAGTGCACCACCTTAGTCTTGGCCAAAGAAAACCGAAACGTATGCGTTTCAGCATAGCGAGAGACGCGGTTCAATGCCTGTTGGAGTCGACGCTTCAGAGTTGGCATCGGGCCAACTGCCGTTGATGCGCAGGGCAAAGAGTGTGACACTGAGGACACTTCCTGGCGGGACATCCTCTTTCTGCTTATTTGGGCCGAAGAGAGATCCTCTCACCCGTAAGCGAAATCGACGATCTCGCAAAAATTCAGATATAAATATTGGGAGGCGTCCCCTCGCCCCCATCGTGTGGAGAGTCTCCATGATACCGTATCGCCATGCAGTATCATAGGCCTTCTCCAGATCGAAAAACACGGTGGCGTAGTGCTGTATACGAAGGAAGGCCTCGCAGACGGCATTTTCCAGTCGGAGCAGAGCATCCGACGTAGAGTGGAACTTGCGGAAGCCACACTGTGCAGAAGACAGATGGCCTCCGCTGTCCAGGAAAAAGGCTAATCTAACATTTACCAATTTTTCCATCAACTTGCACACGCAAGAGGTTAAAGAGATTGGCACAGAAACCAGCCGGAGTAGAGTGATCTCTCCCCGGTTTGCGAAAGGCGAGCACAGTAGCGATTCGCCAGGAGTCTGGGAGAAGACCTTCCATCCAGATCCTGTTGAACAAATCTGAGAGAAAGGCCATGCCTCGCTCACCCAGGTGTCGAAGCATGGAGTACGGAAAAACGTCCGGACCATGGGCGGTGTCCGCGCACGAAGCAAGAGCGGAGTGCAACTCACTCCCAGTAAACCTGTCGTTGAAGTGTTCTCCGCTTTTGGAGGTAAAGTCTAGGCGGCGGCCTTCCGCGAGATCACGACGTGCATTGAATGTTGGCGGAGCAGCAACCTGGCTAGAAAATGCGGAGAAAGCGGTCGCGAAGGATTCCGCCACGGACGCAGGGTCCGGGATTGCGGTCCCATTCTTCTGGAGAACGGGAGGGGGGTCCTGCGAGAACTTGCCCCGAATCCTTTTGACTGGCTTCCACACCTCAAACAGAGGGGTCTTCCCGTTAAATGAAGACACGTATGCCCGCCAAGAAGAGCGGTGGGCGTGCCTCGAAAAAACCCAGGACCTAGCCCTAGCCCGACGAACTTCGCCGACAGTGAAATCGTTCGAGCGGCGCTTACAGCGCATGTAGGCATAACGCTTCTGTTTGAGGGCCGTCTCACACTCGGCCGACCACCATGGGAGTGGTCGGCATGCAAAACGGCCAGACGCTCTGGGAATAGTAGTCAGGCCCGCGGCAATGAGGTTGCCGGAGAAGAAGTCAACGGCCTCATCTACCCACCTAAACTCCTCGACTAAGATAGAAAATTCAGTTATTTCCTGAAATGCAGGACACCGCGCCCTTGCCAAGCACCACCGAGGTGGGCTCTCAGGCGGCAGTTGCCCTGAAAATGATATTTGAATGGGGAAAGTGATCACTACCATGGAAGTCATCGCCCCCCCTCCCCTCCCCAATTAAACTCAGGCAGGAAAATTATTCGGTTTTCGGGCAGTGATGCGTAAACTCATCCACATTTGGGACACCCATCTCAAGCTCTTCGATCAGATCGGCAAGGGCTTGTCCCCTGAGATTTATTGAGTAATCCCCCCCAGAGAGGATGCCTGCCGTTCAGATCTCCAAGCAAGACAAATGGCCTCGACAACCGTGCTACGACGCAGCGGAAGTCCAACACGTCAAAGTCAGATGACGGTGGAATTTACGCAGAAATTATAGTATACCTCCTATCCAGGTGAAGCTGCACAGCCACTGCCTGAAAGGAGGTATCTAAAGATAAAAGAAGAACGGAGACATCATGTCGGGTGTAAACCGGCGCATCCCATAGCCCGGCCATCCCGTGGTGGTGGGGTCGTAAGAGCCTTATACCCCGGGAGGGCGGGCAGGGGGCACGCACCTAGCATGGTCTCCTTACGGGAAACGGTCACGCTGGGGGAAGGGGGAGAGCCCTGGTTTTAGCCGGTACTGGGTGTGAACCCATTTTGCCGCCAGCTTTACCGTGAGAGCGCCCGGGTTGAGTAGAACCCGCAGAAGGGCTCCGGTTAGGCGCGGAAACAACCGTGCTCGTTGGCCTGGATGGGCCAGGAGCAGAGGGTTCCTTTCTAACTATTAGGGCATAAGACGTCCCAGGAAGAGCCGGCGCGCCAGGACCAAGTCCTTAGCCTCGCGGAATGAGAGTCGATCCTGGGCCAGAACGGCCAGGATTTCTTTCTCAAAGAGATATGCACCACATTGCTTCGAAGAAGCGGGGTGCGGCTCTCCGCAATTGACACACTTGGCCACACACGATTTAGACTTAATCGTGTGCGGCCTTGGAGCAATTTACACAGACTTCGGGTGACCCCGACTTTGCATGTCTACAAGAACGATTCGTATGACCGAATCGGTGAGAGTAATAACACCGCCACGGAAGTGGAACGAATGCCTTTACGCGGTAGCGGTACCAACCGGCACGCACCGACTCAGGGAGCTTGTCACAGTCGAACGTGACGAAGAGTGTAGGGTGGGTCTCGAGGCCCCTCCCTGTTTTCTTATCCCTCGTTTGACCTTGACCGCTCCATGGTCGGCCAGTTCTAAGGTGATTTTCTCTATGGAGTAGTTAACGGGTTCCCTCGCATAAACTACTCATTTCACAAAGTTCATGGTAGAGTGCGTCGTCACACTCACCAGGGTGCCATCAAGTGTCCGAAGAACACTTATCTTGGGCGCCTCGGAGGGATCCGCCGCATTCGCCAGAAGGCTCCCGTCCGAGAAACGGGTCACCTTTGGCTCTCTACCAATTACACTAGCTAATGCTCTCCTCTGATGGATCATGTTGCCCTTGGCCAACATGGTGCCATCAGTGGAGCGAATAACGAGGAAGCGTTTGAAACAGTGGGCTCGAAGACGACAGGTAACCTCTGAATGCGGGGCCCGGATGTTATCGAGGCTCCGCCCTGCGCACTTTTAGTCTTAGTCGGGGCATCCGCACCCGGGGAGCAGATGGGCCGGATGTGCCGATCTTGGCTTGGTCGCTTACCGAAGTGGCAGCAGACCCATCGGTCCCCGCGGCCCCTGCGGATGGAGAGGAGCCCCGAGTCTTCTTAGTCTTTTTCTTATTTTTTTTTTAGGAGAGAAGGGCGGGGAATGAACCCGCTTCTCCCCTCCGCCGGCAGGAGCCCCGTGCTAGATGGGGACCAGCCTCAGCCAGGTCCTTCCCCGAAATGAAGAAGGTCCTGGCAGTCGTAGGAGCACCGGTCGGAGGAGATCCCTTCCCTCCTTGTACTGCCTCGGAAACCCTAGCTGTTTGAGGAGGAACTTGCATAGGGGCGGATTCAGGTTCGGTGCTTGGCGCCGAGCCCGGATTTCCCCCCCCCCCTCCCCATGGAAGGCCCTACCGTCTGAGGCTGGGTTGCCTCAAGGACCATGTCTATCTCACGGGGGGCCTCCAGTTGCCCCCCCCCCCGAAGACATCGCCGGTCCCGTTGGCATCATTGTCACTAGTCAGGTGTGGGGAGGCAGAGGCCTTGTCCCCGGCAATGTTCAATATTCTTGCCAGCAGGTCCTTTGAGGGAAGCGACCGAAGGGGCCTGGCTTCTCTCCCCCCTTCCTAATGGAGTTTGCCCTACCGAGCCGCTTCAATGGGGAGCGGTTGGCTATGGGCTGCCTGCTGGCTTTCTTGGCAGTCCCCTTGGAAAGAAAAGGAGGGACTGCCGCTGAAAACAGGGAGGTGCCTAAAAGCGCCTCCAGAGAAGGGGGTGAGGGGAAGTCCCCTACACATGTAGGCGTAGGAGAGGAGTAAGCCTCCTCTCTGGTTAGAGAAGTTTGGAGGGTTCCCTGCGCAAGCACAGGGGGGAAGAGACCTCTATTTTTTCTGTGGAGCTGCCCGAGGGCGGCTCTGTCGATGTAGAAGGGAAAATTAGGGGGAGATTTTTATTTTTCTCATCAGTGGGCATGGTGACCCTAAATTTTCTACGGTAAGTAATAGTTCATCACCCCTCGCAGTATTCCGCACTGCAAGGGGGGCGTACAGGCCTGGCAGAGGCAGGTGCCGCCATTCAGGACCACCCCTCCCGCCTGGTGGCCTGGCAGTCCATCGGCATGGCGTATTCACCTTGGACACGGCGTAAAATTGATAAGAGTGTGAAGAGGAAAGGAAAGGGGATGTGAGAAAGGTATGGGTGGGGATGAAGCAGATTGTTAAAAAATCCCATCCCGAACCGGAGCTCAGGGGTTAGGGAACATTGTCCCCTCCCTCCTCAGCCCCGATCAGGGATGGTTGGCTGAGAAGAAGGTCAGCATCTACCCTGTGAAATTAGAGGCCGACCAGAGAAAGTTGTGGGAGAGGTTGTATGAAAAGCAACGAAGTAGGGGAGAAATACAGGATGTCTGAAAGAAGGAGAAGAGGCTAAACTGGGGTCGGATGGGGTTCTGAGTCCCGTCAGCACGGAGGCCAGGATGGCAAATCGCCGCGCCCCTTACGGGGCGTTGTGCTATGAGGTCTCTTATTGGTTCAGGGAATAGTTTTTGTGTGTTGTGTATTTTCCTACGTGGGATGTTGTGTTTGTCTGCTTGTAAGATAGTGTTAGTTAGTATTTTGTTTGCCGTGTGTGCATCTTTAGGAAGTTGGATGTTGGAGAGTACTTGTTCAATTTCTTTTCTGTATTCTATCCAGTTTGCCTTGTGATAATTTGTGTATTTTTGGAGGTTTTGTTATAGCGTGAAATTTGTTTCCAGGTGAGGTGTCTGTGTAGGGTGTTTGTTACAGTAGTGATGTCTGGTGAAGTGGGTTTTTGGTTAATGTGTGTGGGTATGCGAGTTAGTGTATTTGTGTTTAAGGTTATGTGATTTGAGTTTTGGATGATGTCGGCGATGAGTTCTCCTCTGTGGTCTTTTGTGGGTGAGTTCCAAAGTTCTGAGTGTGCGTTGATGTCTCCTTTGTGTCTCCAGTTCTACCAGTAGAGCGCCCGCTGCGGTGGTAGAAGCCGCAGGATTCTGAATGGCCGTGGAAGCGACCGTGCTCATTTTTATGGCCAAAAACGTTGGCATTGATAACACCTCAGGTGCAGTGGCACAAATTCCTTCACGCAGTAGCGATACCAACCGGCACCAACTGACTTGGCGAGCCTGTGACGATCGAACGTGACGAAGAGTGTAGGGATGGGTCTCGAACCACCCTTGTTTTGTCCTCACACGTTCGACCTTGACCGTTCCTTAGTCCGAAGCTCTTAGGTGATATCTTCTGTATAACCGGCCCCTGGCTATAGGGAGATTTCTCCTCGGCCTAGCGTAGGACAATCGTTGTGCTTGTGTCAAGTTGGATTCAGACCCCCTCTGATATTTCTTCCTGCCGTCTCATATGCATGACTTGCCGTTCATGCAAACTCATGGCTGGTTTCCGCTAATTTTTCAGTCTTCTGGATTCCCTGCTCAGATTTTGCCACGAATTTCATAAGACATTCTCGCGTCGTAGTGCCACGCAAAACTTACGACACTACTCATCGCACATCTATTGCTAATAATTTGTCATCCCTTGGACTTCGCAGTTTCTCACCCACTCTTTGCAGTTTTAACACGACCACTCTTTCCAGGTCCTCTGATCACAGAAGGATTCCCCAGGGTTCAATACTAAGCGCCCCCCTCTTCTTCTTTGTGATTAAAATGGTCACTTCCTCTCTTCCCCGCCTAATTAGCCATACACACTACGCTAACGAGCTGGTGATCTACGAATGTGTTAGATCTTTTCATAGTGTCATTAGACAGGTACAACTAGCCATCACGGCCCCCGTGGAGTGGGCTGGAATTCCCCTTCTCACCCCAACGTCTTCCTATGACCTCTTTCGCCCTAGCCGAAATTCAGACATTATATCCGAGGACCTCATAAAGGCTTATAAATCCGTGAGGTTTGCAGACATCTTTAATGAGAAGCTCCCATGGAAGCCACACGCCTGCACCTTACTATTGCTACCCGGTCCACTCTAGGTTATCTGTCCCACACTACATAGGCCGATGCCCGATACTTCGACTCTATATGCCTTGGCCCAATCCAAACTCGACTTTGATTGTACAACTCTGCATCCTCCTCGACGCTCTACCGCCTTTATCCAATTTACTGTCTGCAAAGACTTTCCTCCTCTTCTGCTGGATGCCAAAATCACTAATTTCCCCGCTGGTGTCAATTGCTCACTCCACGGAAGAGTACTGGCACTATCCAAGAATAGTGACCTCCACTCTTCTCTGTACTTCCATTCCCTCTGCCTCCAATCTATAAGATTTCTTTCGTAGTGGTTTTTCCTTGCATGGTGCTCCCAGCAAAAATCTGTAAAAGTCTCTTGCAAGGAGGCAAGTGTCTGAAGCCGGCTAGGGTTCTCTTATTAGAGTTCCTCAGTCATGTATACACCCACTATAGAGGCACATACATTTTCACCGCAAGCCCCCGTTCACTCCATAGCACGTCTGCTGCCGTTGTGATATAGACGATGCCTCAGCGCTGTTTTTTCTTTCGCCTTCCACCGAGTGATCATTGTACAAGACAAAGCTCTACACCATCCTCCAATCCGGCCTATTCGCTCCTACCGAATTCGTGCCGTCCACACATTTCCGAAGCAGAATTTCGGCGCTGTCCCACCAACCTCGTTTCAATCCTCTAATCGGCGAGATCTGATGGCTTTTGTATGAACTTTCGATTTCATACAATAAACTTGTCACTTCCTGCTGGGGGCCCTCCCATGTTGGGGTGCCTGATAATGAAGTAGCTGACCAAGCTGCTTGGTCGGCATCCATCCACCACCCCTTCCATTCATTGTTCTACTTGCATTTATGAAAATCCTTAATGCACAATTGCTGGCTGCCAGTCAAGCCCCACCTCGCTTACTAGACATCCTCTTTCTCAAGCCATAAAGGGGTGGTGCTGGCCCTCCTACACCTGGATCAAATCAGGTTAATACACGGATATCTTACATACCGTCATCTCCTTCCCACCTATACCACTGCTGTACCAGACTCACTGTGTTCCCCATCCCGCCTCGCCACTTCTTTCCTTTTCTCTCTCCTAACTCACGACACTTGCACTTAATCTTGTCCAATGGTCCTTTGTTCTCCGTAAATAAACCTTTCTCCCTGTCCTATACTTCTTCCCTCGAAATAATTGCGCCTGTGCCACCCCCCCTCCCCTCCCCTCCCCGTCTTTCTCTCTCTCTCCTCCTATTTCGGTGATATCGATAGCTTTCGTTGAGTGATACGCATATGCGTCCATCCTCGGTGAACCCACTAACATTAACCCCCAAGACAATATCCAAGATAATTTTGCTAGGATATTTATATAAAGTACTACAAAAAATTACTTTATTATCACGTATGACCATAGACGGCGATATCACTAATACAATTATAATACGATAAAGAGCATTGTAGCAATGAACGTCCTTACAATTGCAAGTATTTAGAAAGTAGTAGACAATATATATATATATATATATATATATATATATATATATATATATATATATATATATATATATATATATATATATATATATATATATATATATATATATATATATATATATATATATATATATATATATATATATATATATATAATAGTGAAACCACTGTATAGGAGGCAAAAGCTTAATTTACGAGACTAGTTTCAGTATGATAAACTACATACTGAAACTAGTCTCGTAAATTAAACTTTTGGCTCATATACAATGGTTTCACTATCATATACTATAACTCGTCATTGAGTTCTTTTACTTATGTATATATATATATATATATATATATATATATATATATATATATATATATATATATGATAGTGAAACCGCTGTATAGAAGAATAGAATTTATTCAAGAGACTTGTTTCAGTATGGTAAACCTCATACCGAAGTTAGTCCCTATACTAGGCTCCTATACAATGGTTTCACTATCATATACCATAACTCGCTAATGAGTTCTTTTTCACATATACTATATATATATATATATATATATATATATATATATATATATATATATATTGGTTGCATGTACAAAATAATGGAGGAATGGGTCATTCATTACAGATATTTATTTGGCCATTTAGATTACATTTCTATATATAAAATTCTTGAGCTTCAACTATGAAGTTTTATGAATTCCACAATAAACTAAATCACTGGAATAGTAAACTGAACTAACTACCAAAGCTGTTTAGCGAAACAGACTGACTAATTTTACAATCCCAGCAATTTGTACACTATGGGGGTATTCATTATTCCCCCAAACCAAGATAAAAAAAAATCCTATTCATTTATTTGAATAATCATAAATGAATGGTTGATGCACATTTATCATGTATAAATTGCATGTAGCTACTGGTTTTACGCTATTTTTACCTGTGGAAAACGAGACTTATGTGAGAGAGTAAATATTAACTTAAAAATTAGTGAATGCCTCCGATATTTAAAATGCAACAAAAAAAAAGATAACTCCGCGGTGTCTTCAACAAATGCATTCTAAGTAATTAACGAAACTAATAACAATAAAGTAAAAAGAAGTCGATGCATCATTTTTTTAGTCTGAAACTGTAAATAAAATAAAAATAAGTGATAGAAATAAAGGTTTAATTTATGGGTAAACTGGCGTAGCTGAGTGGAAATATCGATTCGGATCGACTTCACGACGGATGTCATACACTGAAAATACCCGCGGTTCGGATCTAATGTAGGTTGCCACTGCAAAATAAAAGGCCTTGAAAACGCGTGCTGATCGGTGGTAAAATTCCTACTCAATTTTCACTGCAAAATAAAAGGCCTAAAACCGCATGCGAATCGGTGGTAAAATTCCTACCAAAATATTAAAAAATCCATAAAAAATTGTTTGAAGGGGCCAAAATATCTGTGAATATTTGATGTGTAATAACTCCTTGACTAAATAATACTTCTAGATGGAGCAATTTGCACTACAAAATGCTTAGGCCAAAATTGGCAAATACAACCACCCACACCCAAAGTTGACGCCATGATTATAATGTTTATAAGCGATGCAACTTTATTTTGCTCACTGATAACCTACAACATCAGACAAGCAAATAGTAACGAACAAAGTATAAAATTTAACATTTCAATTTTTGCACCAATTTAATATGGATTTTATAGGTTGTACAAAAAATAAAATTTTAGAACTATTTCGTAAGTTAGTAAATTTACTTTAAAATTTTCTATAACATTATTTTTTACGAAAAAATGTGAAACCATTCACAATATTAAAAGTCAAATCGTAAAAAAAGTTGAAAAGCAAAAGGAAAGTGATAAAAAAATAAGCATCCACAAAACTTTAGATTCAAATTTTTAATTTCTTTTTTTGCAGAAAGTTGAAATTATACTAAAATACTCTAGGTAATTAAATAAAAAGAGGCCAAAAATATTCAACTGTTTTGGCAAGGGCAATGTTGATAGGCTATACCTCTATCAAAAGTAGTACATATTTCAAACTAGCACTATGACACAATACCGCTGAGGAATGAAATTGATACGAACAGCCGCTGAAAAGTACTTACAAAGTACACGGCCTCACACTACAATGAATTTTCTTGAGAGAAAAGAATAAAGACGATTTTCAAGAAAACAAAATTAAAACCAATTATAAAAATGGTAAAAGGTGCACATTTTACCTTTTTGCATTAATTTAGATGTGTTTGACCATAGTTTCTGGTCACCCAATTTAAATAAGGCTTATGGTATGTGTTATTAAAGTAGTTATCTTAAGAAAACCACAAGACTGGTCGACTCAGAGTGAAAAGAACGATGTGAATAAAGGGTAGAACAACACCATCACGGGGAAACCAACAAACTTCGAATCGAAAATGGTAAATTGCGCCATTAGTCTCTCGCATCGTGGACGAGATCCCCCGACTGGGTAATGAAATACACAAAGATCAGACTGACAATCACTGGTTAGTCTAACGACCCCAGGGACATGTACTCGTTGATCAAGTGGGAGTGGGGGAGTATCCAGTGATTGTTTAATACTTCGTGCTCCCAGGTGTGTTTGGGGGAGGGGGGAGGGCATTCGACGTCAAGGGCCGGGTACCTACTCCCGCGGGGAATAAGTTCAGCGGTTTCCCAAAATAAGCGTCCAGTTCTTCACATACACGCAGGTTTTAAATCACCTCTCGTTGGGTTTGAACCCGCCACTTAGACGCCAGAAATAACCATGTCCCTGAGGCTGACGAGAGTTTTAATTGAAGATGGTAAAGCAAGTTTAAGAAGCAAATTGTGTTTGCCATATTAAATACGCCCCCCCCCCAACCCTCTCCTCACCGTTGGCACCAGCATACTCTCCTACAGCTGCCTGGCATATTCCAAATTTTAATTCAATGAATAAAAAATAAGAGTGAAAGGAAGAATAAACTACCCAATAACTTTTATCGTAAAGGATAAGGGGTGAATGCACAACAAGACAGCATAGAGGTATTGTCGACGTGTATTCAAGCCCCCCATGACCGAAAAGAATGAAAATAACGAGAAAATTAGGTAGAATTAAGATTTTAAATTGTACCTTAGCTGTGTGGCGGAATGGAAGCGAGATGTTAAGATTATAAAATCGTTTTACACACTCCAATGAAGTTGAGTGAAGTTAGGCAGGAGAAAAGATAATACTAACTTCCCTTTCAAAGGCTGGTATTATTTTTTCTGTAATTCCTACACCAATGAGTGACGTACAACAAAAAAGTACGAAACTGAAATTTGGAAATTAAGAAAAGGGAACAACACTATTCTCAAAAATGAAATTTGGGAAATAAGTCTTGACAATCAAACCTTAAGTCTACTTTGAGGTTGCCCTCAAGTTTTATATCGAACACCACCAATCCAGACTAAATCTGTGACCAAAGGAGGCATTTAAAAAAGTTTAATTCACAAACGAAGCAGCAGCTATTGGGCAGTTCCACAGGTGCTCTCTCGTTTGGAACAAAATAGTGAACATAATGAACTCATAAATCTTGTAACTCGAGTTACGATTATCACTAAAATAAAAAAAAAGCAAATACAAAATATTGTTTTCAATATATCAATCGTATTTTATATCGAAATTTGTACACCTACTATAGGCTCAGATCAATCTTGACCACTCTAGGTTCGGATCAATCTTGAACATCCCGTAAAATGAAACTAAAATTTTGAGATCTTTGGGAAAGACCAACTAATAGATGCCATTCAGCTGTTAAACTCAATAGGATATTTACCCCATTTAAGATTCTTAATACCTTCCATTTTATTTCAGATGAAATAGAAAAACATGTTTTCCAATCTCAACTTGTCGAAGAGTTAAAAAAAATCACCATGAGGCCAGCTGCGGGTCGTACGTAGGAGACTGTGCACGAACCAATTCGTGTAATGGGCATAGACGCTAGTCAATTTATCTTAATTTTCCGTCCAAATTCTATCAATCTACTAATTTTACCGAAATGGATCCCTTATTTTTTTTGTCACCCTGTCATTAACTCATGTTTACTTCTCTACTACTAAGCTTCAACCTTCTCGAGTCATTTTTACGCATACTTTGTACCGTATAGACGGCAACGGAATGGTACTGTCAATTCAAACTTCAAGTACCTTGACACAAGCTCATAATCACCAAGTATATACACTTCATCAGGTCTAGTAGCTAGGAGATGGCGGTTATAAATTTAAAAACAACCATAAATTGACCTCTCATACTCAAATACAATTATTGCTTTCCAGGTGAGCGCTTGAGGGAAAACGTTGGAAAAATTGGGAGTACTAACATTATGAACACAAAGTTAAATTGAGGGGGATGTGGATTCTCTTTCCTGGGCATTACCTTAAAATAAGGGCAGTGTATTATCAAACCACAACCTACACTTTATCGTGTGAATGTTACTGTAGTTGAAAACCAACAATTCAAAAGTGAATTAACATGTCCTATGATATCTTTTTTGAAGCACATTTTCCTGAGATTTTAAAGAGTTTACACTTTGCAGGTTTGCAATAAGTAGAGATCAATACAGAAGCCGGTTTTAGGCCGGATTAGGAAAAATGTTAGTCTAGTTGGTAAGCATTATTTTCTCTCACTTTCCATGATCATGACTTTCTGGTAAATATTGAGCGTTTGCTACTGCCAGAGAGAAAATATTAAAACCACACATAATCACCACGGCTTAAAAGCGCGTTGTCAAAACAAAATTGTCCTTCCTCACTTAGAGGAAAAAATATCTTTGAGCAATGTTGTCTTTGCTACTTAAGTTGCGTATTACCTTAGAATTTGCCGAGACTCGGCGATTGTACAATCTACGATAGACTTCAATTACATAAATGACAAATAAAAATACTAAGCATAAATAAACCTAAGGCCGAATGGGCTTCTTATAATCTCTCACTCCTCTTTTTTCAAAAGTTGATTTTTTTCGAAATTCGAGGAATTATCAAAAAGAGTTTCTATTTCGTTGGCTGATCAAGTTACATCTTTAACACAAAGGGACCGAGACAGCGGAAGATCAAAAAGGAAATTATGGACAAGCTTCTAAGCAACTCCTTGGCACTCCCTAGGCCCACACTCCTCTGCACTGGGGAAAAATATCACTTACAATGGCTAGGACACGACTCGTTGTTGCAGACACTGGACGGGAGGAAGAGCTGTGCAGATTATGCAAGTAAGAGCATGAAATTCGCCTCCCTCACATCCCTGTGTCACACATCACTAATCACTAACGAGTGTTTACGAAAGTACGTCAATCCAAGCCAAAACAACGAGTTTGTAACAAGAAACTGCGTCCTTTTTTTAAATTTCTTCCGTGAAAAAGGACTTTTTTTTTGTCCTCTTGATAATCGTCATCATAACCACTTTTTGAGATCATGGATCGGGTGGAGCGAATCCGTTTTCTTAAGGCTACTTAATTAAATCTTCTAAGTTGAGGCGTTCTGTCAATCCCACTGGTGTGGAGACGGAGGGAGTTCGGAGGGGTGCGCTACCGTCGAACTGCGGAGAAAGAAAGATGGGTGAAACAAAATACACAGCCAGCATTATGTAGAGTCCAAGCTATTTCCTCGCCAACCATAAAGCACACAGGAAAAACAATCCATATTCCATCATACTTAAACATGTGTTTCGGTGTTTTTGGTAATGTAATGATTGAAAGAGTGCATAGAATAAGTGATGGGGCGAGAGGGGATGAGCAAAGAAGCCTTAGTTTTGCGAATGGTTAACTAAACACAAATATTTGCTCAAGGTTTATAAAAAACACAAATTGAGTTTTATGTGCATATTTTAGAGCTCTAACGGGGGTCTAGAATGTAAGTGAAAAAAGCTGCATGAGAGTTGCGTTTAACAGCAAAATATATGGGACAGTAGTAAGCCCCAAAAGGGTGGATCACTGCGAGAGGATGTGTATAAGAAGTGTGACAACTAAGCAAGTAGAGGTGGTGATGAATGTGAAAATATGCGTCGTGATACAATCGAGTGACCTAAGCAATGGGGAAGAATAGAGTATAATAATAATAATAATAAGTATTTATAATACGCCCTTCAGGGCTGTTAGCCCTCACAGAGCGCAGGTTGTGTAGCGAGTGTAGATAAAGTTTACAGGGAAGAGAAGGCCTTTCTGAAGAGATGAGTCTTCAGGAGACGTTTAAAAGTAGCGAGGGAGGGAGAGGATCGGACTTCGGCAGGAAGAGCATTCCAGAGTCTAGGAGCACAAAGTGAGAAGGAACGGTAACCCATCGAGCAGAGAACAGACCGAGGAGTGTTCAGGATGGGAGCGAGGTTAGACCGGAGTGCCCGAGGAGTTTGACGACGGGAGAGGGCAGACGAGAGATAAGGTGGAGCCTCGAGGTTTAGGGCCTTGTAGGTGATGAGAAGAATTTTATAGTAGGTACGGAAGCGAATAGGTAACCAGTGTAGCTAGCTCCTGTAACAGAGGCATCGAAGGAGAGAACCTGGGGCGGCGAAGGAGGATCCGGGCAGTATAGTTTTGAACTAGTTGTAGGGGGCGAAGTGACGAAGAAGGGAGATTCACTAGAAGAGAATTGCAGTAGTTTAAGCGTGAGGTGACGAAGGCAGGAATAGCAGTCTCAAGGCTTCGTCGATCAAAATGGGATCAAACACGTGAAAAGTTGCGGAGGAATCCGAGGAAAGACTTACAGATACGATGGATGTGCGGTTTAAACGAAAGTTGCTAGTTGAAAATAACACCAAGATTACTGACGGTAACAGAGAAGGCGACATTGGTTTCCCCAAGGTTAAGGGAGGGCAAGAGAACTTTAGATTTCTCCACCATCGAAGCGGCACCAACAAGGAGAACTTCAGTTTTTATCGTGGTTAAGTTTGAGAAAGTTGGCAGACAGCCATTCGTTTATTAAAGGAGCTTAGTAATCGATTGAGCGAAGGACACAGGGGATGAAGAAAGGTATATCTGAGTGTCATCAGCATAGAGGTGGAAGGACAGGCACAAATCACGAAGAAGGGAGCCAAGAGGAAGTAAGTAGATGCGAAAGAAGAGGGGACCAAGGACTGAGCCCTGAGGCACCCGAAAATGAATGGGTGCGGGCTCGGAGGAGAGGTTATCGAGCGTGACCGATGAGTGCGGGAGGAGAGGTATGAGCGGAACCAAGCAAGTGCAGTGCCCGAGAGACCAAGGAAAGTTTGAAGACGATGAAGAAGGACAGTGTGGTCGATGGTGTCGAAAGCAGAGGAGAGGTCTAGGAGGACTAGAATGAATGTACAACCCCTAGGCGAAGAAAGACGAGAGAGGAGACGAAAGATAGTCCGAGGGTCATTCTTGGTCTCAGAAAAAAAGTTTGCGTGAGTGAGCCTCACGCGCTGATTTGAATTTGGAAGAATAAGTCGAAGTAGGAAGGCAAATGAGAGGGAGGTCGTGTCCTGCCCACGGGAGTGTGCTTTACGAAGGGCACTTTCATGGGCACGTAAGGACCTCCTTAAACGAAGGAGTTCCATAGTGAACCAAGGGGCCCGGTGATGGCGGTTTGAAGGAGTAATGAGTGGGGCGTGCACGTCAAGGCAGGCAAGTAATGATTGGTGCAGTGACTTTAAGGTTTGGTCAGGTGAAGCAGTAGTATCAATAGGAGGTAGGGCAGAAACAACATTAAAGAGAGAAGTAGTGTCAATTGACGATAGTCGCGGAAAGGAGTAGGATCTCGGGACGAGCGAGTAGGGAGGTGGAAGGGAATATAGAATTTAAAATTGACCAAGAACTGGTCGGAAATCGTATTAGAAAGGTCAGTTACTGTTAGATTAGATATAATGGAGGTTCGAGATGACTCAGTCAAGGATATTACCATGTATATGCGTTGGAGATGACATATGTTGTGTAAGAGAGATGAGGTCAATTAATGCGCGAAAAGTCTCATTGTGGCTAGGAAGATTGAAGTCACCAAGATTAAGGAGAGAACCAGTAGAGGATAGGTCGGAGAGTAGGTTACTGAACTCCTCGAGAAATAAGGCCGGAGACGAGCTATGAGAAGATACTTGGCGACCGTTTGTTAAGGAAAGTACTGGAACCAGACCCCTCGGGCAATGAAAGAACTGATATGACGAGAAGCCAAAGTCCCGGGTGACATCAGTTTCAAAGGGAATACGCGTCACAGGAGTTGAGGAAAGGACGAGAACGGTTTCCTGTTTCTACCTCGTACAATTGTTTGCATCCTAAGCATCAACTCGTACACAGACTTTCCATACTCAAACCCAACAAATCAACCGTCATTCACCCCCCCCCCTTTGTCACTACCCTCAATGGTATTCAAAACACTAGAGAATTTCAACCACATTTCCGAAAACAAATCAAGCACTATTGTACTTGATAAACATAAGGGCCCGAGGGGGAGAGTAGTATTTTACTGACGTTGATGCATACCAATTAAATATCGTGGGAAAGCGGTTGATGATGATAATTCCGACAAAAATCACTCCACAACACTGTTTACCACATACTAGAAGGTAGAACACCCCCCTCTCGAATTACAAAGCGAGTAAAGAATGGCTTACAAACATGCCGGTATACAAACGTGCTCTCACAGTAGGGATCATAAACACTTTTAAAATTAACCTGTACAGTTAAAAAAAATATGAATAAGGCAATGGACATTGATAGAGATAGATGGAAGCGAAGGTCAAAGGGTTGACATGGGCCTTCCACTGAATGGCTGCCAGGTGCACTAGATCATTTTATATGCTCGTAAATGAGGCACAATGGACCATCGCACTACCAGACCAACGGCTAATAATTCCTAGCGCGAGCTACCATACGCGCACTCAATCAGCCGCGAGCTACCATGCACTCACCTAATCAGACGCGAGCTACCATACGCACACCCAATCAGGCGCAAAATACCATACGCGCACCCAATCAGACGCGAGCTACCATACACACACCCAATCAGATGCGAGCTACCATACGCGCATCCAACCAGACGCGAGCTACCATACGCACATCCAATCATATGCGAGCTACCATACGCACATCAAATCAGATGCGAGCTACCATACGCACACCCAATCAGAAGCGAGCTACCATACCCACACCCAATCAGACGCGAGCTACCATACGCACACCCAATCAGACGCGAGCTACCATACACACACCCAATCAGCCGCGAGCTACCATACGCGCCGCCAATCAGACGCGAGCTACCATACGCACACCGAATAAAAAGAAACGATCTAAAATCATCCTGCCATGCGCCATGTATGCGTGTGGTGGTATTCATCGTTCGATGAAACCATATAACCAGGTGGACTTGACCCAGGAGAAAACAGAGAATGGTGACCATCTTATCACTATTCGAAAGTCCTCGGTTAAAAGAACCTTTTGGCTCCCATGACTGGGTCAAACCACGGGCACGGATCTCACTCGAAAAGGTCGCGGACACGGTGCCACAAAACCAGGGTATCTATTGGAGAGGTCACGGATTAATTTACATGATTGTAATGTTAGTTAATTGCACCCCACTCCCCATTCAAGCGTGGACAAGGTCCCAGGACCAGATTACGAAATACGCATAAAGATGAGAATGACAACCGGTGGGCGGCAAAAGGGGTGAAGTCCTCTTTGGAGGGGAAAAGTTCAGAAAAGTCCAGTGTTCTGCCCCAACCAGCGAAATCGTCGTGGCGAGAGGTAAGTGTGGGGTATCGAAACCACTCCGTCAGGTACAACACTGATAGGGGGGGTAGGGGGGGGCTGCGAAGTGCAAGTCATTTGCCTCCTCTCGCCGGGCATCCAAGCGGGTACCCACGCGTGGGAAATACAACGCCTTATCCACTCGGCCATCCCTCCCTCGCACCGTGGACGAGATTTCCCAAACGGATTATGAAATACACATGAAGATCAGAATGACAATCACTGGTGAGCCCTAAGGACCCATGTTCCGGTCCTCTTGGGGGAGGGAATTGAGAGGATATTAATGGGTTTTGACACCAACCAGCGATCAGGGACCTGGATATGAATACTTTCCTAGGGGAACACTAGTAAAATCCACGTCGGGGATATGAGTACCCCTACATGGGACATTAATACTCCATCGACAAGGCTACGGAACAGCGTGGTTATATTGTGCCAGGAAAACGGGCATGAAATAATAGCGGTGTCTGAGCTCCAGTTAGCCTAGTAGATAAACCAATGTGCCATGAAAGACAAATGCCCTCAAAAGAAATGAAAGAGCGACCAGAATTGGGGGTAGAGGGTGGGGGGTAAATTCTGGGGGTAATTACACAATTCCACGGCATGGCTAATCGTGGCGAGCAGCACACTCGGTCCGATCACAGATGATTGCCAGGTAATCTCACGACTTTGTTGGAGGTGAATAAACCTCGACCTGTCAATAGCTCGGGTGCAGATCAACTTTGACCTGTCAATAGCTCGGGTGCAGACCAACTTTGACCTGTCAATAGCTCGGGTGCAGACCAACATTGACCTGTCAATAGCTCGGGTGCAGACCAACTTCGACTTGTTAATAGCTCGGGTGGAGTCCAACTTCGAATTGTTAATAGCTCGGGTGGAGTCCAACTTCGAATTGTTAATAGTTCGAATGGAGTCTAACTTCGAACTGTTAATAGCTCGGGTGGAATCTAACTTCGAACTGTTAATAGCTCAGCTGGAGTCTAACTTCGAACTGTTAATAGTCGGGTGAAGTCCAACTTCGAATTTTTAATAGCTCGGATGGAGTCTAACTTCGAACTGCTAATAGTCGGGTGGAATCCAACTTCGAATTGTTAATAGCTCGAATGGAGTCTAACTTCGAACTGTTAATAGCTCGGGTGGAGTCAAACTTCGAACTGTTAATAGCTCGGGTGGAGTCCAACTTCGACCTGTTAATAGCTCGGGTGGAGTCCAACTTCGACCTGTTAATAGCTCGGGTAGAGTCCAACTTCGAATTGTTAATAGCTCGGGTGGAGTCCAACTTCGACCTGTTAATGGCTCGGCTGGAGTCCAACTAGCAGTGTGACTAGACAAGATGATGCCGCACATATCACCTCATCGCTATGAAGGGTCAATCAGAGGTAGAGAAAAATGATTGAGAACGTTGTGTCCTATAAAGAATAAATGAGGGATGGGGGGGTAGTGGCGTTGATGCGCGCTGGACCTACTTCAGAGGGGTTGATAACGATGAATATCTAGACTGGACTTCAAACTACAAAAAAAAACTAAATGTCCAATAACTAATACATCATAAAGTATGTACATGTATGTATTCCTTCGCCCATGCATTGATAATGGCACTTAATCTCTTATTGAGGTAGGGTGCCCTACAAACCCCCATAGGCAGGTCTTAAAACATTACTAGGACACAGAAATTAAGAAGGGCATTAGGATGCAAAGCTATATGGAAAAAGTCCAGAAGCAAATCTATTTTTCTACACCAAAAACGAGGTTGAATACGAGCCAAGACCTTCCCGAGGCACATTCTGGAAGTCTAGCCCTTGGTAGGTGAAGACAGACTAAAGGGACAGAATGGCCAGAGGAATGTGTCGCACTGCGGAAACTGCCAAGCCAGAGGGGGCCAGCTCCTTGTCAACTCTGGCGCTTAATTCACGAGACAAATTCTCGGCGAACTTTTGCAAAATAGAATCTTGGTGATCACGATATGGAGCCAAAAGTTAAAAGAACAGGAAACCCGAATACGCAGATTATCTCAAAAACAAACCACTACAGCATATATAACATGGGTCACATAACAGAAAAACTGGCTATACAAGAGAATGAGTCTTGCAACAAACATCGTATCATTATACGCCATACAGACATGACTCCTACACCCAAACATCTTTATACAGACCCAATTCATTCCACTTACGATACACACGTAACTTCATGACATGAGGTTACAAACATCGGCATCAAAGTCGTAAAAAAATCAATGCCCTAACAGAAATCACCTTTGGATAATCACTCCATACAAACAATTCACGTACATTATGCTTAACTACTCATCACTTGCCTGACAACTCCACCAATGCAAAAAGTGATTAAGAATTGATCATAACAAAGCCCTCAGCACAGGTTGTGAACAATCATGGCCACAAGATTATTTTCCAAAGCACGCTTTCCATCCTAACCTTCTCCCATCTTATAACAAATCCCATTATTCAAGGAGCAACAAAGTAAACATCACACTTCAGCAGAGCTTTCCCCTCAACGCTCTAAGGCCTACATTCAAAAGGAATGAATGAATGAATAGTGCATAAAAGATTTAAAAGATGCGTAGACATTCAAAAAGAAATCAGTCACATAAACACTCAGTTTGGCTACCACTCGAATATTCTCTTTACAAGTTCCTTTTCATCCGTTTTTCAGCCTACCACATCACCTCAGAACACAGTCACAACCTCATTCAAACTCTTCTTTACACCCTAATCATCTTTTATCCAGTCGTTTCTTACTCTATCGACCTTTTGAACTCCAAGTAACCCTCTAAAATGCCTATTTGCATTCAAAAACTAGATATATTTCCTTCCATAACAAACATATTTCACTCCCATACACCAGCATATTGTGATCTTCCTGGTACATTACACAATCAAACCCTTAGCATTCATTCACACTATGATAGCCCCAGACACTTCCCTACCATTTAAAACCTTTATGTCGCAATCTGCTTCCTTTGTATCAATACCATTCACGATACACGGACTGCAATACCATTAACCACCCCATCTTCATCCTCAAATACTATTTAGTACCTTACTCTTTTTTGCATCTACTTTTAGCACTCTCCTAAAACATACACTGACAAACGTTTAGATCAACATTTCCAGATCATTCACACTCTCGGGCACTCCATTCATAAAACTATTAAAACAGCCATGGTGATATCACATACCCTTGCCTTACCCCTCACCTACTTATATCAAACCACTAACTTCGACCATCTTTGACCCAAACGAAAGCATTATTTCCAGCAAAATCTTTTTTACACTATCCAAGAATTTACCAGTCAGCCAATACATTCTCAGAACCGGCCAGAATGATTCGCTATTTAGATCTTCCCAATCAGAATCTTTCCATACCCCTGATTGACAACAAAGACATATCCAACTGTATTTCTTGCATTCATCTTTCTCTCCTTGATCCTTATACCTCGGTACTATCACATACACTCTTCCACTTTCAAATGGCTTACAACACAACCAAAAGTCCCTTCTATTCCAGCTGCCTTCCCCTTTTTCAAACTTCTCACCTTCTGACAATCTCTTGCCTGCTTATTGCTTCTATACAGCACACGGTTTGCACTCCCATAGCCAATTATATTTACATTCGTTTCATCTTACATATCCACATCAAACAACAAAAAGATATGCAGAGTGCAACAATCGCAACGGAAACATTAACCAGCGAATGGAACCATAGCTAACCTAGAACCATAAAGACAAAGAAACAGCCGAAAAAATAGTGGGGGTTAGCTCACTGCAGGGTCGGCCTTCCTAAGGGACATGTGATGCCCATAAACGCCACTCAAGGGGTTTAACCATATAAGTAACCGACTTACATTCAATGTGCAATGAGGTGGAGATGAGAATATTTTAGTTTTTAATGTACAATTACACATTCAATTCACTTCAAAAGTCGGGAACAATTTTTCAAATAACCAGCGTGTAGAAGACCTCAAAATTGATGACCTTTTTGGCAAAGGTTTTGCAAACACGAACAAAGTTTGATATTAAAGTGCAAGTGTGTAAGAGTCCTTACACACAATGTTCAAAATTAGATCTCAAATTACAAGTTACGGAATGCCAGATGCTAAAAAAATGTACAATATTTTGTATAAAACACCAAATACAGCATGTTTCATGTATATCTATCCTACATACAGCACACAACACGAAACCAACACTTTTACAATAAGCCGCAGAGAAAACTATAATCCCATTTTCAAAAGCAAGATGGACACAAACAAGAACCCCCAAAGACCTGTTATTCCAACATAATATTGCCTTTAAAAAGAGTGATAATTTCTGCCATTCAAGTTTTAAAAATGGAATAAAAATCTACTTATACAAATTACACTAAGCATTCCCTATACCATTAGTAACCAAACTTTAAGTAGTCTTTGTCACTCTAGATACTAGAGAAATTGATTAGACAATTAGTGGCTTCTAATTCTGACAGGGGGATTGTCATTATGGTGTTAAGAGTTAAGAACATATGAACAGTGACCGATGTTTATGGTCATAATTTAATGTTAATAGCGTTATATCGTTGACAACTTTTTAATAGTTCTACGCGCAACTAGCGAACAATCTCAACTACTGTACTTATTCCAAAAATATAGAACTCACGAACAAAGAAAAAAGATGCTGCATGAAAAATTACCCCACAATTTTTTTTCGCAATAGACTGTTTGGGGAAATAAAATAAACACAAGAAAAGATACATGACACAATATATGCCTAAATATGATCTACGTGTAATTCAATTAAGTCCAAAATTCGAGTGTAGTAAAATTTCAAACCCACAAAAATCTAACCTTAGAAATGACTCCAAATCGTTAACTTTTCTTGATCTCAAAAAGGTTTTTTCATTGCAATTTGCTGAAAAGGAACGTTTAAAAAACATTTTCAGAAACTCCTCTCCAAGTTCGAGAATAACGTGCAAAATGATCGTGCGACAAATGATTAAAAAAGAAGGGTTCATGGCTAAAAGATTTTTCCAATTCGAAATTTGGAGAGAGAAATTGGTTTAAGGGAAACAGGAAGCACTTTCTGCGATGGTAATTAAGCCACTGTCACACAGGAGCAGGACGGCAGCATGATAACACAAAAACGCGGTATGAAATGCCCCAGGCAACGCTATGCCTCCTTCTCCAAAAAGCAGAAATTCCCGAAGTAACTATTGCGGAATCCTGGAAATATGCCATACAAAGACATGTAATCAAATAAATGTATTTCATAACTTCCATGATGTAAATAAAGAATCCAACTCATTCCCAGTCAACAACATTTAACCAACTCAAACCTAAAAAGGTACAATGAATCTGATCATTTTAGACAAGAATGATATAATCTTCATTAATTTAACGTGTATTCATTTCTAGTAGACACAAAATGCAAACACATTTTGATCCCTTCCACCCTTTTCGAATTCATTCCTTCTTGGGAGCGTGAAGCTTCTAAAGCCATTGTAGAGTTTGAGATTAGGTACGTGGGTCCCCAACAGACCGAAATGGTAAAACGAAATTACCAAATAGGGTCGATTTAGAGACACCTAACAAGTAATTTAGACCGTTCCTCCTTGCGCTTAATACAAATCATCTCCATTCCAGGATACAAATATATAACGCGGGTGAGGAGACGAGCTATTTCGTTTAAATGGGATTGAACACGTACCTTGTGAAACTCTTGTATGCCGCAGACATGGGATTTATACAGAGTGGTATTCGATCTCTGGATATGTGGTTCATGATAAATCGATGCAGTTTCTCTTTGAGCTGCGGTATTGACTTGATCTGAAAAGAAAATAAATTTTCTAAGAGGCAAATTGGAAAAATATATAATTTGCAACCAAGTAGAAAATGGGGATGGGCGGAGAATTTTATTTTTTTTTAGGAGCCCATCTGGCGACTGCCTACTGGGGCATAAGTCGCCGTACTCACCACAGCCTCCTACTAGGCTACATTAAAAAACAAAATATGTAAATAAAAAAAACAACAATAAAAAAGGACAAAGGCTAAAAATAACAATAAAAAAAGTAAAAAGGCAATAAGCAGGAAGCGCGATCCGGCGTCGTGGGGAGGCCCGCCTCCTCCCAGCGCAGGAACATGCGACCTACAAAAAAACACAGTCACTAAATATGGAGGAGGCCATTCTCGTCCAAAAAGACGCATAGTCCACAAGTCTGTGTGAACGAACCCGTCCCGAGTAAAAGGAATAAGCGGTAGCGGTAACGTGCGCGAAGATCACCCAGACTGAGATATTCGACAAGAACGTGCGGAACAATCTGGGGGACAACGCAGTCGTCACAATAAGGCGCAGGCGAGCGCTCCATCAAATGGCGGTGAGTCCCGCGAGTGTGTCCAATTCGGAAACGACAGAAAGCAGCTTGAAGCCGTCGCGGCATTGGAGGGTAGGTCCATGGGAAGAATCGTGGCGCAATGGCACGTAACTTTAAGTTCACTTCGACCGTCTCCCATCTTCTTTGTCAAGCCGCCCGGAGGGCAGGCAGCCCGTATTCCTGCCATGTAATCGGTATGAGGAAGAGCAAAACGCTGCTGTCGTCGCCAAGTCCTCGCGGACTCTTT
This sequence comes from Ceratothoa steindachneri, assembly GCA_963969495.1. Classification (NCBI taxonomy): domain Eukaryota; kingdom Metazoa; phylum Arthropoda; class Malacostraca; order Isopoda; family Cymothoidae; genus Ceratothoa; species Ceratothoa steindachneri. Next base: position 149,289,843 of record OZ018321.1, on the reverse strand, counting down.
GGCGCCCTCATCGGCGTGCTCATTCCCTGCAATTTTCACATGTCCAGGAACCCAGCAAAGGATAATCTCGACATCCTCCTCCAGCTCGCCAAAACCGTGGCGTCACAGATATCGCGAACCAATGGATGCGGAGATTCCAATGCCTCGATAGCACAATCCGGTCTCCGAACCAGGCACGTCGCGTTATCTTCCGTAGCGAGCGGTGTATTGCAACCAGCTCGGCCGTGAAGACACGCACCGCCTGGCAGAGCCCCCACTGACTTCAACCAGAAGGGACACAGCGTGGAAACCGACCCCCTCTTGGGACTTGGAGCCATCCATATACACTGGCACGGTTCCAGCGTGACACGAAGTGTGCTCCAAAACGGTCGAACGCAATACGCCCGGCGCTGTAGAAGCTTTGGGAGCAGAGGCGTGGTGACAAATAGTGGCGACAAATAGCCACCCTACAGGGTGGCCTCCTGCGCAAAACCAAGGGCGCTGCCCGCCTGAGGGCTAAGCCGAACTCTCGAAGAAGTTTTCTAGCTCTAAATCCAAAGGGCATAGGGTATGACTGGCCTCTCTCGGCGGCATAGGCACCGTCGAGATCAGCTTCGGATGCAGTGAGAGCTGTTGGCGACTGAGGGAGGCAGCGGTTTGCGCGTACAGGCGAATGCACTTTACACGGCAGAGTGGCATTTTCCCATTATCGACAAGTAAGCTCTCAATGGGGACGTGCATAAGGAACCAGTCGGCCGGCGGAGACCGGTGTGGTGGATCTAGTCCACCTTCTGCAATACACGCTCGGCTGTGGATGCTAAAATTCGCATCCATAGTCAAGCTTCGAACGAACGAGGGTTCGATATAAAAGTACGGCAATAGCCTTATCAGCACCCCAGCTGCTGAACGTCACGGAACGAAGAATGGACATGGCGCGGGTACAAGAGACCCTAAAGTTGTGAATATGAGCATGCCAGGTGAGGTGTCGTTTGAAAACATGACCAAGGAAACGGTGCGAATCTACTACTTGCAGGCGAACGCCGTTTAGGAACAAGTCTGGGTCGGGGTGGAGCCATGGTTGGCGGTAGAAGGGCACCGCCTTAGTCTTGGCCTAAGAAAACCGAAACCTATGCGTTTCGGCATAGCGAGAGATGCAGTTCAATGCCTGTTTTGAGTCGACGCTCCAGAGTTCGAATCTGGGTCGCGCCAAAAGAGATCGAAAGGTCGTCCACGTATAGCGTAGCAAGAACATCATCCGGCAGCACCTAGGTGATATTGTTGATGCTTAGTCAAAGAGCGTGACACTGAGGACATTTCCCTGTGGAACATCCTTTTTATTCTCAATGGACCAGAGAGCCCCCCCCCCTCCCCTCTCACCGTCGTAGGCGTATTCGACGATTTCGCAAAAACTCTTTGAGATAAAGATTGGGCTCGCCCTCATCGTGTGGAGAGTCTCCATGATACTGTATCGCCATGCGGTATCATAGGTCTTCTCCAGATCGAAAAATACCGCAGCGTAGTGCTGTCTAGGAAGGAAGGCCCGGCATTTTCCAGTCGAAGTAGAGCATCTGACGTGGAGTGGAACTTGCGGAAGCCGCACTGTGAGAAAGACAGGCGGCCTCCGCTGTCAAGGAAAAAGGCTAGTCTAACATTTACAAATTTCTCCAACTTGCACACGCAGGAGGTTAAAGAGATTGGGCGGAAACTGGCCGGGATAGTTATCTTTCCCTGTTTTGCGAAAAGCGAGGAGAGTAGCGATTCGCCAGGTGTCTCGTTGGATACTCTCTGCCCAGATCCCATGTGTCGAAGCATGGCGTACGGGACATCGTCTGGACCATGGGCGGTGTCCGCGCACGAAGCGAGAGCGGAACGAAACTCACTCAAAGTAAACCTGTCGTTGGAGGGTTCTCCGTCCCTGTAAGTAAAGTCCAATCGGCGGCCTTCAGCGATATCACAAGGTGCATTGAATGCTGGCGTGAAATCGTTTGGGCGGCGCTAATAGCGCATGTAAGCATAACTCTTTGTTTGAGGACCGTCTCACACTCGGCTGACCACTACGGTAGCGGTCAGTGTGCAAAACGGTCAGACTTTCTAGGAATAGTAGCTAGGCCCACGGCGATGAGGTTACCAGAGAAGAACTCGACGGCTTCATCCACCGTCCTAAACTCCTCTAATGGGAGATAGAAATCAGTCATTTCCTAAAATGCAGACCACGCACCCGTATCAAGCACCATCGGGGCGGTCTTACACTTAGCAGCGGCTCAAATAATGATAGTTAAATGGAAAAGTGGTCACTACACCGAAGGTCATCGACCAACTCCTACTCAAAATCAGGCTGTGCATCCGGACAGCAGAGGGACAGATCAAGGCAAGAAATTGAAGTAGTTCTCGTGCGTGATGCGTAAACTCATCCACATTTAGGACACATATCTCCAGCCTCGTCGATCAGGTGGGCAAGGACGTGACCACTGGGATTGATCGAGTAGTCTCCTCAGAGGGGGGTGACACGACATTAGGTAGCTGCTCATTGTCTTTCAACCCAGAGGGAGGAAATAACGGGTGCATAGAATGAAAGGCGAGCGCACATGCTTCCCCAGGCCCTGTCAAAGAAGTCAACTCAATGAGCCAGGCCTTCCCTAGGGGCACTGGTACCAGGTGTACCAGTTCACACATTGTACCCTCTTTACTGATCAGAAGTCACCAAGGAAAGATCTGAAATGAAAATGGTGAATTTAAACAGGATCGAAAAAGGAGGAAGATATAAAGCGGCAGATCCTGCAAACAGTGGGGCAGGGAGGGTGCACAACTTCGGGCAATAGGGCCAGAAGGTGCTTAACTATGAGCACAAGTCGGAAAGACGTGCCGCTCCTCCAGATACCAGGTGTAGCTGTGTACACAGGGTAGGCTCCTGCGTGTTAGTGAATGTGAGATTTGGGGCACAGGCTGTGAAGGCACTTAGGTAATGATGTATGCCTTGTATGTTGCGGGTGATGTTTTTCGCTGTTTCTTGTGCGTTGAAGGAAAATTGGACCTGTATCTAGTGTGAATTGCGTACCATAGGTATGCATTGAGAGGGTGGGGGGGGGGGGTCGGGGAGTAGTGTTAATGGTGCCTTGCACCCTGATATGAATCTTGACTGTACGAGATACTGCATCACATAAGACCCATTAATATGAAGAATCAATTTGGTGTGCTAAAAATGATGACTGCCCTTCTGGTTCATAGGTCATAAGGCGGGAAAGGGAGGGGCTGTTATGGTGTGGCGTTACAGCACGCCAAATTAGTCGATGTTGATTAGTCTTGATTCTAGTGAGTAAAACTGCTATTTAGTATGGGAGATGGGTAGCGTATTTGCTTAAGCAATGCAGATGTCTGCCGTATTCTCGTTTATGGGTTGTTAAAGGTGTGACAAGATTTTGAAGGTGAAACGGGAATTTTGGTTATGTTCCAACCATGGTTCGAGTCTTGTGATGTGTGATGTAGTTATAGTTCTTGAGTTGATTGGATATATTTTGGGTGATGTGCGAGGATTATGATATCCCCTGCATGCCTGTTGAGTGTGATGCTGGGATTACTTGGGGAGGTGGGGGGCGTCGAGGAAACGATTAAAGAGGCTGGGGAGAATACGGACCCTACGGGACCACGTTGTAAAGGTAGTGTGTTCGTGTAAGCTTACCGTGGTGTATTACTTGCATATGCGGTGTGTTCGTGTAAGCTCATCGTGGCATATTACTTGTATATGTGGTGTATTGCTTGGGATGTGTCTGGGTATCATGTGGAAGGTTTTGTTTATGTCGATTGCTGCCATTACTGTCCAAAGTGGAGATGTGAGTTGGTTAAAGCTTTCTTGTATGAGTTAGGCCATATTGGCAAGTACAGTTGTTCAGTGCAACCCTCGAGTGTCGAAGGGTTATTTAGCATACAATTTATTAGCCATTGTTTTCTCAACTAAATTTTCAGTGCAATCCCTCATCCATACACGCCCTAGTAGTAAGCTGCACTATCCGTCCCTCGCATCATGGATAAGATTTACCGACCGAATAATGAAATACACATAAAGATCAGAGCGAAAATCACTGGAAAGACCGAAGGTACCAGGGTCTGGTCCTGGCGTGGGCGGAGGGCGGGGGAAGTATCGGGTGGTGATTTTTGCACCAACCAGCGATCATATATAGCCCTTCTTGATTACGCGTCATGAATACCCACTGTAAACCCACCTTGCGCATCCTTTCTCTTTGCCCATACCCATTGTCTATAACACTAGACAAACCTAGTCCCCTGTAGTTCTTACTATCCCATCCTTCTCCAAGTCCTTCCACTTTCAAATGTCTTACAACACACCCACCAAACTCATTCCATAACTCAATCACCAAACACATATTTACCATCTCAGCGACTATGAAAGACAACCTCAAAACCCCTTCACATTCAATAGAAGCGACCATGGTTCGATCCCAAGGGGTAAAGGAACACAAAGAACGAGACAACTGCTTTCCTTACCTCTGATTCCCAGCTGTCGTCAAAGGGTTGTGGGGCGACAGGCTCAGAATCGGTCGTGTACTGTCTGGTGCCGCATGGCATAGACGTACAACATGTGCACATACACGAATGGTATCTCATGCGTCCTTCGTCAAGATATGGGTGCTCCAAGGAGTCAACTACATTGTACCTTTTATCCTGAAGGTGAAAAGTAAAAATGAATAATACAAATACCAAATAGAGGATTTCTTCTGTAATTAAATATACTTCTAAACGTTAAAAATTAACACTACTGCCCATAAGCACTGGCACTCTGCAAAACTTTTAATAAAACTATAGAATTTAGACAAATTATGAAAATTTAGACAAATAATTCATTCTAAATGATTCTTAAATAGTTCAAATTTGACAGAAAAAGACAAATTTCAATTTTTACATTCCTTAAAATATCAATGTTTTCTTGCAACATGATCTGTTGTTATTTAATTTCTGCACAATAAATTCTAAAATTTATAATTCTCTCATTAATATCCTAAACAGGTGATGGTAGAATTTTTTTTTTTTTTTCAAAATTTCATTGTTTTCTCATTTTTCAGTAATGTTTAAAAGCCTGTTTGCTGCACCAGCTTCAAAATCATCATTATGGCTCCAGTGCTTAAAATCCATTTGGGAACGGCCAAGCAGCAGAAATTTTCACAAGGAGGAATGTCATATAAAAAAAATATCCGAAAAACTTAAAATACAGGTCAGTATAGTAAGTAATGGATCAAGAGGTTTTGAAGAGACGGGTACACTACATGGAGCCTAGAAAGACGACAAAGTCACAGGTATGTTCATATGTTCATTAGTAACATATTCCATAAAGCGCTGCTTTACTGCTCCAAAAATAGCTCAACATTTAGCCAACGCCGACGGAGCAAACGTCTCTGCCACAACGATGAAGAGAAAGATTAGAGAAGCTCTTTGGTTTACTGACAGCATAGAAACATCAGTTGAAACATTGTAATATAGTAAAAAGGTTAGCTTGGACTAAAAAGCATCAACAGGGACGATCGATGAGTGGATAAGGGTCCTTTGGACCGATGAGTCTAAGCTTGAAATTTTGGTTGCAAACATGGGTGAAGAAGTGGTGAGTGAATGGTTCGTCAGTGTATTGTCTAAATGAAGCACGGCAAACGTAGCGTAATAGTTTGGATCTCTTTGGCTGGCGAGTCAGGAGGAAACCTTTATAAAATATGAAATTAATTAGACCAGCATGGCTATCATTCAATCTTGCAGGGACATACAATAGCATCTGGGGTCCGCTTTATCGGACAATTCTATTTTTGCAGCAGTACAAAGATCCTAAACACACGTCCTGACCGTGTCGTAGTTATTTTGAGAAGAAAGAACAGGAAGGGCAACTTATAATCATGATTTAGCTACCAGAGTCTCTGGATTGCAATCCTATCAAACTCTTGTAGGATTATCTGGAGAGGCGAATGAAAGGGCAGCAGCCATGGGACTGTAGATGTGAAGGTTGGAATGAAATTACACAAGAATATTTGGTTTCTTTGGTAAATACATAGAAATACCAAGAATATGCTGTGCAGTTAAAAGCAAAATGTAGATATCTTGACGAGTCAAAAATTTAATGTTATTTTTATCCAAATCTGTATCGTTTGTTATGTTCTTCATGTCCAGATTATTGGAGTTTATCTATAATAATGCTACCGTTTCATTTCCGTTCCTTTTCATGTGTTAATTTGTGTTATATTTAAAAATTGGGCGGGGTGGGAGGGACCAGTATTTATCGGCAGGAGAGTGTATTGGCCCGTTATTATCTACCTTCCCAATATTTTAATCTAAAATAATTCTCCTCAGCTCATTCGCGTCTGGTTTTGAAGGAGATTATTTTAAATTCTATTGTGAATGATGGAAAAATGTCTTGAGTGTTGTTGCGGGAGATAAACGGTTAAATCAAACCATCTTAAACATCCACTAACACTTCAGTGTGGTCAGTGCGCAGCAACGCCCCTAAAACTAACCGCCACTCTCATCTACTTCAGGCTTTATCAAACGCAACACCACCATTCATTCAGTTCACGCCAAATGGCCATTCATAGCGCTACACTATTATATGATAGCCTCTCTTTAAGTATGGGTTCATCCTGGGGCAGAAGGCCCCAACGCACACCACCTCACATACCATCTTCATGCACATGTATCATACACAATGTCATCACTTACTCCTCCCTCTCTCTCAAACACAAATTCACATAATCAACCCGCCTTTTACCCGGTCTTCCAACCTTTCTCACACCTTGACACTCACTCTCGCATATTTTCTTCACTTGTCTATTTCTATCCATTCATTTTGCCTATCCATACCACCTCAAAACACACACTCACAAAACCAGATCTAAACCCTTCTTGAGAGCATCTACATCTCCCACCCAGTTATTCCTCACTCGAACCACCTTCCACACACCAAACATCCCTCTAAAATTGTCCATTTGCACTGCTCTCCTCGAGAGCTTTCTTTTTCCCTCCACATCATACTCTCACTTCAATACACCAATGCTGAACTGGTACTACCATGCTGTCAGGCAGCCTCCTGGCATTCACTAACCCTCTGATACCACTGAGACTTCTTTACCATTTAAAGTTTATGGTGCAATCGGCTCTATTGGTACCACAGACTAATATCACATCCTACTCCATTCCCACCTCAAATACCATTACCTTACACCTTTTCCATATATTTTTAGTTCTTTCACCACACACACCCTGCCAAATGCGTCTCACGCTCAACCACACATTCCGGCCATCTTTCAACCCGAACGGATGTCTTATTCCCAACATAAACATACTTCACACCAGCCAATAGTTTACCACTCACATGATACATTTTAGAACCCACCGTAATGCTTCCTTATCTAGACCATCATAAGATTACTAGGGTTAGGGTAGGTTAAGTTATTTGAACCGAACCTAACCTTCCTTATCTAGACGATCATGAGCTTACTACAAATCTCTTATTCTTTGTATTTTTTTATTTGTCTATGCAATTTCTTTTGTTAATTTAAGAGGGTCACCCCTGGCAAGTGCTTTTAAAGGCATACGCCAGCGAAATAACTGCAGCCTAATTCTTCGCTATATTAAAAAACAAAAACGTAAATAGAAAAAAAAAAAGAAGGAAAAGATATGCTCCGAAGTGGGAAGAGGCCAGGCTGCCTCGGACGTCCGAGCATGCACCCAACAAGCTATATACAATGGAGGAGGCAAACCAGCTCCGAAAACTCGTTTATACCACAATCTAGAGTACACCAACATGTCCGGCGACCCATTTTTTCCCGTTACCGGAACAGGTAACGCGTGCAAAGATCCTCCAGAGTGGGTCATTCGACAGGAATGTGCCGGAAGGTCTGGGGGACCAAGCAGTCGCCACAATAAAATTTTGGAGCGCTACATTAGATGGCGCTGCGTCCCGCAAGTGTGTCTGATTCGAAATATACAGGAAAAGACCTGAAGATGTCAAAGGATTGGGGATTAGGTCCACGAGAACAGTCGCGGCGTGAGGGCATGCCACCAAAAGTTCCTGTCAGTCGTCTGCCATCTTCTTTGCCTGGCAGAATGGGTAAGAGCGAAATGCTGGTCCGGTCCCCTAGTCCTCGCAGACCTTTTGGCTGCCTTATCAACGTGTTCTTTCCTTGCACTCCTTACATGTAAAGGAACCCATCAGAATACAATATCGAAACTCTCGCGTCTACTCTGCAGCTGCTAACCAGGTGGGTGTTGTGATCCAAAGCCTCGAGGGTAGACAGGACGCTCTGTGAATCGCTAAAAATCACAATCCCGTCTCCGAACCGAGCACGATGCGAAATCTCCCGTACGGATCTGTGTATTGCAACCAGTTCAGCCGTGAGACACTCAGCGCTCGATAGAGTCCCGACGGCTTCAAACGAGAGGAGAGGGCGTGAAAGCCAAGCCCGTCTACAGATTTGGAGTCATCCATATAGACTGTACGGAATTTTTGTTAAGAGGGTCTCTCATGGCAACTGCCTACAAGGACATGAGCCGTCGTAAAAAAAGGCTAGCTCATAATTAGGATATTTTAATAAACAAAAACGAAACAACAAAAAACAAAACAAAGACAGAACAAGCAAAGATCGAAACAGAAGCAAATCAGAAACACTGTACAGCAGCAACGTGAATAAGTCGTCTGTTCCAAAGAGTTTGAACGCAGTACTCCTGTCATTGTAGAAGCCTTTGTAGTTGAGGTGTGACGATAAATGTTCAAATGTGGTACCCTCCTGGGCAGAACCATAAATAACATCTTCCTGAGAACCACATGCATTGAGCACTTTAAGGACATGCCTTGCCTTAAATCCGAAAATTTAATATGTGAGTGACGGCTTAGGCACTGGCGTGATCGGCCACGGATGTAATGAAGGCCGTTAGCGACTTAGGTAGGCTAACTGTGTTGTGTACGGAGCCGAGTAAGCGGCATCATCCCAGCATCGACAAGGAGAGTGCGATGAAGGCACCGGTTACGAAACGGAGACTATTTAGTGTGGTGGATCGAGTCCACCTTCCGCAATTCACGCTCAGCTGCGGATGGGTAAAACGGGGTTGTAGTCTAGCTTCGACGGAACAAAGCAGAGGTACAAAAGAAGAGCAGAAGCACTATTCGCGAATAGTGATGAACGTCAGAGAACGATGACTTTCCATGTGCGGGTACAGGAGAGCCTAAGGCTGCGAATATGAGCCTCCCAGGTGATTCCTAGGTTAAAAACATGACCAAGAAAACTGTGTGATTCTACCACATCCAGGCGAGCCCCATTTAGTAACAAGTCCGTGTCGGGGCGAAGCCATGGATAGGGACAGAAGTGCACCACCTTAGCCTTGGAAAGAAAAAACCGAAACCCGTACGATTTGACATAGCGAGAGATGAGGCTCAGAGCATGTTGGAATCCACGCTCCAGAGTAGGCATCTGAACCGCACCAAAAGAGATTGAAAGGTTGTATAGGTAGAGCGAAGCAAGAACATCTTTCGGCAGCACTAACTGTGGCGATAGCGTCGATCTAGCTGTGAAAATAACTGATCAACAATATCAATCCCTCATCATTCGTAGAGGCTCAAACGCAAGTCGAAAGGATGTCGAGATTGTCTTCTCATGCACCTTACTGAGAAGACTGCGTTGCCCCCCAGACTGTTCAGCATATTCTTATTGGATGTCTCAGTTTGTGGGATCTTTGGGTTCGTACCTGTCCTGGTAACGGGACGAACGGGGTCGGTAGCGCTTGTCCCTTGTACTCGGAACAAGTTCGTGCACGCACGAGAGTGGACCTTTTGGAGGAAGCTAGGCTCCATTTAACGCTGGAGCGTGCCATTTTCTTTCTTTTTTTTCTTTTAACGTAGCTTAGTAATATACTGGATTGATTTCGTCGACTTATCCCATTGGTGCGGTAGCCAGATGTCCATTTAGGTTAAAAAATGGCAAGAATCAGATCAGCCATTTGGGTTGTCTGACAAAGTAGATGGGAGAAGGCCGACGGGAACCTAAAGTTGCGCGCCATCGCGCCCAGACTGTTCCCGTGGACCTACCCCCAAATGCCCAGACGGCTTCAGGTTGTTTTCTGTCGTCTCCGAAATGGACACAGTGGCGGGACGCACCGCCATATGATGGAACACACTCCTGCACCTTAGGCGCCGACTTCGTGGCCCACCAGACTGTCCGGCACATTTTTAATGAGTTGCGAGTCTGGGAGACCTTCGCACATGTTACCTGTCCGGGTACCGGAAAGGGCGAAGATCGCTACCACATGTCCCTTGTACTCGGCACGGTATTGCAACTCTGACTGTGGACTGATTGATTGTTTGCAAGAGTGAGGCCTCCTCCCCTCTAGATAGTTGTTTGGTATTGGTTACATGCTTGGGCATCGGAGGGGGGCGGGACTTCCTCTAATGCCTTTTCTCTTTGTTTACTTTTGCATTTAGTTGTTTGTAGCTTATTGTTTTGTTTTGACTATTATGGTTATTTTTCTCCGGTTTTTTACTATTAGCCCTTTCTTAATAGAGACTAATAGGCTAACGATTTTTTTCGGCCACCCTATCTGGTGGCGGTGACCAGAGACGCTTTTGAGTTAAAAAAAATAATAGATTGTATCCAATCGAAAAAGTTATATACACCTCTCCTATAACATTACAGACTTATTCCATTCTAGTTATTGCATTCCCAGGTCTCCTCTTTCTCCTTATACAACGCTACTGTCCCAACCTTATAGTTCTCGCGCACTGTTCCACTTTCAAATGCTTTACAACACAAGCACCAGACCCATTCCATAACACAATTGGCACCCCTTTTAGCCTCTGAAGCGGCTATATATTTCACTCTAATTGCCTTCTCCGTTTTAAGACACCTCATAGCTTTACCAACCTGTTGCATGCTCATCTCTTCCATACCCCGATATGCACCTACGAAGCTAATTAATTTATATTTACATTCCTGTCATCTTCTACACTCACATTATATAACTCGTCAAAGTAAACTCGGTATCTAATTTTGATCACATTGCTCACAATTACCTTGTTATTGCTATAATTGATGTACACACAGCTATTCTTCTACTGGTTTCTCAATTCCTGGCCAAATAACTACCCGGTCCCATCTGGATCCTCATTCACCTTACATTAAATTTTTCGCGTCGGCTCCTTGTATGCATTCATCAGCAGAGCCCAGGCATTATTATTTGTACTAATAAGCATTAAAAGTAGGATTTGTTTAAACTTAAGGGGTATATACTACCGACTGCCAAGAATGACATAGCCGGCGACTAAAACAAAGAAGAAAAACAAGAAACGAAAGTTATAAGGAGCAGGAGCAGGATGTAGGTCTTCTCACTCAGGGGTCGAAACATGAACCCAAACAGCACAAAGCGTATGCAATGGAGAAGGCCTGCCTCCTCCCAAAACTCGGCCAGTTTACAATTAGGTCCGAACGAACCCTTCCCGAGTAAAAGGGATAAGCGGTAGCGACCCCGTTCGTCTCGGTACCAGAACAAGTAACGTGCGGGAAGATCCCCCAGACTGGAAGATTCGACAAGAATGTACCTGATTCAGAGGCGACAGAAAAAGAGCCGAAGCCGTCGAGGGATTGTGGAGTAGAACCAAGGGAAGAGCCGCGGCGCAAAATCACCTAAACTTTGGTTCTCGTCACCTGTCTCACATCTTTGCCATGCAGCCGTAAAGGCCAACCTAATTCCTAAATGTAGTCGAAGTGAGGAAGATCGAAACGCTGGTCTTGTCGCCCAGTCCTTGCAGACTGTTTGGAATACTAATTTTTCGCTTCCCCAAGCAGAAGCGAATCTCGACATCCGCCCGGCTCGCAGCAGCAGTGGCATCACGGATACTATGAACCAGGGGGTGCGAAAATTCCAATATATTAAGGGCACCGAGATCGCTTTGTGAGTCGATATATATATCACAATCTGGTCTCCGAACGGGGCACGACACGAAATCTTCTCTTGAGATGTGTAATGTAACCAGCTCGGCCATAAAGACAAACACAGCACCTGGTAGAGCTCCGCCGGCTTCAAGTGAAGGGGAAACGGCGTTAAAGCCGAGCCCATCTTTCGATATGTAGCCAACCGTGCACACTGGCGCGGCTCCATCGTGAAAGCGTGTGGCCTCTCTCCGCCCCCAAATTAGAACGCAATACTAATTTACTGTAGAAGATTTCAGGATAGAGGCATGGCGGCAAATGTTCAAACCTAGTATTCTCCATGGTGGCGTCCAGAGCAGAATAAGATGCCCCACCGTCGCGAAAGCTCTATCAGCTATCGAAAGAGTTGCCTTGTCTTAAATTTGAGACTTAGGATATGAATAACGTCTCGCGTCTCCGTAGGCACCGTCAAAATCAGTTGCGGATGAAATTAGAGCGGTTGGCAAATGAAAGAGACACTGGGCTCTCGCGGACAAGCGCATAGTGCACTGCGCACGGAGCAGAGCGAGCGGCATCTCCCCAACATCGACAATGAAGCTTTCATGAGGGTGTGCAGAAGGCACCAGACGCAGACGGATGTTGTGGATCGAATCTATCTTCCGAAATTCTCGCTCGGTCTTAAATGCGTAAAACTCGCATCCGGTGTAATTTGGAATGAACGGAGGAGCGTAAGAAAAGTAAGGCCGTAGGTCTATCAGCACCCTATGTGCGGAAGGTCAAGGAACCAAGAATGTCCATGGCGCGGGTGAAATAGATCCCAAGGTTGCAAATATATGCCTTCAGGTGAGGCGTTGGTCAAAAACAAGACCAAGGAAACTGTGAGATTCTACTATATCCAGGCAATCCCCAATTTAGTAAAAGGTCCGGGTCTGGGTGAAGCCGTGGATAGCAACAGCAAAGCACCATGTTAGTCGTGGTGAAAGAAAACGAAAACACGAGCGCTTCTGAGCCTGTTGTGAGTCGACGCTCCAGAATAGCCATTAGTGTAATACCAAAATAAATCGAATGGTTGTCTTCGTAAAGCGTAGCAAGAACCTCTTCCCACAGCAGCGAGTTGAGCCAGTTGATGTTCAAGGTAAATGGAGTGACACTACAGACACTTCCCTGTGGGACTTCCTCTTGTTGCCCTAGTGGAGCTAAGAGAGCTCCCCCACCCCTACATGGAATCGCGATCTCGCAAGGAGTCATACACGAAGATTGGGAGGCGTGCTCTTGCCTCCAAGGTGTGGAGGGTCTCCATGATACCGTATCGCCATGCGGTATCATAGACTTTTTGCAGATCAAAAAATACCGTGGCGAACTGCTGTCTACAAAGGCCTCGCAGATAGTATTTTACAGCCGGAGCAGAGCACCCGACATTGAATGTCCACGAGAGAGATGGCCTCCACGGTCCAAGAAATAAGCTAACCTCACATTCAACAAATTCTCCATCAACTTGCACACGCAGGAAGGAGGCGGCTTGGTTTGTAATACGAGCCTTCCTCTGCTCCAGCCTCGAAACCTTTGGCGGTCAGGATTGCTTTGGGGCCTGAGGTCCATCGTCCTTCGGAGGGGTAAGGGAGCCAAAACTACTTTGTTGCTCCCTCCTTTAGCGGGGAAGACTTAAGAAGCCTGGGACGTCTTCAAGACTAACTTGGTGTAGTTAGAAGTGTGGGTACTCAAGTCCTACTGGCGTAAGAGTGGGGAGGATATACTGGTTCTAAGTGTGGGTGATGGATTCCTCTTGGTCTGACTGACTGACTGTTGGGAATGAGCTCATTTTTATGCTGAGTTGTTTGTGGTGTGTGCTAGCAAAATCTCAGTTCTGTGTCTAGAGCGATAGAATTAGGAATATTTCCAGGCGGAAGATTAACAGTGGGAATGTGGGCAGATGGTTTATTGTGACAAAAAAAAATCATAAACCTAAACCAATCCCTCGCAATGTTCCAACTGGCGATATTCCTGTATTCCATACGACTTTAAAAAGACATACTGACGAGGGCATCCAGGCCACAAAGTTTTGTGAGGCGAGATCTGATCTGCAAAAAGGGTGAAGATGGAGGAATGGAAAACAGGAAATAATACAATGCCGAAGAATCTCCTGCAGACATTGGAGCCTGCAGGGTACACAATCCCCCCCAGATGTCAGCCGGAGAAAGGTTGCCAATGCTACACCTGACATGATCTTGCGAGTGATTAAAATGATAAATAAAAAGAGACATGGGGGCAGATAGTAGGTGGAAAGGGTGGTATGAATATATATAAAAATCCACCATTCAAACAGAGCTTACAAGGAGTGAACCAACCAACCTCCCTCCCTGCTAGAAACAGGGACAATTGGACGAAACTGGTAGGCGACTAGCCTGCGAAAATCATCAGCAAGCCAAGAAAATCCTCAAAACGGGATTGGAAAGAAAGTGGCGAAGAAAAGGTAAAATGCAAGTGTCAAGGAATAAAGCCAGGGTAATCTCAATCTAGTTTGAAAGTGCTTGGACAATGAAGCTAAGGGGGTAGGGGTGTGGGGAAGGCGTTACTACCAGTTCCAGGCGTAACAATCAACACACGGGAACTCAAGTACAGAAACTTCAATCCTTTAAATGAGTCTTTTGTATGGTACATAGGGTTTCAAGAGGCTTTGAAAAGTACCTGACCGAATTCCATGCTACATCACCCAGGGTTTGGGGGGAATACTAGTAAACCTTGGTTCTTTACCATCCCCCCATCCCCCATGTTTTTGCTTATTCTTCCCTTCTTTCGATCCTGCCGTCTAGAATCAAGGATACGATCCTGAATCAAGGATGATAATTATACTTGGTAATCCCATTGGCACCGATACTATGTGATATAAATGTGATAGTAAATCACTGTATAAACTTTATTTTTGTCCAAAATATTAGTATTAATTATAATTATATACAAATATTATTAGTATATAAGTTTAATTTTGTGAACCAAGTCGCCATGTTCCAAAATATAATAATGCGTTTCGTAACTTTCTTGGAAATAAAATATTTATTATTAACCTTTACTAGAAACTCTCTCTCCACTTTTTCTAAATCATACACGAAACATTCGGACAAACTTCGTTAATGAGATGACGTATACCCGACCCATCGAAATCACCGCACTAACCAAACTACTTCAGGTAAGGTAAACCAAATACTTTTCGCCGAATATCTTAACTCCCTCCACAAAGTCCGAAGTACTCACTCGAATGGAATCGAGCAGAATAGAGTACTCGTAGATAGTTTGGTAGGGTTTTTACCACCCATTAATATGCCTTTATTTCTCACTGGGGACCTACTGGGAATCGAACCGCGGATATCTAAAACGTATGGCAGCCGCCGAGAGATCAAACCGAATCGGGCCTCCATCCGGAGACTAACCTCAGCAGATGTTGCTTAACTTCGCTGCAATCGCAAGCGGTGATTCCCCACTCTGCTCGGCTCTCGCCCGAGTCACCGAGGGAGCGGTGACAACCTGAACATGGTCAAGAGGTGTAATAAGGGCTAGGACCAGTGAGTCACTTACAGGGTCGAATATTAACATTTTGGTGAGCAAATGAACGGCATCGTGGGATGCGTGGGTACCCAGGGTATAGAGCGCGGGAAGAGCTGGGGGCTTGTGGGGTCTCTGAAGCATATGAGCGATGGCGCCCTCGCAAGCGTATTTCATGTCTTCCAGCGTCGGTGTCCCCAGTAAGTCGGTGATCCGCTCCAGCTGGAAGAAGAAAGTTAGTTTTAATCGAAAAGCGAAACTAACGAGGGCAGTTTCCCTCAATGACCAAAGAATGAGTGGAAGGCAATAAATGGGGTAGAGGTGGACAAATAGAACAAAATTCCAGCTTAATTTACTGCCACAAGGTTCTCCATGGATTTGTGAAGAAAGTGGTTAGGTTAGGAGCAGTTAACATATGTGGAAGGTGCATATAACCCGAGTAGCTTAAAGGAGCCTATTTTGAAGACTCGGTCTTGTAATATAAAAAAGAGGCTTTGCGATCAGGGACAAAAGGGAAGATGAAAGCAAAGTAGAGATTGTAGAGCACACAAATGAAGAGATTAGAATCCTGTGAAGACGTTATTGTTACATAGTAATAATAATAATAATGATCAGTTCCACTTTATTAACTTGCAAAATGCATTTCCAGGTGAGAGTGAATTTGATTTGGAGGAGTAAAGTTGTGAAATGGGGTTAAAATGGCATTGGTTCGACCCTCCTTATTTAACCGCCCCAAAATACTAAATTATTTCAATACTGCCATATTTTTTAATAGATGGGTACACTGGTAATAATAATAAATAAAACTAGAATATACTCTCAACTACATATCAAAGCAAGGAAGATAAGTGAAAAAAAAACAACGATCTATTTTGTCATTTATAATCACAATAAAATTGCCAAATTTATATTTGATCAAACAGTGCGTTCAAACGGGTACATTGCTGATGTGATTATTATTACTTAAAACAGACTCGAAAAACAAAGATGGACACCGCAGGAATGTTTATGAAGAAGTGGTGAGGAAGGGAAAATGTGCGGAAGATGAAGAGCCCGAGTCGTCTTAAGATGAGATTACTTGTGGCACTCAGGAACGGGATGATGTGGCCAGACCTTTAACAAGGTTCTTCGAAGGCATTGGGGCCGAGCTCGAGAGGGGACGATATCCTACAGATGACAGGCTCATTAGGTCTGTCCATTCTACATCTGAGACCCTATTGTGTGTATGGGGAGGGGGGTGAGTCCTAGGATCGAACTCTTGGGGTCCTTGAACAAATTGCAAAGAGGAACAAGAGACCGAAGAGGAAAACGAAAGAGAAATCAGGACGAATGAGGAATCAAGGCATGAAACAATGAAGAATATGGACATTTTGGCCTCAATCCTCCATGAATGTGCGGCGGGTAATCAACACCTGGGCGCCAAGTCAAAATGGCAGCCAACCTCATTTGTTGACTCTGAACGTGGAAGGTTGATTTGAACATTTAAACGGGACACTTCCTCACTAATAAACTACACCGCGAAACCTACCAACCCCCCAACAGCGGTGGGGGCCAGTCAGCAGAGAAGTAAAGGGATCTAAACCAGTGCGATGCGATCCACATGCGCACATCCATGCGCAGATTAACTTCTTAAAGTGGGCTCAGAATCACAGGTGAAACACGCAGATCTGAGAACTCTGAGTACCCAGGACCTGACCTGCTCTAGAGAAGGATACGCACCCGTTTGATAGGATACGTACCTAGGGGTAGGATATGCCCCGTATCTGCTCTAATTGTTATTTTGTTTAAACTTTAAAGCCTCTTCCCGCGGCCGCCGGTGAGGGCACAGCCTGCTGGATATGAATCGCACCTGTTGGATAGGATTTTGAGCCTGGAATAAGATCCTCCGGCCGAGCAGTTCCCCGAAGATACATCCCACCGACCACACATCCACCGCCTGCATGTAATGTTTCGCGCCCATGAGGAGCTCCGGCGCGCGGTAGTACTGGGTGACCACCTCCTGGGTCATGTGCTTCGAGTCATCAGGTTCCTCGACGCGCGCCAGGCCGAAGTCGCAAATCTGACACGAAGAAATAAATTTCCCTTTATTTTTATTTGTAAAATTAAATACTTTTATTCATAGAACGAAGTACAGAGAGAGGGGAAGGGACATGAAAGTGGAAGATACATTACCCGAGTACATAAAAGAGGAGACATAACTCCCCCAACTATGGATGCAGGCCAAAAAAGTCTTCATATCATATCCATGGGAGAACTCTGGCTTCAGAATGACACATTATTGTGTGATTTTTTTTAATTATTTTTAAATAGAGTGGGAGAAGGGGGAGGGGGGTTACAGCTGAAATAATCCAAGAGATTTCATTTTACGCTTAGAGGAGATTCGTGAAAGAAATTAGGACGCCTCTTCAGGGACAACGTAACCAAAAAACGATCCAATTTTCAAACTTAAGAATGAGGAGCAATAAAATCTCTAAACAAAGTCAGCTGACCAAAAAGTCGCGTGCTCTCACTTATTCTGATTTATGACCTTACGACCTTCATAACTTTCAAAATCTCCTGGACTAATATTGGGAGGACCTTGGCAATTATATCATTCGATATATGTAAAATAACATGAGGGTTTCAAATTTCGTTATAATCCGCCGAATAGTTACGATGGTATTACAAAAACAAAAACAAAACAAAACAAGGACCGACCGACATAGTGAGATATAGAGTCGCAAGCGACTAAAAATAAATGCAAATTAAATCCACAAATCAAAAGAAACCAATCTAAGAATTAAGAGAAAATTAGAAATTAAAAAAAAACATTCTAGAAATGCAAAGAAACAAATTAAGAAATTGAGAGAAAAAAATAAGGAACAAATTTAATCTCGAAATAAAAAAAAATAGAGAAATTAAAACTAATCTAGAAATAAAGACTGATCTTGAAATAAAAGAGTAATCTAAAAATTAAAAGAAAAAATTAATAGAAATTAGATCTAGAAATAAAAAGAAACTACTGTTGAAATTATAAGAGACCAGCCCCAGTCTCTTCTTTCTCGTCCCGGGATTTCATTTACTGTTTTCTTTAGGAACCTCGTTTCAGAAGCTCTCAAGATGCGTCCCCCGCCAGGAGGGTTTGTTTGCCTTAGTCCTTGTCATCCTCGTCCTTCTTTCGTGCTCAGTTCCGGGGATCTTTTATGCATGGGGGCGCCCCGCCCCAATGGGGTCATACCGATCCGGCCCGTCCGACGATTTGGATTCTGGATCAAGTTGACTTTTCTAACTCTTAAGGTTACGGGTTCGACCCCCCTTCCCCCTCTCTCAGCCAAGCAAGTCTGACTTGGTGGTTCCAGTCACCCCGGGGTTGGATTATTTATTTGCCCCACCCACCAATTTTTTCAATCGTGGACGAGGTACTCCGACTAAATGATGAAATTCACATCAAAATCAGAATGACACTAATTAGCAAGCCCGTGTGTACCATGGGCCACTCCCGTCGAGGGGGTTAATAGAGAAACACAGGTTCGGTTACCTTTAAGACACAATTAGAATTCACGAGCAGATTCCCGGGTTTGATATCTCTATGAATGATCCTGGCTGAATGAAGGTACTTCAAGCCTGTGTAAACAAAGAAAATAACAGAATGAGTAGACGGACACCAAAGCAAGTTCCATAAACAACCCTATCGATCGGGGAAATGGACCAATTAAGATATGAGCGTCTAGAGTTTACAAGCCTTAATTAGCAACATGATCAACATAATGCCGGTGCGTAGTGATTGAGCGCCGGAATGAGACTGCCATAAGAAGAAAAAGTGGGTTGAGAGAATTAGGTCATCATATCTACCCTTCACCTATCCGATACACCTGTTAATGACCCTGGCCCGGCCGTGATATTTGTCCACTGGCGACGCCAACCAAGGTTTAAATGTCGCGTCAGGTTAGGGCCCCCATTCCTGGACTCGCACGGTACCAAGTTCATTCGCATCATTATCTATTAAAGGATCAGATTATGAGGTCCACCACTAAATTGGTTACCCTATAATGCTCATCCGATAATTCTGTACTTATTTTTTCCTCAACATCGCTATGTGAGTGAAAATATCAGTTGGAGCATATTATAGAATTATTGCGTGAACTGAGCCCGAATAAAATCATTTTGAACATAGAAATAGTGTTTATCTCTCGATTAAGGTGATAAACGTTTTACCAATTTGAATAGCGTTCACCTCATCCTTAACCTCACAATCTGAATCATCTAGTCTCACTATTGGGAGAATTTCCTGCCCTGCTAATTAGTTTCATCACCTCGTGTTTAACCTACAATTAGATCCTTTCTCTATAGTACCATTGGCACACAGAAGAGACCAGCAAAACTTAACATGCCAATCAACGAAACACTCTAACATCCATCGCTATCTCCAAGACCTACCTCAATTAGCATATTTATCGATTATCATCATTTTCCATAAAAAACACCATTAAGCACAACTACGCAAACACCCAATTCATTTTAGGGTAAAACATAGTCTTTTTTTTCATACAAGAAAACACAAAAATCAAGAAACCATAAATTACCCGCAAGAAAAAAGCATACCGAAGCCTGTATTTATAAGGGAGAGAGTAGAAAGGGGAGGGAAATTTTTTCAAATTTCCCTATTGCAATGGTATTTATTACCTCTTAATATCTGGTATAAGAAGACCTTTACATGGTCGGCCGTCAGATGCTGCGGGGAGACGATTATTTTGTGCAAGTCACTCTGCATCAACTCTGTTATGACGTAGCTGAACGGGAGGAATAATTAAGGACAAAACTTCGACGGAAATTAATATAACAGTAAGTTTACGCTTGTGCACACGAAAGAAACATACGCGGAAGATACGTATAACAAGAGAACAAAATGTGGTACCTTCCATCCACCATCTTTTCTCGATTCATACGTAGCTGTGTACATAACGCACACACTTTCTCTCATGTGCATGCACACAAAATTCATATAAGCAAGAATCAGGAATCGATCATCGCACTTGAGAACAATTTACGAGCAGTGCTGGAAGTGTAAACCATATATATATATATATATATATATATATATATATATATATATATATATATATATATATATATATATACCATACATTAACCACAGCAAGAGTTGGTTTGGAGAAATGGGGATCACCCCTATAGAGTGGCAACCACAGAGCCGACTTGAATTCAATAGAACACCCTGTGGGGTGTGCTTGGAAAAGCAATAAGAAGAACCACAACTCCGATTAAAACAAAAGAGAATGAAAAATTAAAAGCTGAGTGGGGAAGGATAGCCTCAGCAATTTGTGAACATTTGTTAAAATCCAAAAGGTGGACACCCATAATATTTGGGTCAAAGGCATTCAAACAAATTTGGGGATAAATAGAAAAGAATAGCATGAATTATGAATAAACCCAAAGTTGCAAAACCTCGTCGAGTGGGTCGTAATGTTTATGAGGTCTCCTATTATCCTTGGACCTTACATTCATTCTTGTTTAGATTGCATAATATGATGATCGTCGAAGCCTCGGGGGGAGGGGTGGACCTGAACCATAGAACGTAGTAAGTAAAAGTTCCGGACCCCCAAGAAAAAAAAAATCACCTACACCATTCATAATGGATTGTGACGAAAGGAGGGGGAAGGTTGAAAAAAAAACCGTACCACCCACGTTGTCCACGTCACTCAAGTGCAAATTAAGCACTCCCACCTCGATGGCTGATGATTAACGGGACGAGTGAAGTACTATGGAAAAAAACGACGGGGGAGGGAGCAGACAGAGGAAAAAGTACGAAATCCATGGTTGGGAAACTCGCGTCATACAAAGACGAAGCTCGTCGGTGTCCTAAAAAAAACAATGCGGGCGAAAATACAAAGCCCTGCGCCATGGCGGCCTCGCTTTCACTACTCGCTATCTTCCCCACGACGTCGTGGTTTCTCTGTCGACTTATTCGTATGAGGGAAGATGCATGTGGGCGAGTAGGTAAAGAAAGTTGAAGGAGAAAAAGAGAAGAAAAGGGCACGGGATGAGGAAGAGTGCTCAGAACAACCTCGCTAATGCTCAAAACTAGTACATTGTGTTTCTCTCTCATGAGTTTGGAGCAAAAATGGACCGACCGATCGACGGAACACAAACATATTTCACTTAACTATGGAAAAAGAGATTTGAGAAGAATACAATTAAAGTGAAAACGAGATTATATGAACAAATATCGTAAAAAAGGTGTGAAGAGTATAAAGGGGAAAAACGGACTGAGAAAAGGAGAGGACTATAAAGCGAATGAAGGGCTGTAAAAAAAACAGTAGATTGTAAAAAGCCATATAAGGCAGGTTGGTATATACTTAAAACTAAGAAGTGAACCCTAAAGAAGGCATTTTTGCCAGTAAGTTGTGCGAGTAGCAGTTCAACTAAGAAACTGGTGAGGTTAGGAAATGTGAAAGGAAGAAACATGAATAAAGGAAAACAGGAGTAATGAAAAACATGCTAAACTGACAGTTTGGCGAAAAGGCACTCCCAATAAATAGCCACCGATAAAAGGTTGTACCTCGAATGGGGAGGAGGGGTTGGGGGGGGTATTTCTTACCTACCCGAACCTTAAAAGAGCACAAACAGTACTAAAAGGAACCGAAAGAGAACCAACGCTCTCAAAAAACGACCCCCAGGAGCAAAGGATGAATCGTACTCATAAGACTTCTCTGTCCGACCTCCTACAGAGCGCAGATAACAGGCAGGAGTGAGTGGGTGGGGGACGAGGAATAGTGGGTGGGGGCGAGGGGTAGCGAGGGAAGCACTGAAAGAACATGTATTGTGTTGGGGTTGAGGGTAGTACACAAAATAGAGAGCGGATACAGTTGAGAGAGAGATTTCTGATATCAATGGCATCAGAGCAAATAGGGAGAGATGCTGGGATTACTTGGATCCATCACTCTTCCTCTTGGAATTAATCGGATCCAGTACTCTTGCTCTTGGGATTAATCGGATCCAGTACTCTTGTTCTTGGGATTAATCGGATCTGGTACTCTTCATCTTGGGATAAATCGGATCCGGTACTCTTCCTCTTGGGATTTCCCCCCCCCCCCTCGAACTTGAAGTGCAATAGCAACGAAGGCATCCCTAGGAGAATGGGATGAAGAGGAAACGGAAATGTGTCGCGCATATATATATATATATATATATATATATATATATATATATATATATATATATATATATATATATATATATATATATAATTGAAAATCACATGACACGTGATATATAATAGATAATTTTAAAGGCCCAAAGAAATGAAAATTGGTAACACAACCCGGAAAAACGCTAAGGAAATTATTATTACGTGTACCATTAAAGCTTAAGAGAGAAAATGGGAGATATAGTAACATAAAATTGGGGAAAACTATTTTAACCGTTATAAGAAAATGAATAAAGGAGTTGGATTTGAACCTGTGTCATTAAGCGCTCTTCGCTAAAATAACCACGACGCTCATCGCCAGAGCTACGGTCATTTTAGCGAAGAGCGCTTAATGAGACAGGTTCGAATCCAACTCCTTTATCCATTTTTTTTATAACAGGTAAATTAGTTTGCCCGTATTTTTTTTGTTACTATATCTCCCATTTTCTCTCTTAAGCTTTAATGGTACACGTAATAATAATTTCCTTAGCGTTTTTTCGGGTTGTGTTACCAATTTTCATTTCTTTGGGCCTTTAATATATATATATATATATATATATATATATATATATATATATATATATATATATATATATATATATATATATATATATATATATATATACTAAAGTGACATTCTTTTGTGGGTTAATCCGATGGACCTAAATTTATGAACCCAATATCTTTCTCAAAGTAGGAAAATCCTACCCAAAATATACGACCCCCCCTCCTCCCCTCACAAAGGGCAAGTGCTTTGACCCTTTGGAGTGTGCAAACGCCAAAGGATACATTTCTTGGAAGTAGTCGAGGTGTGGCGGCTGAAGTATATCCAGAGCAGAGAGAACCTGCAAGAGACAGAAAAGATATTAATTACATGGCATATTGCACGATAATCTTTATTATTATTATTATTATCGAAAACCGTCGAGGCATATCACCTCGAGAGGTTTCATAAAAAGTTTCGTTATGAAACTGGAAGTTCGTGATATCGCTTTTGCGATTCATGGGGGAGGGCTGATGTCATTAATGAATGAATAATGAATTTGTAAATTTTTTTCACTTAAGATCACATTATATTTATTTTTTCATATATTTATTTATCAATATTTTTGCTATTTTTATTACCATTTTTATACATTTAATTAAACTTAGCTAGATCTTTTAGAGGAACTAGTTTTTGTGGAGAAGAGATGATCTTTTATGCGGGAATTTCAGTTTCGAAATGGACTCTTCGTATACCGGTTGCCCTAGAGCTGTTATATAACTTTCTGGTTTATTTAGTGATTGAGAAAAATTAATAACATTTTTGGCCGATCATAAATCAATTATTGTGAACAAAGGCCGTTTCGAGATGGCTGCACCAGTTTCTAGAGAGATTAGTGAGAGTTTGGCTATCAATGTCTCAAGGCAGACTGCATCGCGTTGGTTGGAGGTAGACAATCTTCACGCTCGCACACCCGCGGTCAAGCCATTGATTATATTCGGAGAATGAGAAGGCTCGAATTCCATTCGCCATTGAGCACGTTACATGGACGGATAGTCAATGGAGCAAAGTACACCAGAGATGAATTCAAGTTCAATTTGTTCGGATTCGATGGTAGGACGTTCGCTCGTCACAGAGCAGAACGTCTGTCAATTACGCCAAAAAAAGTCTGAAGGTTGGCGGAGGAACTGTTATGGTAGGAGGCACTGGGTCACTTGTGGGCTTAAGGGACACAATGAATGCACATGTCTACAAGGGATTGCTGCGACAACATAGTTTGTCCAATCTGCGATCGTCTGAAGCCAAAACAGGAATTCTTATGCGGGATAACGCTCAGTGCTACGGGCCAAGTCGTGAAGACCTTCCTGGACGACGAGTACATCACTGTTATGAACTGGCATACACAGAGCTGGGACTTGAATCCCGTTGAAAATGTTTGGAAGACACTCGGAGAGGTCTAAAGCGAGGAATCCGAAAACAGTTCAAGAAATTCTTCAAGATGAATGAGGCAAGATTACTGCGCAAGAGTGTCAACAGTTGGTTGGTTCCTGTGGCAGATGTGAAAGCATCATCGAGAATAAAGGACTCCACACTAAATGTTAACTAATTATAACTCGTACAAATGTTTTCCACATATAGTTTAATCGTTATATTCCAATAGAAATTTGTTTCGCTGTCCTTTGGATAATTTTGGAGACCACTTTTCTAATGAATTGCTTATTTACTAATATCTTTTGCTTAATTCAGCCAAATTTGCATCATCTTTATACCAATACGTAGTTTATACCTATAGGTTAGCGAGCGTCCACCAATTTTGGAAACCTTCTCTTTTCCCTGGCAAAAGTTATGGAAGATGTGATAGAAATACAGGCTGCGCTGTACTGTGGCATTACCCAACAAGTTTATGGAAGAGAAAATAGCAAAGAAACGAGAACACAAAAGGCGCGCAATAGCATCTATTTAAAAGGGCAAAAACCTGACTGGCGCAGAAATCATTAGTTGTTTTCATTGATCGTCGATTGAACAGAATAAAATGGGTTCTATATAATATTTTGATACGTCCCTGTCTACTAAACAGACTCCTCAGATATTGCTGTAGCAACTCTATTTAGAACTGCAAGATATGCACTTTTATAGAAAGGATTCTTTCCTTTTTACCTGTCCTCCATTTGCCCCTTTATGGCGATCGGGCACAATGTATTATAGCATCTCGTTCAGTCTAGGCTTAACACTGGGTAGAAAGGGTAGAAGCGCCCCCCCCCCCTCCTTCAGCAGGTCCACTTGTCATTCCTTAGTCCCATGCGAAATTATCAGCCGGTCATGATGGCAAGTGCGAAGAGGCTTATAAACAAAGTGGCCTAAAAGGGATAAACAGAGACATTTCTAGGAGAAAAGCCCCTCGTTGATCTACACGGGACACCGCCTTTGCGGGGACATTCGGCTGTAGTTAGTCGCAGGATGGGATTCGGGTCAAATCTACTGCGGCCTTCACGCGAAGCCGTCGCTCACTCCTCAGAAATAAAAGATTCACAAAACAGCAAATCGAAGGCAAAAACTTCATCTTCATTCACACCAGTTTCTGAATATAATAAACCAACAACCAACATAAATATCTCATTTCCCATCCCTCATCTCCACTATTAGTTTTCTCAGACCACCGTCCCGGACGATATTAGAACCGCACGGCATCATACACTTTTACTTTAAACCCTCCCCACCCCCAACTATATCAATTCATCAGGCCGGTTATCTTTCACCAAAAACTGTCTACACCATCCAAGTTTACCACCCACACCTTACATTCTTATAATCTGCCATACTACTTTCCCCTATCAACACAATCTTGTTCAAATGCATAAACCAAGCCTTACACACACACACACACACACACACACACACACACACACACACACACATCGCGTGCTTTCTTTGCCTACGGCATCAACATTCTTTTTTTTAATCTCTTGGTCGCTTTTGCGACTACCAACGAGGGTATTGCCATCGAAAGATTAATTTAGCCTAGAGATAGGCTGTTGATACACAAAGACAAAACGAACAAACAAATAAAGCAGGAACCAAACATGCTGCATCAACAAAATGAGTACAAAAGCCCAAACTCGCCCTAAACGCACATTGCTAATCATTCTCCCATCCTTCTTACAACAATTTTCATACAGGTCGCGTACTAAACCACAAAAAATATTGTCCTATATTTTTTGGCATTCAATTTCTTCCCTTACCCTTTGTACAATGGCACTATATATTATAACCCCCAATGTTACTCTTTCATCCATTCTTGCACTTTATAAAACCTTTAAACACAACTACCAGATCCATTTCCTAATCACCTCACCATTTTCCAGCCTTTTCTTGCCTCTAATGGCCTCTTTCATGTTCAGCAGTTCTATAACCAGATAGAGCAGGAATCTTCATATTACATTTTCGCTCCTTACAATATAGAGTTCATCAAATTACTCTCACCAGCTACTTGCAATTTCCTGGTCAGTCACAATTATACACCCATTTTCTTTCCTTCATGTTCGCAGCTATTCTTTTCTTGGATTCTCCTCTTTCTTGCCTTCTCCCAATCGTCCGGATGTTTAATTCCCACCTTTCTTACCTTGACTAAACATTCAATTTCACTGTTGTTTTCTCAGAATACATTCATGATATTCTCGTATGCACTATTAAGCCTCTGTAATTACTCATTCCGGCAAGTTTCACATCATTAAGCATTATGGTTTTTCTTTTCAGTTCTAACACACCGCACACCCACAGAGCCTTAAACTTGTTCCATATTTGCTCTCTCCTCCTACTCAATAGCATCTCCTCCCTGGATGATCTAACATTTCACTTCTGATTTTACCTTCTAACCGCCTTACACGTTTTCTTATCCAACGCCAAAGATTTTAGACTTATAGACACAATTATGGAGCCAGAGAGGCTCACATTCTCACTCTCACAACTTTTTTTGAGCGCCAATCCGGCGAATGCCACCAAGGAAGGACATAATTCGCCGAATACCTACAAAGCTTGAGTCAAAACAAAACAAATCAATAAAAAAAAACCCTCAAAACAAACAAAAGCAAAACTGAAGCCAACAAAAAAAAATAAAACAAAATAGCAAGAAAACACACTCCGGCGTCAGCGGGAAGATCGCCCCCCCCCCCGGTCCAGGAACGTGCAACCTACAACAGAGCCAAATAAAATGGAGCAGGCCAATCTCCTCCAAGAAATCAGATCATCCAAAAGTATTTGACGCAAATCCGTCCCAAGTACAAAGGACCACCGGAAGACTGCGAGCATTTGTAATCACTGCGTGCCCACCCGGCCCCAAAGCTCGCAAATTCACTTTCCTTACATACTTTCTGCGAGAGATGGCACGGTCAGGTTTTGCCTCTGAGTTTTAAGAAATGGAAGAAAAGTATAAATAAAATAACAGAGTAAAGAAAAAGAAAAAAAAGAAGAGGAAGAACTTGTCTATTGTTTTTTTTTCTAAGGTGAGTCTATTTGGTTGTGAAAATATCGACCCCTGCCTCCGATTAAGCGATAAGTGAAAAGACCCGCTTTCCCCGAGCCACAGGTCAATAATGGTCAAACGACCTTCCACCCCTCGTTGAAGGATCCTGCCTTGCTCTTGCTGGGTCGAGTGCTGTTGCAGAAATTACCTGGCTTCGCCTTTTCTACATCTAGTCCATCGGGGCGTCCTTGTTTGCATGGGCGGCCACAATAGAAAGAGGGAGAGGAAAAGAAGAAGAGAGAGAGAGAGGGGGGAGGGGAGAGAGAGAGAGAGAGAAAGGAAGAGAATGAGAGAGTCTATCTTCTCTGACCCACCCAGCCCGAATTTGGCTGCTGACCAAATCGAAAACTCTTGTCTGCCTCACTCGTCCAATTTTCTGGAGGGGGATTTGGAGGGGAGGGGGCAGGCCCAATTGGTCTATCAAGGTCAGAACTTTTACATCAAATCAAGAATTGCGTTGCCTTAATTAAGCACAGTCTTCGATAGTCCATTAATTGCAAAACTTTTTAGATGGGTTGTCCGACTCTTTCCGACCGTGACCCAGCGATACCCACGAACGGGTGGAAGGCCAAATGATGGCAATTTCCCTTCCCTTGTGCATGGCGACCACAAGTGGGGGCAAGGCAAAGAACGAAAATGGGGAATAATAAAGGATCGAAAGTGGAAGTCAAAGGGTTCTAGTATTGCCGGGAGATTCGTAGGAGCAAACACACAGAGACAAAAGTACGAGCATAGAGGTAAAAAAGTTAGACTTTCCTCTAAAGAATCTAAAGCGGCCTAGCGCCCTCTTTCGCTCGAACTCGGGTCAATAAAGGGTTGAGAGAGGGTGGGAGGGAGAGCAGAAATAAAAAAAAGAAGTAAAAGGAGCGTGGATAAAAGGGTGCTAACGCAAAGGTCATAACTCAGAATGTTGGGCTCGGAAGGGCGTCTTTGATGCTTAACAAATACTTGCGGGTTCAAATTTCGTGAGTTGTACGTTCCAATTTGCTTGCACAAGGGCCACGATGCCACGGTCAAACGGTGCCAAGGAATGCCAAATTAGACTAGGTCCGGAATCCATTATAATATGCACACATAAACATGTGTACACGTGTGCAGTAAGCTTCCACCTTCGTCCTAAACTCCCCTACTTCTTCGTGGAGACTTATGAGACCCTCCCTAATTCTCTTCCGGCATGGGATTCCCTAAATTGTAGAGGTTAGGGAGGTTCCATGAGTTGCGTGTCCACCCGCTCCCGAGAGCCTCGAAGTAATCTCCCTTTTATACTGCTCGGGTTATATATCTTCCACACAATTTCACTTTCCCAAACTTCACCTCTTTTCTTTACGAACCTCCCCCCCCCCCTCCCCGGCACACACAAACTATCTGGCCGAGATGCCCTCGTTGGTTTTAGCTTCTTTTTTCGGCAAACATATCCCTGCAAACGTTCTTTTCCTGACTATCCCCGCCCCCCGTTGGGTCCATTGGCATTAGGATCCCTCCCTTTCTGAGATAGACGCCGGGATCTGGCTCCCAATTAACTAACTCCCGCGTAAAAAAAGTGGGAATTTTGGTTCCAAGCAGTTCGAGCGCGAAGAGGGATCTGGCAAAAGGTGGGATTTCTCGGCTTATGTTCTGAGGCGCCGAGGTGATTAGCGCCATCAAAACCTCAATTACCGGAGCCGAAGAACGCAGGGGTCCCAACAACGGGTTTTTGTGATTATTCAAATTTTTTTTTTAGTTAAAAATGTAACCAACGACCGTAGTTTCGTGGCAAAGAGAGGGCAGCTGAAGAAAAGGGTGGGTAATAAGAATAGGAAGTGAAGTTAAAAATGTGAGACCTTGAAAACAAGTTCGTACAATCAGAACAAATACTCAAATGTACGAATTTAAAGACCCTCATCAGCAAGTCTTCAGTAAGAATAAAATCGGTGCGATCAAAAGATGAAGTATTCAGTAACGAAAATGAGACAAAAGGAGAATCACAAAATAAATAGTGTAAAGGAAACATTCTATAGTAAACATCATCAACCGTTTTAAATAATGGGGTGAGGGGTGTAGTTAAAGTTCAAGCAACGCGCTTGCAAGAGGAAAACCTTTAGAGAGAGGAGCAGTGAAGATAAACGGCCACTGTAGCTGAACATCCAGGTGCTCAGAGGACAGGCGCAGTTCAAAACTTCGATGAACGAAAATATAAAAAAAGGACAACAAGGCCCCCAGCCTTAATAAAATAATGGAAAGGGTCCTTATTGTTTCACAAAAGTCAAGTGATCGAGCCTCGCTAATCAACGTAGTCCCACAAGGCGAAAGGTTGTCTTCCTTCCTGTTTTCCATGGACAAAAAGAATGAACGGGAAATATCCTGGTTCGAATGTCTTGTGTAACTAACAAAATGTGGTGGGTGTAACTTGTGCACACATGTGCGCCCTGAGGCGACTAGAGAACTTCGCTAAACCAGGCTTCTACCATCCAAGCATCCCAAACTAACAACAACAACTAGGCTTGGGGAGAGTTCAGTAGCACTCCCGGACTTTAGAGACTAAATAGTTTACTTGCGCTTAGCGACGAAAAGCAGAGAAAGTCCACTGTTAGTCGACCTTAGGTATGTGCAAAATATATATGGCTAGTAATACATAACCTCGACCATATCTTCTCTTGTGGGGTTTTAAATTCTGGACCTTCCACACATTTCCTCTTCTCATAATTTCAACATTTTAAGAACTCTTCAAAAACTTGCCTTCACAGCTTGTTTTTTTCTTTTAAAATAATTTCTTATCTTCCTTATCTTTTGCTTGACTGATTACATTATTTCCATTTATCACTAGAGTTGAAACTAACGAGACGCCCCCTCACTGATAGACTGAAGCTGCAAAGTGCGGCATGGATGGAGTTGGGGTGTGGGTGAGAAGTTACTAGGCGGAATCGAGCGTGCGATTGGAAAAATGAGCAGTTTCATAGCAATGTGGGTGGATGTGAAGGTGTATAAGGAGGTTAGTCGATCTTCCTAAGTGGTTTAATGTGAAATGGAGAAGTGAAAGTGAAGTTATGGAGAATTAAAAATGTTGTGGCGCAGATGAGAAATTCCACTTCAACATACAAAACAAGGGGTGGAAGGTAGAATAGGTAAGGGAGGAGGCTAAATTAAGAAGGACTGGAAGGGTACACAACTCTCCTGAACACACCCCTCCCCTCTCCCCCAACAAAGGGTTGTCCCCCTAGAAATAAGTTCGTAATGGGAGCAAAGAAATTCAAAAGTACGAACGCGCGTGTGAAAACCAACGACGGCATTTCCGGCAGTGGTCAAATAGAAGGTTGAAAAGAAATTGGTTAAGGTTGGGAGGAAGTGTAAATGTGTGAAAGATGCATAAACCGAGTACCCAAAGGAGGAGACTACTTGGATGGAGAAGTGCGCAACTCTCCTAAATTGCATCCCAAAAAGAACATCATATCCGCCTACGCGGGAGGGCGGGGGAGGAGATATCAAGATCTACCAGTCCTCACGAAAGCTCCACACCACATTTATGCCATATTAACCACAAGGCTCCGCCCCCCTTTTGTTCCTCAGGAGAAATTGGCTATTCGTGGCGATGTTGTGCTCTTTATTGCATATCCTACGGTCAAAATTCATCCAAAGCCTGATGGGCGACTGTCATCAAGGTATACGTCGCCGTAATATACCATCCATTTTAGGCTACATTAAAAACAAAACAATACACGCACTAAAAACAAACAAAAACAAAAGCAAGAGTCAAATAAAATGAAGGGGGTCAGCCTCCCAGAAACCCCATGCGTCCTGAGTGCACGACCTGAAAAGGAATGGGTCTCAAACGACCGTCTTATGATGACGTCATGGATGGAGGCGGCGTGGCGGGAACTCGGTAGTCTCGTCACTCTCATGAATACATTAATAAAGTTTGGGGGATATTATGGTGAATTAATTATTAGAAATACCGAAGTGACGGTTGGGTTTATCTTTGACTATGTATGCCTACACGCTGTTAGTCGCTGTGACTGTTTAATTTCGTCTGAAATATCATAGGATGACTTGGTTTTACAAATGTCGGTTACTAGGGCGGATGAGGAAGGGATCGAAGATTTCTTTCGACTCCATCGTATCATGGAAAGCTAAAATGATTGCTTAAGATTTAAAATATTTAGAAAACAGCATAAAATGCGGTAAAATCTGGCATTGGGAAGTTTATGCTTTTAGACAACTCGTTCCATGGATCGTTCAACCTATGATTGACCTAAAATCGTAGGAAATATCCGGGTAATTTTATACTTTCAACCACAACTCATTCTCATGATATTTTCTTTTAGCGTTGTTCTAGTTATATCTCCTTAAAAATATTTTCAGTACCATTTATGTTGCAAATAATAATTCGTACACTAAGAAAACTTCCAAAAACATACTAACCTTCACTCTAATAATGGTAGAAACAAAATAGTAATTTGTAAAGGAAGTAGTAGCAAGAAAAATTGTTGAAAATGAAGATATAGCTAAAACAACGCTTAAAAAACCCTTGTGTCAGGAAAAGAACCCTTCCCAAAATACACACACACACACACACTTTTTATATATATAAATATATATATATATATATATATATATATATATATATATATATATATATATATATATATTAATATTGGAAGTAGTTACTTATGGAAAAGATAATTAAATTTTAAGAATGAATCCAAGGACCAAAAAGAAAGTTTCCATTAATTTATTCAGTTGTTTTTTTCTTCACGGCTCAACCCGGTAAGTTACATGCTCTGTCCTTTTCTTTCCTTAGTCTTTCCCATTTAAATGATGTTTTGTCTATCCGATTTGGATTTTCACCTTATACCAATAATAAATGTTAGAATTTAAATATTTCTTCATTTCTCTTTGTCAGACCTGAAGATAAGCCTGGAGCCTTTTGGTCCTTGGATTCATTCTTAAAATTAAATTATATATATATATATATATATATATATATATATATATATATATATATATATATATATATATATATGATATGAATTTTACTTGGGAATCATAATTATGAGAGGTGATTGAATTAGGCGTCTATACATATAATTATTAGAATTCTAATTTATTTTTTCACTATCAAAAAAATTGTATGGTCTTCACTTGACATGCGTAGTAAACATGGTAGGAGATATGGTTCCCCGCGTCTATTGCATGTGTTCCTTCACTCTCTTAGAGAATCCACTGCTTTCGTCAATGTATATTCAATTCCAACTTTTACAAGGGATATAATAAACGCACTGTTCTTTATCACTAGATCTTCTTTTTGACAGATTATTACGCATGGTATTTTTGTGCTGAAAAAACATGAAGAAAACAGATGAATAAATAAAAATGGAATAGCTAAATAACCCACATCAGTTCTAAATACTATAGCATTCCGTCAGTGAAGCATGCATGTTGGGTTGGATTTCTGACGTCGAGGCACGGGTTCATTCCCAGCGAACGGGAACACGAAAATTTCAGAGGCGTCATGAGCTGGCCGTCCATTGGTTCGATACGTTAATACTCACCTTTGCGGGGGTTAGTAGTTCCACATGTAAATAGCCAATCAACAATCTTTCCCGAGTTGTCTTCCCAACACAATATACAAGAAGTTTCAGGTAAATCGATACAAAGTTGAAAGTGTGCACCAACCTAGATCACACGATCAGTAAGAGGTTAGCTTTTTGTGGGTACCAGCATACGTGGTTTATTCTAAGAATGCCAGGGAAAATCAAATAATGGTACGCCATACTCGTGATCCTCCGCGCCGGAAGAAGCGTGAACGAAATCTTGATTATTTTTAATTACCAGAAGAACCTGGTTTACAAGTGAAACGACAGTATGACAAAGCTGAGAATAAGGACGTAGTGCCTAAGGTCATGCACAGCGAATTCCCGCCTTTTTGAAGGGTCTGTGCGCGGTCAGCATCAAGGTCCTATCAGATACAGGACCCTGGTGCTTTACAGACCCCCTTCTCAACGGGTTGAGAAGGACAGGGAAATGTACCAGCTGCTGGGTGAGCTTGTTCAAGGCAGAGTGTGCATCGTTATGGGCGACTTCAACAGACAAGTTGACTGGGAAACCAGAGCAGCCTGTGGCGAGAGCGCGCTACTCCTGGAGTTCGCCAACAACGAGTTCCTCACTCAATGGGTCAGAGAACCGACGAGAGGAGACAATATCCTCGACTTGGTCTACATCTCTGAGGATGATATCGTTGAGGATGTCTCTGTAGGCAAAGAGCTCGGTGGCAGTGATCACCAGCTAGTTAGATTTACCGTCAAGATCCAGAAGGTAAGGTCTGTTGCCAGTCAATCAAGGAAACTTGACTTGAGAGGAGCAGACTTTGCAAGCCTTCATGCTGGGCTGACTGATGTAAAGCTAGCGGTATGCGAAGAGTTTGAGGATTCGTGGAACAATTTAAAAAATAAGTTTATGAGTCTTGAATCAAGTTGCATCCCTCGGAAATGCCTCCGTCGGTCTTATGTTCAACCAAAGTGGTTTAATCGAGAAATCAGCCAACTGCTTAGGGAGAAGAGAAATGCGTAGCGGCGATCGAAGATCTCGGGTGCCTTTGACGAGTACCGGAGGCTAGCCAGGAGAGTGAAGTCCAGCATAAGGGCGGTTAAGCGTACTGAGGAACTCCGAGTGGCGAGACTCTGCAAGGAGAATCCCAAGGAGTTCTTCGCCTATTTAAATAGCCGTAAACCAATCCATCGTAGGATTGGGCCCTTAGAGGACGAGGAGGGTGTATTAACTCAATCAGATGCAGAAAATGCTAACCTTCTCAATGACTACTTCTCTTCAGTGTTTACTAAAGAGTGTGGTCCCACCCCCCAGCCCACGGATTCCTACTCGGGAGAAAAGCTGGAGGCAATGGACTTCACCGAAGGAGAAATAAAGAAAAAGATCGCTGACCTAAAGACGAATAAGTCCCCTGGACCGGACGGGTTTCTATCCAAAGTGTTGAAAGAAGTGTGCGATGAAGTATCACGACATCTGTGCGCTATCTTTAACATGTCAATCCGGACCGGATGCGTTCCTAGAGACTGGCGTGAAGCGGAAGTGACTCCGATCTTCAAGAAAGGAGACCCCAGCCATCCGTCAAACTACGAACCTATCAATCTGACTTCGATAGTCGGTAAACTCGTGGAAAGCATGATGGTGGACAAAATGACGTCGTATTTAGAGTCAAACCTGCTACTGAGGAGTTCCCGGCACGGCTTCCGAAGGCAACGGTCATGCCTGACGAACCTTGTGGAATTCTTCCACTTCGTATTTAGTGACCACGATCGGGACAAGGCGGTGGATGTGGTCTACTTAGACTTTCAGAAAGCCTTTGATAAGGTACCACACCGCCACCTTCTCCGGAAAGTGCGAGCGCTGGGCATAGACGGAAAAGTAGCCGGATGGATCGAGAACTGGCTAAGTGGCAGACGGCAACGGGTGGTGGTGAATGGACAGGCTTCTGAGTGGGTGCCCGTTACTAGCGGGGTGCCTCAAGGTTCTGTCCTTGGTTCACTACTATTCATCATCTACGTCAACGACATGGACGGTGACATGGTTGCCAAGATTTCCAAATTTGCCGACGATACCAAGCTTGGTATGAACGTTGCAAAGGATGGAAATACTGCCCGCCTGAAGGAAGATCTTGTGAAGATTGGGGAGTGGTCGGACACGTGGCAAATGCTTTTTAACGTGGGGAAATGCAAAGTGATGCATATCGGCCACAGAAACCCCCAATCTCAGTATATCCTCAAGGGCACTGCTCTTGAATCGAGTGACACTGAGGACTTGGGTGTAACTATCACTAGCGACCTCAAGTTCTCGAAGCAGTGCATCGAGGCAGAGAAGAAAGCCCAAAGGATGTTAGGCTACATAAAGCGCCAGTTTGGATGCCGTAACAAGGAGATAGTACTTTGTCTGTACAACTCCCTTGTTCGGCCGCACCTGGAGTATGCCGTAAAATTTTGGAGTCCTTCGTTTCGAAAGGACATCGCAAGGTTGGAACGCGTACAAGCTAGGGCAACCAAACTGATTACCTCTATCCGACATAAAAGTTATGAGGATAGACTAAGGGAATCAGATATGTTCTCGCTGGAAACCCGTAGACTGCGTGGTCAGCTCATCGAAGTTTTCAAAATACTTCGAGGGTTCGACAATGTTGACTACCGGGATATTTTCACACTGATTGAGAACAGAACGCGCAATCCCGGCTTCAAACTTGAACTGAAGCGTTACAACCGCAATCTGTGTGGAATTTTTTTCACCTACAGTAAGTGGAACGCACTTCCAGTGGAAGTTGTCAACAGTGAATCTGTTGACCAGTTCAAGTCAAGACTAGACAAAGTCTTGAAAAGTGGCCGTTTAGGGACGCAAAACAATTGAGCAGCCATGTGCCCGCTCGATTGCTAGTCCAAAGATACCCTCTTTGAATGGATCGTAAGGTCTCCTAGGGTAACTTCTTTCCTTGTAAGGGACACGTTATGCCTCCTCACATTTTCCCCCTGGGTCTTGAGGTCAATGCAGACGTTTACATTGAGGTGCTAGAGACTGAAGTCAAGCCTTGGATGGACCAAGATGCCGCGGAAAGGCCTTACGTTTTCCAGCAGCACTCTGTTCCCGTACACAAGGCAAGGAAGAAAGGCATGGTTGTTCAACGTCCCGCACCGTTGGTCCTCAGACTTTCGAATGCCCAGCTCCCTCAATTGCAACTCCCTAGATTATTTTGTGCGGGGCGTTGTTGATAATGATTTTAACAAGGCTGTTCACAAGTCTTTAGGATCCATGAGGGCCGCCATTGTGGAGGTAATGTCATCCAATGACAAGGACTCCCTAACCAAAGCATGGTACCAGTTCAAGTCCCGACTGGAGAAGGTCGTGAGGGCAGATGTTGGCCAATTTGTATCGATTTACCTGAAATCTCCTGCACACACACACTCATCTAACCGGAAACCTGTCCATGGAGGAAATCGTATCCACATATATCTGATACTCAACTGGTGTCTCACTTGGAGTCACGAATGATCTAGTTGGTGTCTGTCAAAAACAACACAACTCGGACACCTCCCCTTCCCCTTATCGAGGACCGGGCCCTTGTGACCTCGAGCTCGACACTGATTGTCTTTCTGATTTTCATGTGCATTATTTCATCATCCGGTCGAGGGCTCTCGAGGTGCGAGGGTCGGATGACGCAAATTACCTACCCATTTAATCCATCGCTTGAGTGGGTCATCACCAAAAACAATTCACTACCATAACTGCCACGAATGTGGAAGGGGCTTCCTGATAAGATCAGGTCAGCTCAGCCGCATGGGTGCCCATGACAGGAGAGAGAGGTCATCGTCGTGCCGACGGACACCTAAACAAGGAAGGTGATCAATTTGGGATTTAGAAATGCCATCTAGGACAACTCGCCGAGGGCACCTCACTGTAGCAAAGTGACTACAGCGAGGTTGATTACTAACCCAATATATTTACAAGAAAAAAATAAAGAAATAAAATCTGTTCAGTTGACCCATCGTTAACAAAGCCACGATCAACCTCACCAGTAAGTACTAAAACTTAGAAATTGAGAGGCAGTTGGGTTGGGCAACCCCGCCCGAATATGAAACCACAGCCTCGAGTTGAGCCAAGTTATAAATAACACAGGGGGAGTGGTTATTCGCGGGGCGGAGTCTCAATTAGGGGCGATTTGGGGGCAGCTAACATAGGCCTAGGCGCAGGGTTTGGGTAGCTACATTGAACTGTAGGTTCCGTAAAACCCGTATTAAAAACCAAGGAAAAAAAAAAAAACGATCACCAGCAACGGTTGGATTTTCGAAAGAAAATTCGCTCTGTCCTTCATGACTAGATTTTCGGAAAATAAGGCCTCCTTTTCAGGTCCCTCCTCTCCTTCAGATTCAACAAGTGCCCCCCCATGCGGCTTAGGGAGGGCCTTGTACAGGGGCGTACTAAAGTTCGGTGCCTGGCACCGAGACGAGATTTACCCCCAAGCAAGACTCTACCATCTGGGGCGGGGGACCTCCGGGATTCTTCACCTTAGCAGAAGCCTCCAAGTGGCCATCCCCCCCACCTTAAGGTGTCGGCTATCCTGACCGAGGACTCATAGGACCTATGACCCGGCACAAAAGTCCGACCTCAATTGAGAAGAATTGGGGAGCGGGCATGCAGGCTCCCAACAAAGTGACAAACCGCGGATCTACGAGGTGTCTGGGCAGGTCCCAGGGCACGAAGCGGCCTCTTAAATCTCTAAAGGGGTTGATGTGGTTCATCTCTCCCCTTCAAGGGGGGCGCAGGAACCGAGCCGGCGCGTCCTCTGCCTCGCCGAGTTCTTGGCGGGCTCCTGAGGGACCAATGGGGGACCCAGTGCAAGTGGAGGGGGCTTGGAAGCAGGGGGCAACCCTTACCCCTTGGCAATTGAAGGTGGTGAAACACCCTTTCCGCTAGGGGACGAGGGCACTTTTTAAAAAAAAAGAGGTACAGCTATCCGAGGGTGGTGAGAGGAGAGTGGATCCGGCTTGGCGACAGGACTCGGAGAGGTCTAGTTTCACGAAGCCCAACATCCATTGGAAGAAGACTGCCTACTTGGGCATTAGTCGCCGTATTAAAACTGGCCTAGTTCAAGGCTACTTTAAAATAAAATTAGAGAGAAAAAAGAAACACCCCAAAAAGGGGGAAAGGAAGCAAGCTGGTGCGTCAGGGAGAGGTTTCCACGGAACAGGAGCGTGAAACCAAAGGGGGAAAAAAATGCAAAAAACAAAACAAAAAAACAAACCTTGCTTAAATAATAGGGAGAAGGCCGGCCTCCCCCAAGAAGTCAACAAGTACACAAGTCAATGTGCACGAATCTGTCCCGAGTACAAGGGACAGGCGGTAGCGACCCCGCCCATCCCGGTACCGGGACAGGTATCGTGCGCGAAGATCACCCAGGCTGGGACATTCGACAAGAATGTGCCGAACAGTCTGGGGGACGACGCAGTCGTTGCAATAGGGCGCAGGTGAACGCTCCATTAAATAGCAATGCGTCACACGAGTGTGTCCGATTCGGAGACGACAGAAAGCAACCTGAAGCCGTCGCGGCATTGAAGGATAGGTCCATGGGAAGAATCGCGGCGCAATGGCACGCAACTTTAAGTTCCCTTCGACCGTCTCCCATCTTCTTTGCCAAGCAGTCCGAAGAGCTGCCCGTATTCCTGCCATGTAGTCGGTGTGAGGAAGAGCGAAACGCTGGTCTGGTCGCAGAGTCCTCGCGGACTCTTTGGCGCCCTCATAAGCGCGCTCATTCCCCGCAATTCCTACATGTCCAGGAACCCAGCAGAAGATAATCTCGACATCCACCCGGCTCGCCAAAACCGTGGCGTCACGGATATCGCGAACCAGGGGATGCGGAGATTCCAATGCCCCGAGAGCACTCAGGGCGCTTTGTGAGTCGCAATAGATCACAATCCGGTCTCCGAACCGGGCACGTCGCGTAATCTCCCGTACCGAGTGGTGTATTGCCACCAGCTCGGCCGTGAAGACAGACGCAGCGCCTGGTAGAGCCCCGCTGACTTCAAACAGAGGGCATACGGCGTGGAAGCCGACCCCCTCTTGGGACTTGGAGCATTCCGTATACACTGGCTTAAGGTTATAGCGTGACACGATGTGTGCTCCAAAAAGGTCGAACGCAATACTCCCGGCGCAGTACAAGCTTTGGGAGCAGAGGCGTGGCGAAAAAATAGCCAAATGTGGTACCCTCCAGGGTGGCGTCCTGGGCAGAACCAGAGGTGCCACCGGCCCGAGAGCTATATCTACCTCTCGAAGGAGTTTCCTGGCCCTAAACCCAAAGGGCTTAGGGTATGACTGGCGTCTCTCGCCGGCATAGGCACCGTCGAGATCAGCTGCGGATGCAGTGAAAGCTGTTAGCGACTGAGGGAGGCGCCGGGCTCGGGCGTACAGGCGAGTGATGCACTGCACGCGGCGCAGAGCGAGTGGCATCTCCCCAGCATCGACCAACAGGCTCTCAATGGGGGAAGTGCGGAAGGCACCGGTCGCAAGGCGAAGGCCGGTGTGGTGGATCGAATCCACCTTCCGCAATAAACGCTCGGCTGCGGATGCATAAAACTCGCATCCGTAGTCGAGCTTTGAACGCCCCAAGCGCTGAACGTCACGGAACGGAGAATGTCCATGGCGCGGGTACAAGAGACCCTAAGGCTGCGAATATGAGCCTCCCAGGTGAGGCGTCGGTCGAATACAAGACCAAGGAAACGGTGCGACTCAACCACATCCAGGCGCACCCCATTAAGAAACAAATGTGGGTCGGGGTGAAGCCGTGGATGGCGGCAGAAGTGCCCCACCTTAGTCTTGCCAAAGAAAACCGAAACATGTGCGCTTCGGCATAGCAAGAGACGCGGTTCAATGCCTGTTGGAGTCGACGCTCCAGAGTTGGCATCTGGGCCGCGCCAAAAGAGATCGAAAAGTCGTCCACGTAGAGCGTAGCGAGAACATCTTTCGGCAGCACCGAGGTGATGCCGTCGATGCTCAGGGCAAAGAGTGTGACACTGAGGACACTTCCCTGCGGGACACCCTCTTCCTGCTCCTTTGGGCTGGAGAGGGCTCCCCCCACCCGTACGCGGAATCGACGATCTCGCAAAAATTCAGATATAAACATTGGGAGGCGTCCCCTCACCCCCATCGTGTGGAGAGTCTCCATGATACCGTATCGCCATGCGGTATCATAGGCCTTCTCCAGATCGAAAAACACCGCGGCGTAGTGCTGTCTACGAAGGAAAGCCTCGCAGACGGCATTTTCCAGTCGGAGCAGAGCATCCGACGTGGAGTGGAACTTGCGGAAGCCGCACTGTGCTGAAGACAGATGGCCTCCGCTGTCCAGGAAAAAGGCTAATCTAACATTTAGCAATTTCTCCATCAACTTGCATACGCAAGAGGTTAGAGAAATTGGGCGGAAACCGGTCGGAGTAGAGTGATCTCTCCCCGGTTTGCGAAAGGCGAGCACAGTAGCGATTCGCCAGGAGTCTGGGAGAAGACCTTCCACCCAGATCCTGTTAAACAAATCTAACAAAGGCCATGCCTCGCTCACCCAGGTGTCGAAGCATGGCGTAAGGGACATCGTCCGGACCATGGGCAGTGTCCGCGAACGAAGCGAGAGCGGAACGCAACTCACTCACAGTAAACTTGTCGTTTAAGGGTTCTCCGCCTCTCGAGGTAAAGTCCAGCCGGCGGCCTTCCGCGACATCACGACGTGCATTGAATGCTGGCGGAGCAGAACCCGGCTATAGAATGCGGAAAAAGCCTCGCTAAGGATTCCGCAACGGACGCGGGGTCCGAGATTGCGGTCCCATTCTCCTGGAGAACGGGAGGGAGGTCCTGCGAGAACTTGCCCCGAATCCTTTTGACTCGCTTCCACACCTCAGCTAAAGGGGTCTTCCCGTTAAGTGAAGACACGCATGCCCGCCAAGAAGAGCGGCGGGCGTGCTTCGAAATATACCGGAACCTAGCCCTAGCCCGACGAAATTCAGCGACAGTGAAATCGTTCGGGCGGCGCTTATAGCGCATGTAGGCATAACGCTTCTGTTTGAGGGCCGTCTCACACTCGGCCGACCACCATGGGAGTGGTCGGCGTGCAAAACGGCCAGACGTCTTAGGAATAGTAGTCAGGCCCACGGCGATGAGGTTGCCGGAGAAGAACTCAACGGACTCATCTAGCGACCTAAACTTCTCGACTGAGATAGAGAATTCAGTCATTTCCTGAAATGCAGGCCACCGCGCCCGCGCCAAGCACCACCGAGGTGGTCTCTCAGGCGGCAGTTGCCCTGAAAATGATATTTGAATGGGAAAGTGATCGCTACCATGGAGGTCATCGACCACCCCCCAATCAAAATCAGGCTGTGCATCCGAAGAGCACAAAGATAGGTCAAGGCAAGAAAATGAAGCGGTTCTCGGAAAGTGATGCGTAAACTCATCCACGTTTAGGACACCCATCTCACGCTCTTCGATCAGATCGACAAGGACTTGTCCCCTGGGATTTATGGAGTAATCTCCCCAGAGAGGATGCCTGCCGTTCAGATCTCCAAGCAAGAGATAGGGCCTCGGCAACCGTGCCACGACACGGCGGAAGTCCCCCGCGTCGAAGTCAGCTGACGGTGGAATGTACGCAGAAATGATAGTATACCTCCTATCCAGGTGCAGCTGCACAGCCACTGCCTGAAAGGAGGTATCTAAAGTTAAAGGAAGAACGGAGACATCATGCCGGGTGTAAACCGCGCATCCCCCAGCCCGGCCATCCCGCGGTGGTGGGGTCGCAAGACTCTTATACCACATGAGGGCGGGCAGAGGCACGCACCTGCAAAAAGATAGCTAACGGGAAACGGGAGACGAGCCTCCGCAGCTGCTCTCAGTTGGCCCGGAGTCCACGGCAATTCCATTGAAGGGATATGCCCTCCAGGCCTAGCTCGGAGGAGACGCGGGGGCCCTCCTCGAACTGAAGACCCTCACGGGAATGGCCGTACGCTTCCCGGGGGCAGAACCCCGGGCGCTGTTGGCCGGACAAAGCGTTGAAGGCGCTGTCGCCTTCGAGGAATTATTTGGGGAAGTTGGGCTCGCCATGCGAGTCTTTTCCTCCCTCCGCCTCGAAACCTTATGCGGGCGTTGCGTCTTCGGAGGCGGGGGGCCCTCTTTTCCAGGAACCACCGTCTCCGAGCCACTCGTTCCACCTCGGGGCGTTGGCGAAGGAGCCCAAGCTCCTTTGTTGCTGTCCTCCTTTCGGGGGACAGCTTTAGGAACCCCCGAAGATGGCCTAGCGACCATCTTCAGGGGTGTTGCCTCCTGTGAGTCTAACGACTCGGTGGAGGCGTGTGGCCGTTTCGCCTTACGGGAAACGGTCACGCTGGGGGAAGAGGGGGGGAGCCCTGGTTTTAGCCGGGGCTGGGTATGAACCCTTTTTGCCGCCAGCTTTACCAGGGAAGCGCCCGGGTTGGGTAGAGCCCGCAGAAGGGCTCTGAATGGGCGCTGAAACAACCGTGCTCGTTGGCCTGGATGGGCCAGGAGCAGAGGGTACCTTTCTAACTACTGAGGCATATGACGTCCCAGGCAGAGCCGGGCGCACCAGGACCAAGTCCTTAGCCTCGCGGAATGAGAGTCTATCCTGGGCCTGAACGGCCAGGATTTCTTTCTCAAGGAGATATGCACCACATTGCTTCGAAGAAGCAGGGTGCGGATCTCCGAAATTGACACACTTGGCCACACACGATTTGGACTTATCATGTGCGACCTTGGAGCAATTTACACATACTTCGGGTGATCCCGGCTTTGCACGTCTACATGAGCGATTCGTATGGCCGAAGCGGTGACAGTAATAGCACCGCCGCGGCAGTGGCACGAATGCCTTCACGCGGTAGCGGTACCAACCGGCACGCGACGACTCAGGGAGCTTGTCACAGTCGAACGTGACGAAGAGTGTAGGGGTGGGTCTCGAGGCCCCTCTCTGTTTTCTCATCACACGTTCGACCTTGACCGCCCCATGGTCGGCCAGCTCTAGGGTGATGTCCTCAATGGAGTAGTCAACGAGTTCCCTCGCATAAACTACTCCTTTCACAAAGTTCATGGTAGAGTGCGGCGTCACACTCACCGGGGTGCCATGAAATGTTCGAAGAGCACTTA
The DNA here is from genome assembly GCA_963969495.1 of Ceratothoa steindachneri. Taxonomy (NCBI): domain Eukaryota; kingdom Metazoa; phylum Arthropoda; class Malacostraca; order Isopoda; family Cymothoidae; genus Ceratothoa; species Ceratothoa steindachneri. The sequence continues at coordinate 149,246,581 of OZ018321.1, read as the reverse complement.
TCTTGGCCGCCTCGGCGGGATTCGCCGCATTCGCCAGAAGGCTCCGTCCGAGAAACGGGTCACCTTCGGCTCTCTACCAATTGCACTAGCTAATCCTCTCCTCTGATGGATCATGTTGCCCTTGGACAACATGGTACCATCAGTGGAGCGAATAACGAGGAAGCGTTTGAAGCCAGCGGGCTCGAAAACGCCAGGTAACCTCTGAATCAGAGGCCCTGATGTCATCGAGGCTCCGCCCTGTGCACTTTTCGTCTTTGTCATAGTCAGGAGCTCCGTACCCGAGGGGGGGGGGGCAGAGGGGCCGGATGTGCCGGTCTTGGCTTGGTCGCTTGCCAAAGTGGCAGCAGACCCATCCGTCCCCACAGCCCCCGCGGATGGAGAGGAGCCCCGAGTCTTTTTAGTCTTTCTTGTATTTTTCTTCTTTTTAGGAGAGGAGGGCGGGGAATGAACCCGCTTCTCTCCTCCGCCGACAGAAGCCCCTAGGACAGATGGATCGGCCTCAGCCAGGTCCTTCTCCGAAATGGAAAAGGTCCTGGTGGTCGCAGGGGCACCAGGCAGAGGAGATCCCTCCCCTCCGTGTGCTGCCTCGGAGGCCCCAGCCGTTTGAGGAGGACCTTGCATAGGGGCGGATTCAGGTTCGGTGCTTGGCGCCGAGCCCGGATTTCCCCCCATGGAAGGCCCTACCGTCTGAGGCTGGGTTTCCTCAAGGACCATGTCTATCACAGGAGGGACCTCCAGTTGGCCATCCCCTCTCAGGACATCGCAGGTCCCCTTGGCAGCTTCACCAGTCTTTTGTGGGGAGGCACAGGCCTTGACACCGGAAGGTTTTAAGATTCTTGCCAGCAGGTCTTTTGAGGGAAGCGACCGAAGAGGCCTGGCTTCCTGCTCCCCCCTAATGGGGTTTGCCCTACCGAGCCGCTTCGATGTGGAGTGGCTGGCTAAGGACTGCCTGCTGGCTTTTTTGGCAGTCCCCTTGGAAAGAAAAGAGGGGACTGCCGCTGGAAAAAGGGAGGTGCCCGAAAGCACCTACAGAAAAGGGGGTGAGGGAGTCCCCTGCACCCGTGGTTGAAGGACAGGAGTAAGCCTCCTCTCCGGTTAAAGAAATATGGATGGTCCCCTGCGCCTGCACAGGGGGGGGGGGGGGGTGACCTCCATTTTTTCGGTGGAGCTGCCCGAGGGCGGCTCCGTCGTTGTTTCAGGGGGAGTATAATGGGTTTGGTTTTTCAAAGATTCATCCATGGGCATGGTGACCCTATTTGTGCTACGGGACGCAATAGCTCATCACCTCTCGCAGTTGCCCGCACTGCGAGAGGTGCTTACAAGCCCGGCAGAGACAGGCGCCGCCATTTGGGACCACCCCTCCCGCCTGGTGGCCTGGCAGTCCATCGGCATGGCGGCTCCACCTTGGACACGGCGTAAAATTGATAGAATGTGAAGAAGAGAGGGAAAGGGATGTGAGGAAGGTATGGGTGGGGATGAAGCAGGTTGTTAAAAAAAACCCATCCCCCCTCAGCTCCGATCCGGGGTGGTTGGCTTGAGAAGGTCAGCATCTACCCTGTGAAATTAGAGGCTGACCAGAGAAAGTTGTGGGAGAGGTTGTATGAAAAGCGACGAGGTAGGGGAGAAATCGGGCTATCTGAAGGAAGGAAGAGAGGCTAAGCTGGGGCCGGACGGAGCGGTGGATCCCGTCAGCACGGCGGCCAGGATGGCAAATCACCGCGCCCCTTACGGGGCCGAGAGCAGTGGAAAGGGCGACTAAAAGGACCGGGGGCACGCACCAGCTTCCCCTAGACCTAGATCCAGGGTGGAGGTTCCTTCTGGGTCGGGTCTTTCCTTGCGGGCACCGAAACCGAGAGCACATGCTGCGCTTCCAGGTAGGAAGGAGGGTACCTCCCTGCCACGCACTCGGAGGGTGACAGGCTGGATTTCCTTACTAGGTCGTACTAATCGTCGACAAGATCTGAAGACCTGTTTCGGCAGACCCGAGACCTTTCCTTGGTCTGGCAGTCAACGAGGTATTAAAGCCTGCCCGCCACAAGCAGTACAGCCTTATGCACCCGAGAACAGCAGCAAGGGGGAGGGGGGTCTGCCCATTAGATTCAGGGAATGAGTTATTCGGCAAAACCAATCTTCCCATTAATCACGCCCCAACACCCATGACCACCCCCACCCCCATCTAAATTCCGGTCTGTTACGACATGCGGGCGCTGTTTATAGAGCTCTAAAGCCTCTCTTCTGACACGGGATGAGGTAGCTGGGCAGGTCCTTAAACCTAGAGAAAATAGAGGGGGGGCGGGGGTAGGAGTCGTAAAGAAAAGTGGGTAATAAGAGTAACCAGCAACTTTGTCAGTCTCCGTCAAAGGGTTCAAATTACCCCAGTGAACGGGGTCTTCCCTATTTTCGCTCTGGCCGTGCACATCGTCTGGATACCGGGTATAAACAGTCGCTTAGGAAATGTAATTTAATTTAAGTAATGAAGTATAATTCACATCTTCAGCAATGAGAGTTGGGGAATAGATTCTTTTTCAGATTCTCGTGGATAAAATTCTAATTTTTTCTAAGAAAAAATCTTTGAAATCTGACAACTCGTTTCTGAACGTGACGTAAATGCATAAAGTCCTTCGGCTGGCAACAGTTGGCAATCATTTTCTGCAACATGAAACCTAGAAAAGACAAGATGGCCAAACGAGTCTGTTATGAGGCCGTCTTCTATATGGATTTAATATCGGAACCAAAGAGGAGAAAATTCTGCTAGAGGACAATAAACCCTTAATGACGATGAATTGATGTCGTGTATTGAATTTAATCCATTTAATATCAAAAGGTTTCAGAGATTACATCAGTGTTTACCACAAGCGACACAACCTTCTGCTTGGGATAGAAGTTAACCATAAAAGGCTAAAAAACGCACGAACGTTTTCGGATCTCTCCCTGAATTATTCGTAATGAGTGATCTAAAGGTGTTAGGTCTAGCAAATAGGTAGGGTGTGGTAGTCTGTGGCCTATTTTTGCAAGAATTAACTGAAGAAGCTCAGAGCACACACAGTCCACCCTCGTCCCCGGTCAGATTGGGAGATGAACAGGTCTCGGAAGTAAGAACAAAATGTTCTCGTGGGTTTTCGGGGTCTAACCTTGAAATCGTATAGTAAAATCATCTTCAAGCCTCGCTTCACTATTCCTTTCCTCTCTGGATTACTTCTTGCGCCGACCCCAGCCCGCTTCAACGACTTCCTCTTTTGATTTCATTTTAGCGGTAACGTTCCCGTGTCGAATTTGATGTGCTCAATCTCTTGAGCACTCGGCGCCCATTAACCAGTGTACCAAGAAACGTCGTCCACAACATAAGTAAAGCAAACGTGTTCTATCCTTTCACTCCATCTCTATTTTCTATCATGAACACACCTTCAATAGCACACCATATCTATTCATTCATCATTAAATTATTGTCATCTATTGCGGATCCATTTTGTTGTAAGTTCGATTTGTTCGTATATTCATTCCCTTTGTTGTAACTTCGATTTGTTTGTGTATTCCCTTTGTTGTAACTGATTTGTTCGTGCATTCCCTTTATAACAGCATTGACACCACTAAATCTACCCCGTAATCCTTTTCGTCTACCAAACAAAACTATTTATTTACTCCCTTGAATAGGTGCAGATGGGTAATTATTTCAATGTTTGTATTCTACAGTCACCGATTTTGGTAGCTTAATTTAGCGTTGCTGTAGTCTGTATCATTTCTTATCTTAAATGTATGGGTGGGGAAGACTCGCAGAGGATCGATGCTGATATTAAAGGAATTTATGCAGAAGGAAAATTGTTGTAATGAGGTACTGTATCGTAAATTCGTACTAGTAGTTGTTCACCATCTTGCCTTGGCCATGGTGGATCCTGACCATGGATAATGAAATAGACATAAAGGTCAGTATGACAATCTCTGCTGAGCCCGAGGGAACCAGGGGCCGGTCCTCTTTGAGGAGGGGTGCCATGAGGTATTTATGTGTTGACACCAAGCAGCGTACTGGTCGCCCCGGGGCAGAGGGACTTGTTCCGTGTCAGCGGTATGTGGATATAGATACCCATCGTCAGGATTCCTTGGAACAGAGAGTTGTGTATGTGTGTTGTGTGCGAAGACGGGATAGGAAAGAAGGGCGTGTTGTAATTGGTTGTGTGTGTGGTAAGAAGTGTAAGATCTACCCACCCGAATACAGGGATGAGCACAGCGCGTCCACCAATCGGTAGCCAGATCTCTCCGTTTGTGTCCAATCACGCCGGGATCGAACCTAGTACCGAAGCGTTGAGAGACCAACGCCGTATCCACTCGGCGAGCAAAAAGTCGTAAGAAGGTATAGGTTGAAGTGAGATACGAGTATACTGTATAGGTTGGGGAGAGGAGGGGGGGGGGGCTTTAAAGTTGTAACAACGAAGATATACGAAGATAGGGGGGGGGGAGCGAGATCAGGGAGGAAACACTTCCAAACTGGCCAAAAACAAGTTCGTACAAAGAGTTTAGGTCATTTCAATTACAAACTTGATTTGGGCGCAGTAAATAATGGCGACGATCCGCGATCCGCGGAATAAGCTTAAAAGAGAAAACCGAAGGGGAGGGAAATTTTAACTCGGGGGGTGGAGTATGGTGTGGGAGGAGGGGAGGTAAAAGAGAGGAACAGAAAGATGAACGATAATAATGCACCTTTCCGAAGGTTTAAGTTTCCCGAACGTCCCCACTTTTCAAAAACCTTTTAATAAGCCGGTTGTTTTCCGCAATTCAAATAAGGAAAATTAGAGATGGCTTTTGTTGAAACGGAAGAACGGGCAATCCACTACCCCACGAAGGAGGGCGGGGGGGGGGGGGCTGTACCAATGGATGAAAGGCGATATCGAGCGAGAAACAGACTTCTTAGGGCCCGTGACACCCACACACGCAGGCAACTCACGTGACTTCAACCCCCGTGGCACTCTCCCCACCCGCATGCCACACCCTTGACCAGGCAACACAAAGCCACAGCTTCTGGGGAACGGTGCCACCCCTCACCCCCCTGCAACCTTGCATGGCGGGAAAGAGAAAGCAACCTGGCTGGAGGCACTTCACCGTCCTGCTCCGTAGCAGGTCCCCCCCGCCCCCACACCACCATTCGGATTCCCGGTCAAGAAATTGCAATCCGTTACTGATTGTTTACTTTTTAAAACCAGCAGGGGAATTTCGTCTTTGTCTTTAAAAGTTCGGGAAAAAAAGGTCGTGGAAGGCAAATAACGCGATTAGCTAAGATTGTGTCGCTTGTGATGAGGGGGACTGATTTATTTTTTTGAATGCTTAACGCCCTCTTTCGCCCATCGTTGGGTCTAGCCAGGCGGGGAAGAGATAGTAGGAGATTTTAGAGAAGTGCAAAAAGACGACCAGGAGGAAAGAGAACGCGCCAGTCTTCCTTGGGACACTGGGGTCCGAAGGATGTGCCGGTCCACCAGGAGGAGGGCATTACCCCTGTTAAACCCACCCCCCCTGCAGGAAAAGGGTGAGTAAGTGGAAGAGGAGGTGTATTTTTTTTAATTCGCCCAGCTGGCGACCGCCTTGAGGGGCATGAGGCACCGTAATTAAAATTATAGCCAGGTACTAAAAGCTATTCTAAAAAATGAAAATAACAACAAAAGAGAACAAAAAAGAAAAGAAAAAACGAGAAGGGAAGATACGATGTACGAGTCAAATTAAATGGAGGGGATGGTGGGCTCGGGGGTACACCCTACAGTAGCGACCCCATTCATCCCGGTACTGTTCGCGAAGATCAACCACACAAGATCATTCAAGAAGAATGTGCAGAACAGTTTGAGGGACGACGCAATCTTCACAGTAGGGCGCAGGCGAGCGCTCCATCAAATGGCGAGTGTGTCCGATTCGGAGACGACAGAAAACCCCGGAAGCCGTCTTGGAAATGGAGGGGGGGGGGTTAGGTCCATGGTACCAGTCGCGGCGATATGGCACGCAACCTTAAGTTATCTCGGCCATTTCCCTTCTTCTTTGACAGACTACCCTGATTCCTGCCATGTATTCGCCGTGAGGAAAACCGAAACGATGGTCTGGTCCATCAGTCCCCGCGCACTCTTTTACACCCTCATCGGTACGTTAAAATCCCACATGTCCAGGAAGCCAGCAGAAGATAATCTCTCAATCCACGTTATCACGGCAACCGTGGAATCAATTATACCGCAAACCAGGGGATGTGGAGATTCGAATGCCCCGAGAACACTCAAGGATCTTTGTGAATCGCTATAAATCACAATCCAGTCTGCGATTTCAAAGAAAAAAATTTAGAGCCCATCTGGCGACTGCCCACTTGGGCATAAGTCACCGGAAACACGACAGCCTAGAACTAGGCTACTTTAAAATTAGAATATGAAAACGTAATGATAAAAATTGGAAAAAATTAACAATTAGGAAGCAATCTCCGGCGTCGGGGGGGAGGTCCCCCTCACCCCGGTGCAGGAGCGTGCAACCTAAAAAGAAAAAAATAGAACCTACTTAAATAAAGGGGAGAAGCCCGGCCTCCCCCCAAAAGTCAACAAGTCAATGTGCACGAACTCGTCCCAAGTACAAGGGACAGGCGGTAGCGACCCCGCCCATCCCGAAACCGGGACAGGTAACGTGCGCCAAGATCACCCAGACTGGGACATTCGACAAGAATGAGCCGAACAGTCTGGGGGACGACGCAGTCGTCACAGAGGGCGCAGGCGAGCGCTCCATCAAATAGCGATGCGTCACACGAGTGTGTCCGATTCGGAGACGACAGAAAGCAACCTGAAGCCGCCGCGGCATTGGGGGATAGGTCCATGGGAACAGACACGGCGCAATGGCACGACACTTTAAGTTCCCTTCGACCGTCTCGCATCTTCTTTGCCAAGCAGTCCGAAGAGCTGCCCGTATTCCTGCCATGCAGTCGGTGTGAGGAAGAGCGAAACGCAGGTCCGGTCGCAGAGTCCTCACAGACTCTTTGGCGCACTTATTCACCGCAATTCCTACATGTCCAGGAACCCAGCAGAAGATAGTCTCGATATCCGCCGGGCTCGCCAAAACCGTGGCGTCCGGATATCGCGAACCAGGGGATGCGGATATTCCAATGCCCCGAGAGCACTCAGGGCGCTTTGTAAGTCGCTATAGATCACAATCCGGTCTCAAAACCGGGCAAGTCGCTTAATCTCCCGCACCAAGTGGTGTATTGCAACCAGTTCGGCCGTGAAGACAGACGCAGCGCCTGGCAGCACCACTGACTTCAAACAGAGGGGACACGGCGTGGAAGCCGACCCCCACTTGGGACTTAGAGCCATCCGTATAGACTGGCACGGTTACAGCGTGACACGATGTGTGCTCTAAAAAGGTCGAACGCAATACTCCCGGCGCAGTACAAGCTTTGGGAGCAGAGGCCTGGCGACAAATAGCCAAATGTGGTACCCTCCAGAGTAGCGTCCAGGGCCGAACCAGGGGCACCACTGGCCCGAGAGCTATATCTACCTCTCGAAGGAGTTTCCTGGCCCTAAACCCAAAGGGCTTAGGGTATGACTGGCGTCTCTCGGCGGCATAGGCACCGTCGAGATCAGCTGCGGATGCAGTGAGAGCTATTGGCGACTGAGGGAGGCACCGGGCTCGCGCGTACAGGCGAGTGATGCACTGCACGCGGCGCAGAGCGAGTGGCATCTCCCCAGCATCGACCAACAGGCTCTCAATGGGAAAAGTGCGGAAGGCACCGGTCGTAAGGCGAAGGCCGGTGTGGTGGATCGAATCCACCTTCCGAGCTTCGAACGAACAAAGGATTGATAAAAAAGTAGGGCAGTAGCCCTATCAGCGCCCCAAGCGTTGGACGTCACAGAACACAGAATGTCCATGGAGCCGGTACAAGAGACCCTAAGGCTGCGAATATGAGCCTCCCAGGTGAACCGGCGGTCGAATACATATTCGAGGAAACGGTGCGATTCCACCACATCCAGGTGCACCCCATTAGGAAACAAATGAGGGTCGGGGTGAAGCCTTGGATGGCGGCAGAAGTGCCCCACCTTAGTCTTGGCCAAATAAAACCGAAACCTGTGCGCTTCGGCATAGCGAGAGACGCAGTTCAATGCCTGTTAGTCAACGCTCCAGAGTTGGCATCTGGGCCGCGCAAAAAGAGATCGAAAGGTCGTCCACGTAGAGCGTAGCGAGAACATCTTCCAGCAGCACCGAGGTGATGCCGTTGATGCTCAGGGCAAAGAGTGTGACACTTAGGACACTTCCCTGCGGGACACCCTCTTCCTGCTCCTTTGAGCCGGAGAGGGCGTCCCCCACCCGAACACGGAATCGACGATCTCGCAAAAATTCAGATATAAAGATTGTGGAGAGTCTCCACGATACCGTATCGTCATGCGGTATCATAGGCTTTCTCCAGCTCGAAAAACAGCGTGGCGTAATGCTGTCTACGAAGGAAAGCCTCGCAGACGGCATTTTCCAGTCGGAGCAGAGCATCCGACGTGGAGTGGAACTTGCGGAAGCCGCACTGTGCAGAAGACAGGTGGGCCCGTTGTCCAGGAAAAAGGCTAGTTTAACATTTACCAATTTCTCCATCAACTTGCACACGCAAGAGGTTAGAGAGATTGGGCTGAAAAAGGTCGGAGTAGAATGATCTCTTCCCGGTTTGCAAAAGGCGAGCACAGTAGCGATTCGCCAGGAATCTGGGAAAGGCCCTCCACCCAGATCCTGTTGAACAAATCTAACATAAATGCCATGCTTCGCTCACCCAGGTGTCGAAGCATGGCGTACGGGACATCGTCCGGACCATGGGCGGTGTCCGCACACGAAGGAAGAGCGGAGCGCAACTCACTCCCAGTAAACCTGTCGTTGAAGGGTTCTCTGCCTCTCGAGGTAAAGTCCAGCCGGCGGCCTTCCGCGACATCACGACGTGCATTGAATGCTGGCCGAGCAGAACCCGGCTAGAGGATGCGGAAAAAGCGGTCGCGAATGATTCCACCACGGACGCGGGGTCCGAGATTGCGGTCCCATTCTCCTGGAGAACGGGAGGGGGGTCCTGCGAGAACTTGCCCCGAATCCTTTTGACCGCCTACACACCTCTGCTAAAGGGGCCTTCCCGTTAAGTGAAGACACGTATGCCCGCCAAGAAGAGCGGCGGGCGTGCTTCGAAATATACCGGAACCTAGCCCTAGCCCGACGAAATTCAGCGACAGTGAAATCGTTCGGGCGGCGCTTATAGCGTATGTAGGCATAACGCTTCTGTTTGAGGGCCGTCTCACACTCGGCGTGCAAAACGGCCAACGTCCTAGGAATAGTAGTCAGGCCCGCGGCGATGAGGTTGCCGGAGAAGAACTCAGCGGCCTAATCTACTGACCTAAACTCCTCGACTGAGATATAAAATTCAGTCATTTCCTGAAATGCAGGCCACCGCGCCCGCGCCTATCCCACCGAGGTGGGATATCCCGCGGCAGTTGCCCTGAAAATGATATTTGAATGGGAAAGTGATCACTACCATGGTCATCGACCACCCCCCAATCAAAATCAGGCTGTGCGTTCAGATTTCCAAGCAAGAAATAGGGCCTCGGCAACCGTGCCACGACGCGGCGGAAGTCCCCCGCGTCGAAGTCAGCTGACGGTGGAATGTACGCAGAAATGATAGTATACCTCCTATCCAGGTGCAGCTGCACAGCCACTGCCTGAAAGGAGGTATCTACAGAGAAAGGAAGAACGCAGAACTCATGCCGGGTGTAAATTGCGCATCCCCCAGCCCGTCCAGCCCGCGGTGGTGGGGTCGCAAGACCCTTATACCTGGGGAGGGCGGGCAGACGGCACGCGCCTAGCATGGTCTCCAGCAGATAAATAGCTAACGGGGAACGGGACGAGACGAGCATCCGCAGCTCCTCTCAGTTGGCACGAAGTCCATGGCAATTCCATCGAAGGAATATGTCCTCAAGGCCTAGCTCGGAGGAGACGCGAGAGCCCTCCTCGAACATAAACCCTCACAGGAATGGCCGTACGCTTCCCGGAGGCAGAACCCCGGGCGCTGTTGGCCGGACAAAGCGCTGGAGGCTCTTTCGCCTTCGAGGACTTATTGGGGGAGGTTGGGCTAGCCATGCGAGTCTTTTCCTCCCTCCGCCTCAAAACCTTAGGTGGGCGTTGCGGCTTCGGAGGCGGGGGGCCATCTTTCAAGGAACCACCGTCTCCGAGCCACTCGCTCCACCACTAGGCGTGGGCGAAGGAACCGAAGCTCCTTTGTTGCTGTCCTCCTTTCGGGGGACAGCTTTAGGAAACCCAGAAGATGGCCTAGCGACCATCTTCAGGAGTGTTACCTCGTGTGAGTCTAACGACTCAGTGGAGGCGCGTGGCCGTTTCGCCTTACGGGAAACGGTCACGCTGGGGGAAGAGGGGGGAGCCCTGGTTTTAGCCGGGGGTGGGTGTGAACCCTTTTTGCCGCCAGCTTTACCAGGGAAATGCCTTCAGCGGTAACGGTACCAACCGGCACGCACCGACTCAGGAAGCTTGTCACAGTCGAACGTGACGAAGAGTGTAGGGGTGGGTCTCGAGGCCCCTCCCCGTTTTCTCAGCACACGTTCGACCTTGATCGCCCCATGGTCGGCCAGCTCTAGGGTGATGTCCTCAATGGAGTAGTCAACGAGTTCCCTCGCATAAATTACTCCTTTCACAAAGTTCATGGTAGAGTGCGGCGTCACACTCACCGGGGTGCCATCAAGTGTCCGAAGAGCACTTATCTTGGCCGCCTCGGCGGGACTCGCGGCATTCTCCATAAGGCTCCCGTCCGAGAAACGGGTCACCTTCGGCTCTCTACCAATTGCACTAGCTAATCCTCTCCTCTGATGGATCATGTTGTCCTTGCCCAACATGGTGCAATCAGTGGAGCGAATAACGAGGAAAAGTTTGAAGCCAGCGGGCTCGAAAACGCCAGGTGACCTCTGAATCAGAGGCCCCGATGTCATCGAGGCTCCACCCTGTGCACTTTTAGTCTGAGTCAGTGGCTCCACAACCGGAGGGGCAGGGGGGCCGGATGTGCCGATCTTGGCTTGGTCGCTTGCCAAAGTGGCAGCAGACCCATCCATCCCCGTAGCCCCCGCGGGTGGAGAGGAGTCCCGAGTCTTCTTAGTCTTTGTCTTTTTCGTCTTTTTCTTTTTTGGAGAAGAGGGCGGGAAATGAACCCGCTTCTCACCTCTGCCGACAGGAGCCCCTAGGCCAGATGGACCGGCCTCAGCCAGGTCCTTCTCCGAAATGGAGAAGGTCCTGGTAGTCCTAGGGGCACCTGTCGGAGGAGATCCCTTCCCTCCTTGTACTGCCTCAGAAACCCTAGACGTTTGAGGAGGACCTTGCATAGGGGCAGATTCGGGTTCGGTGTTTGGCGGCGAGCCCGGATTCCTCCCCATGGAAGGCCCTACCGTCTGAGGCTGGGCTTCCTCAAGGACCATATCTGTCAGAGGAGGGGCCTCCAGTTGGCCATCCTCTCCCAGGACATCGCAGGTCCCCTTGGCAGTGTCACCAGTCTTGTGTGCGGAGGCACAGGCCAAGACCCCCGCAAGGTTTAATATTCTTGCCAGCAGGTCTTTTGAGGAAAGCGACCGAAGGGGCCTGGCTTCCCTCTCCCCCCCTAAGGGGGTTTTCCCTACCGAGCCGCTTACACGAGGGGCGGTCGGCAATGGGCTGCCTGCTGGCTTTCTTGGCAGTCCCCTTAGAAAGAAAAGGAGGGAGTGCCGCTGGAAATAGGGAGGTGCCCGAAAGCATCTCCAGAGAATGGGGTGAGGGGGAGTCCCCTTCACCCGTATGCGTAGGAGGGGAGTAAGCCTCCTCTACGGCTGAAGAAATATGGAGGGTCCCCTGCGCAAGCACAGGGAGGGAAACCTCCATTTTTTCTGTGGAGCTGCCGAGGGCGGCTCGTCGTTTGTACAGGGGGAGTTAAAGGGTTTTTTTTTGTTAGACTCATCATTGGGCATGGTGACGCTCTTTTTATTACGGGATGCGACCGCTCATCACCTCTCGCAGTTGCCCACACTGCAAGAGGTGCTTACAGGCCTGGCAGAGCCAGGCGCCGCCATTTGGGACCACCCCTCCCGCCTGGTGGCCTGGAAGTCCATCGGTATGGCGGCTCCACCTTAGACGCGGCGTAAAAATAGATAGAATCTGAAGAGGGGAGGAAAAGGGATGTGAGGAAGGTATGGGTGGGGATGAAACAGGTTGTTAAAAAAACCCATCCCGAACCGGAGCTCAGGGGTTAGGGAACATTGTCCCCTCCCCCCTCAGCCCCAATCCGGGACGGTTGGCTTGAGAAGGAGGTCAGCATCTACCCTGTGAAATTAGAGGCTGACCATAGAAAGTTGTGGGAGAGGTATGAAAAGCGAGGACATACAAGTGTTTTAAGGAAGAAGAGGATAAGCTGGGGCCGGACGGAGCGCTGGATCCCTTCATCGGCAAGGCCGTGACCCTTGTGACTGAATGGGTGGTCTCCTTAGAGTTGGTGTCTACCGTTCAAATCCCCAAGCAGTAGAAAAGGACTTGGCAACCGTGTCACGATGCCGCCGAAGTGCCCCGGGTCCAACTGGTGTGGTTGCACTGCTACTGCCCTAAAGCAGATATTTATAGCAAAGAGAAGAACAGAGACATCATGTTGGGTGTATATGGCGCATCCTCCTGCTTGGTGCCCATAATGTGGTGGTGGGGTTGAAAAACCCTTATACCTCAGGAGCACGCACCTAGCATGGTTGCCTCTTTGAAGAAGACCCTCACGGGAGTGGCCGTACGCACTTGCTGGAGGCAGAACTCCGGGCGCTGTTACAGAACAAGGCATTGTAGACGCTTTTGCCTTCGAGAACTTACTGTAGGAGGTTGAGTCTTTTCCTCCCCTAGGCTCAAAACCTTTGGTGGGCGAAAACGCACGGAAGCGGGACGAGATAAGCCTTTGCAACTCCCTCTAGTTGGCCCGGAGTCCGGAGGCCTAGCTCGGAGGAGAGGCGGGACTTGGAAAACCCTCACGGAAATGGCCGTATGCTCCCTGGAGGGGGAAATCCGGGCGCTGTCGCATTTAAGGACTTATCGGTGAAGATTGGGCTCACTATGCGAGTCTTTTCTTCTCTCCGCTTCGAAACATTTGGCGGGCGGGGCGGCTTCGGAGGTGAGGGTTCTTACTTTGGAGGATCCACCGTCTCCAAGCCACCAAGTACAGGTTCGAGTGGAGGCGTAGGAACTGAAGTTACGTTTGTGCCGTCTTACTTTCAGGGGACAGCTTTAGGAACCCAGGAAGAGGGCCTCACGACCAACTTCAGGGGTGTTGCCTATTGTGACTCAAACGACTAGGTGGAGGCACGCGGCAGATTCGCCATACGGAAAACGTCCGCGCTGGGGGGGAGGAGCTCTGGTTTTAGCCGAAAATGTGTGAACCCTCTGTGCCGCCTGCTCTTATCTTGGAGCGCCCAGGGTGAGTAGAACCTGCAGAAGGCTTCCGAATGGGCGCGGAAACGACCGTGCTCGTAGGCCTAGAGAGGCCAAGAGCAGGGAGTGCTTTTTTTTTAAATTCAGGCATAAGACGTCCCCCCAGTCAGCACTGGTTGCGCGAGGCCCAAGTCTTTAGCCTCTCGAGAGACCACCCGCAGCCTGAAGAACCAGAATTTACTTCTCCAGGAGATAAGGATCACATTGCTTCGAAGAAACCGGGTGTGGATCTCTGCAAATGATACGCTTTGACATACACGATAGACTTATCGTGTACACCCTTGGAGCAACTTAAACAGAATTGGGGTAAACGCGAATTTGTACGTCTACAGGAGCGATTCGTATGCCCGAAGCGGCGGTAGTAGTAGCACCCCCGCGGCAGTGGCACGAATGCCTTCACGCACCGACTCAGGGACCCTGTCACGGTCGAACGTGACGAACAATGTCAGGGTGGGTCTCGAGTCCCCTCTCTGTTAACTCATCACACGTTCGACCTTAGCAGCTCCGTGGTAGGGTAGCTCTAAAGCATTGTCCTCTAAGGAGTAGTCCACGAGTTCCCTCGCATAAGCCACTCCTTTCACAAAGTTTATGGAAGAGTGCGACGTCACACTCACTGGGGAGCAATTAAATGCCCGAAGAGCACTAATCATGGCCGGCTCGGAAGGGTCCGACCCATTTGGCAGAAGATTTGCATTAGAAAAGTTGGTTACCTTCGGCTCTCTACTAATCAAGCTGCCTAATGCTCTCCTTTGATGGATCATGTTGACTCTAGGCAACATGCTACTGTCTGTGGAGCGAATAACTAGAAGGCTTTTGAATCCAGAGGGCTAAAAAAATCAAGGTAATCTCTGAATGGGGGACCTTGACGTAATCGAGACTCTAATACACATGCAATATTGGTCTTTGTCTGGGCCTACCCGCCCGAGGGCGCCTCGGGGCCGATCGTGGCCTGGCCGCCTGTGGAAGTGGCCTTTGACGAATCTTCCCTCAAAGCCCATCATAGGAAGATGAAACCCTTGTCCTCTTTGTCGTTTTTTTTTAAGACAGGAGGGTAGGGAGTGAGCCCGCTTCTCTCCACCCCGGATGGCGCCCTTAGGGCGGACGGATCAGCCTCTGAAAGATCCTTTTCTGAGATGGAGAAGAGGGGCTTGGCTGTCAAGGGGGGGACCAGTCGGGCAAGGTCGTCTCTCCTCTCGTTCTGAGTCCTCGAGGGCCCGAGCCACCTGAGGGAGGCTTGCAAACGGGCGGACTCAGGCTCGTTGGTGTTTAGCATCAAGCTCTGGTTCTCCCCATGGAAGAACCTACCATCTGGGAAAGCTTCACTTCTGGGGCTATGTCCAGTTCATGGGGGGTGGGCTCCATGTAGCACCCTTCTCACTCAATGAATCGTATGGGCCGGCAAACCGACCTTTATCAGGGAATAGAGGGATAAGCACACCGCCCTGCCAGCAGGATAGTAGGGGGCACGGCCCGGCGGGCTCCACTATCCCTAGTCCTCATAGGGCGTTGGCTCTATCGAGCCGCTACCACCGTGAGCGGTCGATTCTGTGCAGCACATATGTTCCCTTGGCAGTTCCCTGTGATAGCAAAGGGAGAGGGTGTTGATGCGGAGTTGGAGGGACCCTTGACCGTTTTCAAAGAAGGGATGAGGAGGAAGCCACCGAGAGGAGTAACCCTCCTCTCCGGTAGCAGACGGTTAGAAGGGGCCCCTGAGAAAGCACCGCAAGGACCACCTCCTTTTCTGTGGTGGAGCTGCACGGGGGTGGTTCCAAAGATGGCAGAGGAAAAGTACCTTTGTTACATTTGTGGTGGTGAGAAGGAAACCCCTCCACCGGTCGAAGGGGTGTCTCGTGTTTGCCTCGTCTCACCAACACCAAAGTAGGGCGAGGCCGTGCTTGGAGGCGGTTCTTCGTAAATATACGGTCGCCCACTATCACTTTCTATTGTCGCCATGATTAGTATGTGAAATTAAAAAATGCATGGGAAGTAGATACTGTCGTCGTGCTAACCACGACAAATCTTGTAGGTTAACTATTTGGTTGCTCTGGTAACTAACTTTCAAATCCTTCAAACTCATTCGAGACTACAAACGTACAGACTCAATTCAAATCAAATGCCAAATCTTATTATCAAACTACTCCTAATTTCAAGCTTCCAAACGAGAGACTGTGACCTTAAGCAAACCTCTCCTTCAAACAAGGGAACTTGCAGTCTGGCGCAAATTGGCTTTATGAAACCTTTTGTAATTTTATTTCTTAAAATTCAAGCTTGTTCAAGCCTATTTACATATTCGATTCCATTATTACAAACGTTCAAGGTATTTCTATGAATACCTTGTAACTAACGAGAGAATTTCGAATAACTCGTCTTAAAGTATCTCTGGAGAAGACATATAAGCTTTCCAAAAAGAATCAATCATTCTCCTAATTACGCCAAAGTCCATAATGCAAACCCAGTAAGATAAACCCCTTACTTCGGGGATATCGCGACTAACAGGAGCTGGCCCACAATAGGAGGTGCAACGAGTCTGACTCACGCGCCATGGTACACACAACACATCACTCCTCTGTCTACGGGTGTCCACTATGGGCCACAAGGGCTATCATGCTCATTGCTTAGTACCCCAAACAACAACAACCTTTCCCAAGAGGACTAATGAACTGGGTTTATGCCCCTTCAACACATTTTCACTCAATTGAGAGCTTTTACTATTACGACAACTAATAATTACTATTGTTAATAAATAATAGTAATAATACTACTAATAAATCTAACTTGAACCAATGACTGACGAACCCGGATTTTTTTTAAGAGCTCATCTGGCGACTGCGCACTTGGGCATAAGTGGCCGTACTCACCACTGCCTAGTACTGGGCTACTTTAAAATAACATGCAAAACAAACGAAAAAACAACAACAATAAAATAAAAAAAGGGAAAAGGCAAAAAGCAAGAAGCAAGCTCCGGCGTCGGGGGGAGGTCCCATCCCGCGGCACAGGAACATGCGACCTACAAGGAAAAATAAAAATCTAGTTAAATAAAGTGGAGAAGGCTGGCCTCCTTCAAAAAGTCATGAAGTCCAAAAGTTGATGTGCACAAACTTGTCCCGAGTACAAGGAATAAGCGGTAGCGATCCCACTCGTCCCGGTAGAGGGGCGGGTAACGTACGCGAAGATCGCCCAGACTGGGACATTCAACAAGAATGTGCCGAACAGTCTGGGGGACAACGCAGTCTTCGCAATAAGGCGCAGGCGAGCGCTCCACCAAATTGCGGTACGTTCCGCGAGTGTGTCAAATTCGGAGACGAAAGAAAGCATCCTAAAGCCTTCGCGGCATTGGGGGGTAGGTCCATGGGAACAATCTGACGAACCGGGAAGCAGTTCGTCACTACCGGACTGTCCCTGACAAAAAAAAAGGCCATCAGGAGAAAGGAATGGGATTTGGGGCAAAAAAGAAGCCAAATTAACGAGGGTATCTCCGCAAGAAGTTATGCTAAAGGCATCCATCTGGTCTGTAGGTGCATAGGGCATACTTAACGATTTATTTTTAGCCGATAAATAGGATATGATCAAAAAATGCATTTATTTTTTTAAAATTAAAGTAGTCGATACTGGTGATTACCACCAGAGGTAAAACCACCGAAATTACTCCCCTGTAAAAATTAATTTCCAATTTCTAGCCTACAAAGAGACTAAAGATTAAGAAAAGAAACCCAACGAAATCCACAGCCAACAAAAGACAACTAGATAAACAAAACGACACGACAAATAAGGTAAACAAAAAAAGAAACGAAAAAATATCAGCATCATAAGGTGCTGGAGGGCTCTCTGAGGGTCCCTAGCATGTACCCAAATAACTCCAAAAGTCTCTGTGCAAGAACTCGCCCCGTGTAGACGGGACAAGCTTTAGTGACCCCACTCGTCCCGTTACCGAGACAGGTTTAGTTAACTCTCTCCAAGTTCCCCCAGACCGGTCATTATACAAGAAAGGGCTAAGAAGTCTGGGTGACCAAGCAGTCGTCATAATAAGGTTTAAGGGAGCGCTCCACCAAATCGTGCTAACCCCGGGGTATGTCCGAGCCGGAGGTGGCAGAAGACGACTTCAAACCGTCGAGGGATTAGGCAGTACGTCCAAGGATAAAGTCGAGCGCGATGCAGCAACTTTAAGTTCACGTTGGCCGTCTCGCATTTTTGCCATGCAACCCGAAGGGCTAAATTTTATTTCTGCCATATAGTCAGAGTGGGGAGGGGCGAAACGCTGGTCCGTTCACCCAGTCCGTACAGACTGTTTGGCGCTCTCATCAGCGCGGTCATTACCCGCAATCCCAGAAATACAGCAGATTACTTTTAATAATAACATCCATCTGGCGACTGACACCAGGGGTATAGTGGCCGAAATTATTAAAGCTAGCCCATTCTTAGGGTAAATTGACAGTTAAAATATCAAGAAGGGGCGGATGAGTTTGAAAGCCTCGAGGGCACTCAGAGCGCGCTGAATCGCTATTTATCACGATCCGGTCTCCGAGCCGGGCATCAAGCGTAATTTCCCGTACCGATTGGTGTATTAAAAATAGCTCGGGAGTGAAGACAGTCGCAGCGCCTAGTAGAGCCTCACCGGCTTCAACCAAAAGAGAGGAGGCGTTTTGGAATTTGGAGCCATCTGTATACGCTGTCAGGGATCCAGTTTTTTTTTTTTTTTTTTTTTTAGGAGCCCATCTGGCGACTACTTACTTGGGCATAAGTCGCCGTACTCACGGCAGCCTAGTATTAGGCTACTTTAAAATAAGAATATGCAAAAAAAACAACAATAAAAAAGGGAAAATGGCAACAAGCAGGAAGCAAGCTCCGGCGTCGGGGTAAGTCCGCCACCCTCACCCCCGGCGTAGAAACGTGCGACCTACAAAGAAAACAAAAAAAAACTAGTTAAATAAAGAGAAGAAGGCTGGCCTCACCCTCAAAGTCGGTAAGTCCATCAGTCAATGTGCACGAACTGGTCCCGAGTACAGGGGACAGGCGATAGCGACCCCGCCCATCCCGGTACCGGGACAGATAACGTGCGCGAAGATCGCCCAGACTGGGACATTCAACAAGAATGTGCCGAACAGTCTGGGGGACAACGCAGTCTTCACATTAGGGCGCAGGCGAGCGCTCCATCAAATGACGGTGGGTCGCGCGAGTGTGTCCAATTCGGAGACGACAGAAAGCAACCTGAAGTCCTCGCGGCATTAGGGGATAGGTCCATGGAAACAGTCACGGCGCAATGACACGCAACTTTGAGTTCCCTTCGACCGTCTCCCATCTTCTTTGCCAAGTAGCCCGGATTCCTGCCATGTAGTCGGTATGAGGAAGAGCGTCAGGGATCCAGTGTGACAAAGCGTGTGGACTACCATGAAGATCATCGACCACATAGGGAAGAAAGGTCGTTCTTTAATTAAATAAGTGAAAATATAAAAAGTAAGCCCGTCCGGACCGGGTAAGACCCGGTTCTTGAAAATTTTCCAAGGATCCGGAGGCGACATCCACAGCGTTGTTATGGCTTCTAACGTATCTGATGTTCCTTGCTGATTAGTTGAAGAGCTTGCTGATGAGATGTAGGAGTTCCATGCAAAGAAAGGCAAGGATATTTGGGGGGGGGGGGATCTTCCCCCTTTTTGTATTGAGGATGATGGGAATACAATCACTAGGTGGGGAAGAGAATCAAGGTTAACCATAGGGCGACTGTTACATAAGATGAGGCAGTCGCCAGATGGGCTCTTAAAAAAAAAATTACATAAGATGAAGCAAACTGTTGGTAGCACGAGGGACGCGTAACCGGAGGTAATGCCTAGTGCGCTTATAAAGGCGTCGTAGACGACTGTAATCGGAGTGCCTATGTTGGGACGCCATCTTCCTTACTAGGAGTCCATCATTGGAGATAAGGCCCAGAAATCTGCTCCGTCTACATTTAAGACAGATCTCCAGCTCTCCAACCAGGTCGTCATGGAAATAGACTCTGGAATTAATCGTGTAGCGACTCTGAGAGTGGGTACCAACCCTTCGCATCTCCCACCGCGTCGGTGTTCGCTCCAGGGGAAAAGACTACCGTCTGGGGAGGGGGCATCATCGGGTCCACGTCGGCCTCAGGGAGGGGGACTATTTTGTCTCCCTACCCCCACGTGGTTTTGGGGATCCTGACCGGGGAATCACTAGATCTATGTCCTGTTCGTGAATGATAAGTCGTGGGGGTCGTCAAGGCGATCTCCATCGGGAAAGAATGGGCGGAGCCACGCCGGCCACCAATAAGGTCACGATATACGACTCATAAAAAAGAGGGGGGGGGATTAACTCCAAAACCTTTTTCCCCTTTGAACGGATTTGCTCAATCAAGCGGTCTATTATGGACCGCCTGCACCCTACATTTTTGGCCTACCCTTGCCCAAATGAAAGGGGGTCGCCGATGGTCGAATTGGAATCATCCGAGGGCGACTCCAATGTAGGGCGTAAGGGAGAAACCCTCTTGCCCGTAGACATAGAAGAGGCGAAATTTCCTGTATACTAGGGACAAAACTGGAGAGACTGCTGAGAAACACACGGCAAAGGGGGCACCTCCTTTTCAGAGTTGAAGATGTTAAATTGTGTTGTCGTGAGCCTCACCCATCCAAACACCAAGGTTGGGCGAGGTTTTACTAAGAAGTACATATTCTAAAATGTTTCAAACGTTTGTCAACACACGGAAAATCCGAGTTAATGGCAAATGAAAAAGGAAAAGGAGGGGGAGGGGAGGCGAGCATCCAGCCGCTCTCGCCTTTCCAGGGCTCCAACTCTGGGCACGCTAAAGTGGTGTGTCGCGCCTGTGCAGCGGAAAGCACAGAACATGAGTAACACAGTGGAGGATCGCTGCCTAAAGGCTGCAGCTCCCATTTGGGAAGCTAGAGAGGCAGGGCGACAGAGTGGATACATTACCAAATCGTAGTAATCGTTAACAGGATCCAGGATCTGAAGATCTCTAATATGACAGACCCAGAGACGTGACCCGAGAATTTTAGTTGGCAAAACTGCCATCGAGGCAGTAAAGCCAGCCAGCCGTAAACACTACAGCCTTATGCACTCGAAACGGCCCCAGGGGGATGGTCAACCTATTAGGCGCAGGGAAGGGGTTATTGGGGGTAAACCCGATCTTCCAATTAATAGCGCCCATCGTCCTGGTCTCTTGCAACTTACAGGCGTCAAACGCCATTGCTTATAGAGGTTCCTTGGCCTCTGTTCTCACACGACATGAGTGTGTCCTTAAGACTAGACAAAGAGTTGAGGGGAAAATCGTAGGCAAAAAAGGGAATGAATGTTGAGAGGGAGCGAGGAGGAAGCACACCAAAAGGTTTGCCCAGACCCCGCCAGAGTTCAAGACAACCCAGTGACGGGGCTTCCCTTATTTGCACTCAGGCCGAGAGGACGTGCGGCTCCTCCAGGTACCAGGTCCCCCCCCCCCCTGTGGTGAAGGGAATGACGAGAGTTGTTCAGAAAGTAGATGTTCACCACTTTTTGCAACCGATTTCACTACCATGTCATTTGGACTATTCCTGCTTTTTATTTCCCTCTTTGTTTCAAGCCATTTTCCGTTGAACGCCTCCTTCCAAGCACGGGCGAAACAAGAGAGGCTAGCAACGACTGGAAGGAGAATAAACGCCAAATAAAAATATTGGCAGAAAACAGAAGGAGAAAGAGAGACATAGATAGAGGAAAAGAGCGAATGTGTTCATGTGCGCGCGAGTGTGTGTACCTGGATGTTGCCTTTGCGTGGGAAAAGAAGCGCAATCCCGGCCCAGACGTTCCTCGCCCGATTCCTGCAACGGGGAATAATGTCCGGTGGCGGAGGATACCTTGCCACACAACAGCAGCAGGCGCCTTTCACACATACTCTACCCATCGCAAAGCCTCTTATTTATATATTTATATATATATATATATATATATATATATATATATATATATATATATATATATATATATATATATATATATATATATATTTATTCTCCGTCTCGCTCTTTTTTCTTACTCCGTCGCCAAAGGTGAATGCTAAATTAATAACACAAATCTCGCAATTTCTTTCTCCTCTCTTTACCCCCTCCCCCCTCTCTCTCATTATTATTCACTCAACACTTGAGAAGGGAAAAGTAACGAGGCCATTCCAAGCCAAAAAGTTTGTAAGCAAATTGGTGATGTAAGTAGAAGTGGAAAGGTGAGAGAGGGTGGCACTATCACACTCTTCCAATGGACAGGGGGCAAAAGAGACCCCGGATGTGTTAAGGTGGCGTTCAGTGGAGACCCAAAACCGCACCACAAACACACCAATCACGGGCGAATTAAGTTTGCCGGAGTTCGCGAGTCGGAACTCGTTCGTGAATCGTCCAAACGCACGAACTCCTTACGACTCCCCCTTCCCTCTCAAGGGGTTTGAATTTGTACTTCTGGGTGCCATTATGTACACATTCGTTCGTATTTATACGCCTACTATTTTGAGTTGAGAGATAATATTCGAGTCTTTATCCTCCTCAAAACTTTTCCAACAATTCCTGGCCTTTTCATTTTGCCCACATTCCCCTCGATCTACTCTCTTCGAGGTTTAATCATGTTTATTGATTCCCTTTTATTCTTTTTTTTCATCTTTTTTCCCGACTTTTCTTGCTCGTTTTCCCTCTCGTGACTCATGCCCACGTTTATGAGCGCAATTTTCTAACATAAGATAACACCCCTCAAAGGGGGCCTACATGCATTCCATAATTGAGGATCTGGGGGCGGAAGGGCACGCAGTCCTTCCTGTCAGCGCGAGTTGTACTTTAGGTTACCCGATCACTTTGTACCAACTTGTTGCCAGAGGCTTATTAATACCCGATCCTCACCCCGCTTTTTTAGAGCTGAGGGGGCTTGTTACGGGGCTCGTTGTCTTCCTCTTTTCCTTTATTCTTTCTGGACATTCTCATAGGGTTTCTCTAAGTGACAAAACCCTCGTCCCTCACCCAAGTTTCCTTCCTTTTGTAAGAAATTTGGTAGACCATAAACAAGTCTTTAATCGTTTGTGAACATGGTTTGTTGGTTACACAAGCGCTTGTAAACAGAAAAATTCGACACCCCAAACAAATCATAATGGTTTGTGACACAAATGGAGGAATGACCACAAACAAGCGGATATAGGCAAGTCCACAAACACGAGTGAACAAGCGCGATCATCCACCTCGCGAAGGGATATAAACAAGCCGAAGAGCGAAGTTACTGCGAATAGTAAACTGAACTTGTCTATGTCCGAATGAAACCGGTTTTGTGATCCCTCCCCACCCCACAGGACCCCCGCAAGAGGAGACCCTGAGTATGTGGGAGTGGGCTATCCTCTTCCCACAAAGAGATGGGTGAATATGCCGTTTATACAGGCCCCACCTCCGTCTCTGCCCCAGCCTACTGGGAAGGCTTCGACTACCTGTCCTCCCCTCGCTAAAGCCCCTTTTATTATTACACGCTTCTTCCTGAATCCGATAAGGAGGGGTTAAATTCGTACATATACTTGTGCGATGTTGATGGAGTTCACTCACACAACACTAAATGTTGATGAGGTTCGTTATTGGGTTAGTTTGCCGCTTATCTCCGTCTGTGTGCAGCCTACTTCACTATTTTCTCCCTATACTACCTTTAAGGAGCGAGTAAGCCGCCGTAGTATTGCACCCTTTTACTTTGTACCTTAAGTGACATAAAAAGGCGAAGCGGCTTTCAGGCGATCTTGTCCCTTTATCCTCCTAAACTCGTCTCTCTCGATACCCCCCACCCACTTTAAATTCCAACCCAAGGATAATAAACGCAAGGGAGGAGGAAGGCTCCGCATTTGGAATCATTATCCTTATTTTTGCCCTTCCATCGGTGAGAGCAACCAAACCACCCTCCCTTTCCCCCCATCCTTCCCCACGCCACCCCCAGCGCGTCTTCTTATAGCACAAGGTCAACATCCTCCCTCGCGAGAAAGAACATCGCACAACAACTAAAACAAAAGACTCATGGGGTCCAGAAAACAGCTATAATAACTAGCGGCAATAACTTGCATACGACATCAACACCAACATCTATAACATCTTTTAACAACATCAATTCCCCAAACTATAACAAAACGAAACAACCTTAGTACCGCCCACAACTGTGCGGAGCCACGTAAACGGCTTTGAATTTCCAGGCTTCAGTGTCCTTCTCAAATTGAGAGCGGGGAGGTATTTATGTCCTCTATCATCTGTAGCTGCTTAGGAGGGGTGGATCCTGGCTTGGAGAATCCACGCGTGCAGGTGGGAAGGGGTTTGGCGGGGTTGTCGACTCGTGTGGTTCAGCTTCTCAGAAATTGTCGGTCAAGAGTGCGTTCAGCGCTGGGCCAGTTTTGGGAGGCAGGTGATTAATTTTGAGGGAATACCAGGCGCATGACTCGCGGCACAACGAGACAGACGATCACCAACCGGAGCATCCATGCTAACTAGGGGGGATGGGGGATAATGAAAATAATAGACAAATAGAAGTAAATAAACTATGGATAAAAAAAAGAAAGCCTGAACTCGGGCCACCAACATTTGAAATAATCACCAAGGTCAATAACCCGGCCCGTTGAGGAACACAGAGCACATATAAGATAAAAACAAGAATAACAAAACCTACAAACAAGCGTTAGAAGTAGGAAAAATGTAAGAATAAGAAGAGTTAGTAATCAAGCAAGCCAAGAACTACAAATCAAATAGGAATCCCTACCCCCCCCCCCAAAAAAAAAAAATCAAATAGGACAAAGACTAATACAAACTAAAAATTACATATGAACAGGACAAAATTTAAGTAGGGCACAAGGACCAAAAATCTAACGTCAAGAATTATAAATCAAACGTAGCAAGGACTGAAAATCAAGGATTCCTACAAATTGGGGATGAGTTATCAACTCAGAACTCATCCTAATTACCAATCTCCCCTTGACTCCAGAGAGCGTCGCAGGAAAGAACGCAACGGCGCTTCATTCAATACCTCGTATTTACGAGATGCGACGGAGGCGAATTCCCCAAACCGCAAAGGCAATTTCGTAGGAGCAGTTGTAACGGATAACGCACAATTTGCAATGAAAACAATACTAATGGGTTGAATTTCGACAAGATTGTGATGGAATGTATTAGATGTGTCGGTGGACATCAGAATGAACAAAGTAAATAATAAAAATGCAACAGGCAAGCGAGAATAATATGGGGGATGCAGAAACAAATTCGTACAGAAGTATTCTTAAAGGTAAGATTGGGAAAAGAAAGATAAAATCATTTACTCCTCAACTTACAAACAACCACTCGACATACCTTTCGGAAAGATCCACCAATAAATTGCAGCGTCTTCTTGGACACAAATAAATATAATCCCCGCTAAATTTTGCTCAAGGTGAAGGCCACTAAAATACTCTTGCTTCCACCCATATACTCCCTCTCACCTCCACCGCCACTACCACGAGGTTCGTACAAGAAAAATCTTTAACTCAACCAACAATCAGAAATCCCTAGGTTTGAGACAAGCCGGGCTAAAAGGTCCAGGCTGACCTTTGGTCCCACGGAGGCGAGTGTCAATCCACGTTAGCCGGAGGCCAACCATCACAAGAGACACTACGGTTAGGTCAGCTTCAAAGTGAGTCAAGGCCATTAGGCTCAGATATAATCAGACGTACGTCAGGAGTTACTGTTATTATCCTAAAACTAAGATACGAAAACCAACGAGGACACCGCCATAATGTTTGCTGGGAGGCTTGGTAAAGAAAGTGAAGTTATAGGAAGGGAAAGTGCATGGAAGATAAGTCGAAAGAAGAGACTACTCGGCGCATTGTAGATTTTTTCCAACCAAAACAGGGCACAGATGTTGGGGCTGAGAGGACAGGCACTCACTCCAGGTATCAGGTACGGCAGGGTTGGGCAATAAGAAGAAACGATACTATGTAATCTAACGGAGGCAGTTAGTTCCCTCGAGTGGGAACATGGCCAGACGTAGCAAAGAAGAGACATCGAGGATGACAATGACTGGAACAAGAACAAATTCGTATAAAGGAGAACGAAGACTTGAAGGTGCGAACATATGAAGAAATAACCAACTAACATTGGATATTAACGAAAGGACTAGGAACATTGAGACTAACAAACCCAATTTAACCAATGAGGATCCCTCGTTAGATAAATTGGAGAGAGCATAATAGACAAACAAACGAAGGAATAAAAGTGAATAAATAGAAAAATGATTTAAAAATGTTATGAGTATTAGAGAATAGCGGGAACAAGTATGGGCTGAGAGACGAATTATAAATTTCTAATTTTTACCCATTTAGGGGTGCGGGTACAGAGGAAAACCTACGAGGGGGCGTCTGCGCGGGAAAGTTTGAAAGTGTCGCCCCCTAACGAAAATAGAGTTGGGTCCGGACAAAAACAAGCAGAAATAAGGAGGAACCCGGTGGACACTCTGCCCCGGCCCCATGACGGTCGCGTCAGAAATCCAACATCTCACACTCATTCTCCCCGGCGTCTAAAGCCCACCAACTCGTAAACCCAGGATTTAATGAGGGCAGGCCCCATTTTTTGCGCATTACTGGTCTCCCCTCGGATACCTTCTCCCACTTGATCGAGCCCTGGGCGCGACATGCACATGGGTGTGCGAACGTACGAACCGACACCCTCTGATGCCAAAAAGGGGACAATAAGAACAGAGGTAATGGGATAATAATAATAATTAAAAGGCCTCACCCAATCGAGGGACTGGCTCTGAGAGACAACTCTGGCCTTGCCACGGTGGAGCTATCGTAGAGGGGGTTTAGGCCTACTGAACCACACACAAATATTAATAAAACGGCGCTTAATAATTAATATCATTATTATCACTTGTGTATAAAATCTTAATATCGCCCATCTGATAAATGCAACAGGGAATAAGTTGCCGCACTAATTATTTTATTTAATAATAGGCTACATTAAAAACAAAAACAAATCAATAGAAACACTAAAGAAAACCAGGAGCAAAATCAAACGACAAAAGGAAAAAAACAACGAGTAAGAACGCTCCGGCTTTGGAGGGAGACCCGCTTCCTCCAACGCCAAAGAGTTAAATTAAAAGGAGGAGGCAGCTTCCACCAGAAAATCGAAGAGAAGAGTTCAAAGGCCTGTATTCACGAATCCGCGCACGTGGGCATGGATGGGCGCGAAGCAGAGGCTGAATTTTTAATTATTGAGGCATAGGACGTCCCAGGTCGCACAGGGCGAGACAGGACCACGTCTTTAGCCACGGAACAGAGATTAGTTCCGAGGCCTGAACGGCCAATACCTCCTCTTCCAGGATATAGCGCCACAATGTTCGAGGAAGCAGGGTGTGGCGCTCCACAATTGACACACTTGGCCGTAGGTGAAATGGAGTCATCAAGCAGTCTTGAGCAATTTTTCTAATTCGCCAATCTCGCGACTGCCTTCAAGGGCATAAGTCAGCGTAATTAAAAATACAGCCTAGTACTAGGCTATTCTAAAAATGGCAAAACAACAAAATAAAACAAGAAAACAAAAGCACATTACGGCGTAGGGGGCAGGCCCGCGTCCCCACGACGCAGGCACATGGAGGGGGCCAGCCTCCTCCAAAAAGTCAGAAGGTCCACAAGTCAGTGTACATGAACCCATCTAGAGTACAAGTTAGAAACGGTTGCAACCCCGCTCATCCCGATGCCGGGAAAGGTAACGTGCGCGAAGATCACCCAGACTGGAACATTCAACAAGAATGTGCCAAACAGTCTGGGAAACAACGGGATCGTCACAATAAGGCGCAGGCGAGCGCTCCATCAAATGGCGGTGCGTCCCGCGAGGTGGTACTCCAGGGTAGGGTCCTTGGCAGAACCAAAGGTGCCACTAGACCGAAAGTTACACGGAGCTCTCGAAGGAGTTTTCTAGCTTTAAAACCTAAACCCAAGAGACTTAGGGTATGACTGGCGTCTCTTGGTGGAATAGGCATCATCGAGATCGGCTGCGGATGAGTGAGAGCCATTGGCAACTCAGAGAGGCGCATGGATCTCGTAATAAATGCTGGGCTGCACATCCATAAAACTCACGTCCGTAGTCAAGCTTGGAACGAACAAAAGCTCAACAGAAAAGCATGACAGTAGCTCTATTAGCACTCCAGGTGCTGAACGTAAAAAAACGAAGAATTTGAATAGCGTAGGTAGAAGAACCTTGAGGCTAAGACTGCGAATATGATTCTCTCAGCTGTGCGAAATCACCTATTCCAGGCGAACCTCGTTTAGGAATAAGTCCGGGTCGGGGTGGAGATACGGATGGCGGCAGAAGAGCACCACCTAGTCTTGGCCAAGGAAAAGCTCCAGAGTTGGAATCTGGGGTCGCGCCAAAAGAAATCAAAAGGTCGTCCGAGTAGAGCGTAGCGAGAACATCTTTCGGCAGGGCCGTGGTGATACCGTTGATGCTAGGGCAAAGAGTGTGACAAACTAAACACTTTCCTGCGGGACACCCTCTTCCTGCTCCATCGGGCCAGAAAGTCGCCCCTCCCCTAAGCGGAATCGTGATCTCGCAAAAACTCAGGAATAAAAATTGGGATGCCTCACTCCCATCGTTTGGAGTCTCGCCATGCGGTATCATAGGCCTTCTCCAGATCGAAAAACACCGTGGCGTAGTGCCGTCTACGAAGTAAGGCCTCGCTCATGGCATTTCCAGTCGAAGCAGAGGACCCGAATTGGAGTGGAACTTGCGGAAGCCGCACTCTCCGGAAGACAGGTGGCATCCGCTGTCAATGAAAAAAGGCTACTCTAGCATTTACCAATTTCTCTATCAATTTGCACACGCAGGAGGTTAGAGAATGGGTCGAAACCTGCCGGGGTAAAGTAATCCCTCCCCGGGTTACAAAAAGCGAGCATAGTAGCTATTTGCCAAGATTCTGCAAGATACCCTCTTTCCAGATCCTGTGGAACACGTGTATCAAAAGGGCCATGCCTCACTCACCCAGGTGTCGAAGCATGGCGTAAGGGACATCGTCCGTACACGAAGGGGAAGTTGAACGCAATCAATTAATGTAAACATGTCGTTTAAGGCTTCTTCGCACGTCATGATGCATGACGTGCATTGAATGCTGGCGGAGCAGAACCTCGACTAGAGAATGCAGAGAAAGAGGTCGCCAAGGATGTGTAGGGTCTGAGATTACTGTTCCATTCCACCGGAGAACGGGAGGGGGGGGAGGCCTGCGAGAACTTGTCCCGAATCCTTTATACTCGCTTCCACACACCGGCAAGAGAGGTCTTCCAGTTAAGAGAAGATACGACTGCCCACCAGGAAGAGCAGCGTGCGTGCTTCGAAACATACCGGAGAACGGGAGGGGGATGGAGGCCTGCGAGAACTTGTCCCGAATCCTTTATACTCGCTTCCACACACCGCCCCTTCCAGTTAAGAGAAGATACGACTGCCCACCAGGAAGAGCGGCGTGCGTGCTTCGAAACATACCGGAACCTAGCCCTAGCTCGACGAAATCACCCACAGTGAAATCGTTCGGGTACCGCATATAGGTATAACGCTTTTGTCCACCGGAGAACGGGAGGGGGGGGGGAGGCCTGCGAGAACTTGTCCCGAATCCTTTATACTCGCTTCCACACACCGGCAAGAGAGGTCTTCCAGTTAAGAGAAGATACGACTGCCCACCAGGAAGAGCGGTGTGCGTGCTTCGAAACATACCGGACCTAGCCCTAGCTCGACGAAATCACCCACAGTGAAATCGTTCGGGTACCGCATATAGGTATAACGCTTTTGTTCGAGCGCCTTACCACATTCGAATGACCATCAGGAAGCGGTTGGCGTAAAAAAGGAAACGGCCAGACGTTCTAGAAATGGTAATTAGGCCCCCAGCGATGAGGTTGTCGGAGAAAAACTCAACGGCCTCATCCATCGAGCTAAAATCCCCTACTGGGACAGATACGAGGGGCGGTCAATAAGTTTTGCGAATCGGTAGGGCAAAAAAGAGGAAGGGTGATGGCCTTTTGTGGAGGTGTTAGGACAAGTTATGACAAGTCAGGACCTGCAGCCGCACGCTCCTGCCTTGTCTATTTAAGAAGCAGTAGCTGATCGCAGATCGTCAGTCACAAATTTTTGAACAATGGAAAAGGTTGAGCACCGCGCAGTGATCAAACTTTTGACCAAGGAAGGCCAGAATGCAAAAGAGATCTATGAACGCATGGTTGCAGTGTACACCGACACCGCCCCTTCCTATGCAACCATTGCTCGCTGGAATATGAAGTTCCGCCATGGTCGTGAGTCCCTTGAAGATGAGCCCCATCCAGGACGCCCGTCAGACGTCACCAACAAGGACAATGTGACCCGTGTGGAGAGGATGATCCTCGAAAATCGACGGGTGAAGGTCGAAGAAATCGAGCGAGAACTTGGAAAATCACATGGAAGTGTTATCAACATCATCCACGACAATTTGGCCATGACCAAGGTCTCTGCCCGTTGGGTCCCTAGAAACTTCACGAAACCTCACGCCCCATGATCGAATTCAACGTCTTCAAAGTTCGGAGGAGCTGCTGCTACAGTACAACCAAGACCCAGCGGGATTCGAGTCACGCATAGTGACAGGTGATGAAACGTGGGTCCATCACTGGGATCCCGAGACCAAGCTCAAAAGTATGGCCTGGAAGCACAGGGGCTCTCCGACCCCCATCAAGTTCCGGACCCAACCCTCAGCCGGGAAGATCATGGCCACCATCTTCTGGGATTCTGAGGGAGTGTTGATGGTGGAATATGCGCCTCGTGGAAGGACCATCACAGGCCAATATTACGCCGAGGAACTGGATGGGTTGAAGAAGTGCATCCGTCAGAAGCGGCGCGGCAAGTTGACACGCGATGTTCTGCTCCTCCACGGCAATGCCTCTGTCCACAAGGCTAGAGTTGCACAAGCTGCCCAGCGCGAGTGCGGATTCGAGGAGCTCAACCATCCTCCCTACAGTCCAGATCTGGCCCCTAGCGACTACATTTTATTCCGTCAGCTCAAGGCTGCACTGCGTGGACGCCGGTTTGGGGACGATGAAGATGTCCAGCTCGCCGTCCAGGAGTGGATTAAACAGCAGTCGGGAGATTTCTGTTTGTCGGGAATTCGAAGTCTCAGGGACAATTGGCGCAAGTACATTGAAGTCGAGGGTAGTTATATTGTAAAATAATAAAACCTTTTCCTCATATCCGAATTGCAAAACCTATTAAACTGCCCCTCGTATATTAGTCATTTCTTGAAATGAGGACCACCAAGCCCCCGCCAAGTACCACCGAGAAAGTGATACTTACCATGGAGGTCATAAACTACCCGCTAGCCAAAATCAGCCTGTGCATCAGGGGAGCACAGGGATAGATCAAAAGAGGAAAATGAAGCGGTTCTCAGGCAGTAATGCGTAAACTCATTCACATTTAGGACACGTATCTACAGCTCCTCGATCAGGTCGGCAAGGACCTAACCCATGGGCTTGATAGAGTAGTTTCCCCAGAGGGGATCTCTACCGTTTGATCACCGAGCATGAGAAAGGGCCTCGGCATCCATGCCACGACACGGTAGAAGTGCCCCATATTGAAGTCAGCTGACGGTGGAATGTACGCAGAACAGTATACCTCCTATTCAGGTGAGCTGCACTGCTACCGCCCGAAAGGAGGTATTCCAAGCAAAGAGAAGGACGGAGACACCATGTCGGGTGTAAATAGAGCATCCTCCTGCCAGGCGCCCATCTCGTGGTGGTGGGATCTTTAAGCCCTTACATCCCTGGAGGGTGGGCAGGGGGCACGCACCTAGCATGGCCTCCTGCAAAAAGAGAGCTAATTGAAAACTGGAGTAGACGAGCCTCCGCAGCTCCTCCCAGTTGGCCCGGAGTCCGCGGC
The DNA here is from genome assembly GCA_963969495.1 of Ceratothoa steindachneri. Classification (NCBI taxonomy): domain Eukaryota; kingdom Metazoa; phylum Arthropoda; class Malacostraca; order Isopoda; family Cymothoidae; genus Ceratothoa; species Ceratothoa steindachneri. The sequence continues at coordinate 149,215,229 of OZ018321.1, read as the reverse complement.
AATTTCATTGAAGATATATACCCTCCAGGCCTAGCTGGGAGGAGTTGCGGGCGCCCTCTTCGAAGAGAAGACCCTCACGGGAATGGCCGTACGCTTCCCGGAGGAAGAATTTCAGGCGCTGTTGGCCGGACAATGCGCTGAAGGCACTGTCGCCTTCGAGGACTTATCGGAGGGGTTGGGTTTGCTATGCGAATATCTTTCCTTACCTCCGCTTCAAAACCTTAGGGAGACGGTGTCCATCCTTTGGAAGATTCAGCGTCTCCAAGCCAATCAGTCCAGCCTTGGGTAGGGGCGTAGAAGCCGCTGCTCCTTTGCTGTTGTCGTGGTTTCGAGGGGGGAGGGGGCAACTATAAGAGCTACGAAAAAAGGCCTCACAATTACGTTCATGGGCGTTGCCTCTTGTGAGTATAACGACTCGGTGGAGCCGCGAGGCCCTCTCGCCTTACGGAAAACGGACACGCTCAGGGAGGAGGGGGGAAGCATGTTTTATTTTTAGCCGACGCTAGATGTGAAACCTTTGTGCCGCTAGCTCTACAAGGTGATCGCTCCGGGTCAGAACCAGCAGTCCTAAGGTTTTCCAATGGGGACGGAAACGACCGTGTTCGTACGTCCGGAGGGAACAGGAGTAGAGGGTGCCTATTTATTAAGAGAGAAGACGTCCCCGGCACCGCCAGGTGGGCCAGGACCAAGTCCTTAGCCTCGCAAAATGAAAGAAGACCCTGAGCCTGAACGGCCAGGATTTCCTTCTCAAGGAGATATGCACCACATTGCTGCGAAGAAGCGGGGTGCGGCTCTCTGCAATTCACACACTCGGCCATACACGATTTGGACTTATCGTATGCGGCCTTGGGCCAACTTACAGAGACTTCAGGTAAATCTGCCTTTGTAGGTTTACAGGAGCAATTCGTATGACCGAAGCTGTGGCAGTAGTAGCATCTCCGCGGCAGTGGCAGGAATGCCTTCGACCGCCTGCGTGCTCTTCTTGGCATTCACCTGTGAAAGAAAAGAAGAGACTGCCGCTGGAAAGAGGGGGCCGCCCAAGGGCGCCTCGAGAGAAAGGGGACAGGGAAAGTCCCCTGCACCCGTTGGCTTAGGAGATGAGTAAGCCTCCTCTCCGGTAGAAGAAATTTGGAGGGTCCCCTGAGAAAGCACAGGGTGCGGGGGATGGGACTCCGACGATCTTAGGAAGGAAGGTAGAAGGGTATTTTTTTTAGAACTCATCATCGGGCATGGTGACCATATTTGTATCACTAGATGCATACGCAAATCACCCCACGCAGTAGCCCGCTCTGCGAGGGGTGAACACAGAGCCAGCTGCCGCCATTTAAGACCACACCTCCCGCCCAGTGGCCAGGCAGCCCTTCGGTATGGCGTCTCCACCTTGGGCTGGGCGTAAAATTGATAGACAGTGAAAGGAGAGAGAAAAGGGTATGTGAGAAAGGTGAGGGTGGGGGTGAAGCAGGTTGTTAAAAACCAACCACCCCAACCGGATCTCAGGGGGTGAAGAGGCGTTGAGAAAGCTGGTCGGCGTCTACCCTGTGAAATTAGAGGCCGACCAGAGAATGTTGTGGGAGAGGTTGTAGGGAAAGTGAGGAAGCGGGGCAGGGAGGTGAGGAAGTAGGGTGAGGAGACAGAGTGTCAGAAAGAAGAGGCTAAGTTTAGCCCGGACGAAGCGCTGAGTCCCGTCAGCACGGCGGCCAGAAAGGCAAATCGCCGCGCCCCGAGTTCAAGGCAACCCAGTGACAGGGCTTCCCTAATTCGCACTCAAACTGGGAGGACGTGCAGCTCCTCCAGGTACCGAGTCTAAGAGGCTACACAACGTACCCCCCTGTTGGAATATTTCCTTAACTTACCCAGTTCAGGGACAAAGACCTTTGGCGGAGATCAGAGAAATAAAATATACAACCCTTCTTCCCAAACCCATTCAGATATTACTAATACTACTAATAGGGGCCTTGTCAGAACACGGGTTGTTGTTTGTTTATTTTTTAATTATAGCAATTCCTTCTGGCGGTCGCCAGCGAGGGCAAAGCAGCCGCAAATACAAAGAAAATCCGATCTTATTTGAGGAAGCTTAAAAAAAAAAACAACTCCATCAACAGGATCAATGTCGACGAATAAAAAACAAACTCAAAATTCAACTGAATAAAAAAAGCATGGCCAGGTGTTCCAGTGGAAGCGCCTCCCACAGGGACCCAAGCCAACCGCCAACTTAAACATTCAAATAGTAGGGAGATCCCCCCCCCCTCAACTCTGCCTCCACAAGCTGGCGTGCAAATGTCAGGCCACGACCCCCAAATACAAGAGAAAGCGACCCCACTGGTCCTCATACCAGGATATGTATCGAGCACCAAGCTCTCCCAGACTGGGTCAGTCATTCAAAAAGTGAGGCACGATCTAGGGTCTAGGGTACCAAGCAATCTTCGCAGATGGATTCGCAGGAGCGTCCCATCACGAGTGTGTATCCGATTCAGTGACGACATAAAATAACTTGATATAAGTTATGTTATAAGTCCCAGGGAATATTCGGAGCGGGACGATCCTAGCCATCCATTTTTACGCCAGCGATGGCCGTTGTCCAGTCAGGGTTCATCAGCGCCATCTAAGGACTCGTATATTAACCATCTAAATTGCCTTCCTACCCACACCCAATCTTTCGACTCACAGCCCCCCTCCCCTCTCCCTGACTCCAGGGCTCTATGGCCATACCCCACAAGGGATCACTTTACGTTTTCGTGCGTGAAGAAGGTCAGCATCCGGAGTTCTCTGAAGACCCTCTTGGAAGACACCAGGGTCACGAACACATTCGGCATCTTCTTGAGTGCCACGCGACGACCGTCCCTCGGGTCCGTCACGGCCCTGGAAAAGGAAAGAGGCAGGAATTAGTTCGGTAGACTCTCGGCAAGTTACTGAGGTGGAGCAGTGAGCTGATTTTTAAACCATTGCGTAGGGGCCATAATAAAGCGTCAATAATGGGGTCCCCACTTCAATGGTAACTCCATCAGATCGAATAATCCCATTTTTCCGTAATTTAAGCAAAGTTACGAACGTACAATTTTTTTATCATTAATTTAAAGCAAAAACCAACGTGGCATCCTCTGGAGAAAGGTTGTGAGGAGAGATTCTGTAAATCATCAACATCATCCTCACTTCACTAACTATAATTTAAGAAGGGAAATAATTCTTTTATAATATCAAAAAACAAAATGGTGAAGTACAGAAATAAATATAACTATATTTTAGCAACGTGATATTTTGAAAGGGAGAAAATAGTTCAGAGTTCCTTTTTAAAATTATTAAAATTGGCGAAGTTCAGAAAATTTATAAAAAATTAACCATGGCTGCTTTTTTTTAGATTTTAAATTTTAATCTTAGTAATGAAGCGAAAACTCCCCCCGTAAGGGGAAGTGGCGAAGCCGTTGCCTTGTTGTATTAAAAAAACAAAAACGGGTGCTCATTTGTCGGGTGCCAGAAAGGGCAAGGCCGCCGAAATAAAAAAAGAGCATATTTCTAGGCTAAAAAACCCCCCCAAAAAAACAAAGAAAGAAAAGAGCAACAAAATAAAAAAAAGAAGACGTCAGGCTCTGGCGTCGGAGGGAAGTCCGCCTCCTTACGGCATCCGAGCGTGCACTCAACAATGGAGGTGGGCAGTTACCTCCAAACCTCAATTAGCCCACAATCAGGAGCGCACGAACAATCCCGGTATATGGGGCAAGCGATAGCGACCCCGTTCGTTCAGGTACAGGGGCAGGTAATGCGCGCGCAGATCCCCACAGAATGGGGGGACATTCGATACGAATGTGCCGGCCATTCTGGAGGAACAAGAAGTCGTCCCAGTAAGGTTAAGGGGAGCGCTTCGTTTAATCGCGCTGCGTCCCGCGAGTGTATCCTAATTAATCCTAGGCGGCAGAAAGCGACCTGAAGCCGTCGAGGGATTTGGGGTAGGACGTCACGAAAAGAGGCAGCGCGGTAGCACATAACTTCAGGTCTGTGTCGGCCGTCTCATATGTTCTTTGCCAGGCAGCACGAAAGGCTGACCTGGTTCCTGCGATGAGGTCAGAGTGGGGAAGAGTGAAACGCTGGTCCGCTCGCCGATCATTGTAGACTGTTTGGCGCCCACATCAGCAAGCTGATTTCCCGCTATACCTATATGTCCACTCATTCAATCTCAGAGAACCCAGAAAAAGACAATCTCGATATTATCCCGGGTCGAAGAAGCCGTGGCCTCATGGATACTGTGAAAAGTGTGTGAAGATTCCAAAGCCTCGAGGGCACTCAGCGCGATCGCTATGAATCAAAATTCTATCTTCGATCCGTGCACATCGCGTGATCTTCCTTATCGAGCAATGCATTGCTAACAGCTGGATATTGAAGGCAGACGCAACGCCTGGCAGAGCCCCGCCGGCTTCAAAAAGAGGGAAGATGGCGTAAAACCTGACGCCCTATTAGGATTCGGAGGCATACGTGTACACTAGTACGGCACCAGCGTGATATCAAGTGTGGTCCAAATGGATGAACGCAATGCTCACAGAGCTGTACAAGCTTTGGGAGCAGAGGCGTAGCGACAAATATTTCCGTGTGGTAGCCTCTGGGGAGGTGGCCTGGGCTGAAACAGAAGAAGCACCACCGGCCCGAGAGCTAACACCGAGCTCTCGAAGGAGTTGCCTTGCCCTAAATCCAAAAGGTTTATGGTATGAATGGTGTTTCGCGACGGCATAGGCACTATAGAAATGGGCCGCGGATGCAATGAGATCTGTAAAGTGGAGCATTGGGTGCAATTTTAAAGATGCCAGTTGCAGCAGTCACCAATTTTACACCTCCCTAGCTCCCACCTGCGGGTCTCCAAATTATGGTGCTTCCACGGAATTTTAGAAGAAAAGAAAAGCACAAAGATAAATGGGTCGAAAATGAAAAGAATTTCCCCCAAATAACAGGGGCAATGTTCGAATGGGAGAGAGGGGAACGCTCGAATAGGAAGGACCATCAAGTGGGAAGTACTTAATAATCGTATGGCATGACCACCCCCAACCCCACGCCAACGATATTCCCGTTCTGTCTTACCCGAGGTCGGACAAAGTAGCGCTGCCCAGTGACCGCGTTGGCTAGGATCGCCTGGCCAAGGTGCGCAGCTGGGTCAAGGACTCTTGCCGAAGTTTCCTCCGTGGTCACTCCACTCCTGGTTAAACTTGACCAACAGCCCCACCCACCTATGCAGTACAAGCGCCGGCCCTGACCCTCATCGACGTGACCTCCGCTGCCCTGACTCGTTTGCCGCACGCGAGAAGGGTCATTATCAACTCCGCACATGAAGAAAGGCTCGATTTATGTTTAGAAACTTGTTTGTTTTCTTAAACGAAACCAAGAGGGGGGGAGCCAGATTATTTTTTCAAGGGCGGGGCCATCAGGCGCTCAAGATAATTCGTGCGGTTTTTTAACCTACCTCAATAATGAAAACAATTCAAAGTAATAAAATGTATTCTGAAAAAGAGTTTCCATCCCTTTCAGACATTTTCTCAACAAAAGGGAAGTTCATTTATGCCTCACGAATAAAATTTCTTTGAAGCAAAAAAAAAGAGTGGGGATGTCTCTCTTCGAATGCGCTTTTATCAAATGATCTTCAGTGCGAATCTGAATGTCTAAAGACAAAAGAGAGGTGAAGTATACGCTGCATAACTTAACAGTACAAATTGAATTTATTCTAAAGCATCCAGCTGCGCCGCTGACCCTAAACTGAGGCGAGTTTCGATCAGGCTAGGCACGACCACACATCGCACGTCCAGTGCCAGGTACAAGGAAGAGTCCAGGCCTGAAGTTGCTGCCTCATCCTACACTCGTTACCTGGAGGAGCAGTCTCGAACTAGATTGAGATTACTCGGGCTTATTCCCTCTACACATATCCAATTACCTGTTTTTCGGCCAGCTTCTTTACAAGCTCCTTCTCACTTTTTTTTCCTTGACCTGCACCCAATTTCACAGTCTAATCGTCGACTAGCTTTCGTCCATTCATCCCAAGCCGGGACTGGGGGCTGGCTCACCCATCTCTCTTGGCTCTGGTTGGGGTGGCGAGTCTTAACACCCCCCCTTTGCATTTTACAGTTCCATAACTTTCTTCTCTTTATATATCCTTTTACATAACCACAAGGGGATGCCAGCTGATCTCTGGAGGCTTACGTGCCTTTCAGACCCCAATACCCGCTGAGAGTGTGTGTATATATATATATATATATATATATATATATATATATATATATATATATATATATATATATATATATATATATATATATATATATATATATATAACAAATTTTCAGTTCCTCCATCTTTTCTCTAAGAGATTATCCTTAGAAAATTTCTGTGGGAGATGCTCTCGTTGGTTTTCGCCATGAATTTTATTTTAAAAGCTCTCGACCTTGGCCGACCATAAATGGCGGTGGCAAGTAGACCAGGGACGCGCGGCCGTCGTGCAATTGACTGCAACGACAAGAGCACCTGGTACAGCTGCGGCGATCAGCTGCGTCAATCGACCCAGGAAACAGCTGTCGGCTGCCTGTTGCCATCGGAACGTCCGAGAATGGATTCGAACCCGAGACAACTTGGTGGGACCCCACAATAATTAAATTATTTTTGCAACAATTTTCAATTGTATAATACAATCAGGGAAAGTTATATATTTACCTTAATAAGAAAAAAAAACTAAGGCCATTTTCAATTAGAAGATGGGAAGAGACGCATTTGAAAATGACCAGTAGAAGTGGAATAGCGGAAAAAAATACCATAACAAACCTTAAATACTCAATGGGGAAGGGGAATTACGAACTTCCATAAACAGGTTCGTACAAAGAGAACAAATGCTTAAGAGTATGGACATGGCCAATTTCATAGAAAAATAATTAGAAAGTACGGGTTTGGGGTACATTGAGATAGGTAAGGCATAGAGAAATGATAAAATATCAAATGAAGACGCCATTAATTGACGATACCACTAAATGAAGATATCATCATTCAATAAAATATCACTAAATGAAAATATTAAACAACAAGAACGGCTTCGCCACTCCTTACAGGAGGAGCTTGAGCGTCACAGGCATACCTTCAGTCTGTGGCTCATGCCCTATTCGGCCGGCTATGGCAACGGCCTATTGGTCTAAAAAAAAATTCAAGTCTCTAGTACATATCATCATCATCACTTCACTAACTATAATTTAAGAAGGGGATTTTTTGAGTATTTGAATAATAATTTCATCTTAGTTTGGTTATGACTCGTTTTTTATCAAAGTTATTCCTAATTACAAATGGTAAGTTCAGAAAATTTATTTTTATATATCTTCTAAAACTATATTTTAGCAATGTGATATTTTGAAAGGGAATAAATTTGTTTAGAGTTCCTTTTTAAAATTATTATAATTGGCAAAGTTCAGAAAATTTATAAAAATTTAACCATGGCTACTTTTTTTTTAGAATTTAAATTTTAATCTTAGTAGCGATGTGCAAGATTCCTCCGTAGAGAGGGGGCGGGGGGAAGCCATTGCCTGGTCTCCTAATAATTTATTCTTGGTCTATTTATTTTTAAAATAGATGATTATTTTCTAGGCCTAAAAGCCCAAAAATGTTTTATAGGATCATTTTAAATATGGAAACAAAATAACAATCCTCACGATTCTTTTTTTCTCCATCTAAATTTTCTCTAATAATTTCAATTTTTCTATACTCATGTTAGAGGCCAATAGCTCGCTCCTTCGTCCTGGTAAAGATTAAAATTGAAAATCTATTTTAACTTCGATAAAACTTTCTGAACTTCACCATTTGTAATTCTTTTTGTTTTTAAAAAATTCAAAAAAATTCGATAATCATATTTATTTCTAACATTACCATTTTGTTATTTTTTCTTCAAACTCTAAAGTAACTCTTTGAATGAACTTGGATAAAAACTTAAAATATACCCGTCCTTAGAATATAGTGTTATGAAAGAACCCATTTAATGGATATATCATTGAATGGATAGAGATATCCTAAATGACAACATCAAATGAATATCTAATTCAAAGAAGACACAACATATTAGATGACGATACGAGCAGCACAACACCTGCTCCGTCCAACCTGCTAACAGCGATGGGCAGGAAAGGAAAATCCGAAAACGAGGAGAATCGATGGACGGGAAGAAGAAGGGAAATTAGAAAATCGCCCAAATTTGTATCAGGAGGGAAAATGCGACTTTATTTGAAACCAAATTCCGTAGGCAAGAATATCGTTGCCTCGCAAGTACGGACTCGAACCTTCATCGTCGATGAGGCATCGATTCAGAAAAGGCCTTGAAAAGTGCCCGACAAGCAAGACCCCGTCCAATCTGCCAGTACGACAGTTCATCCACGTACGGGGAACTCAAATACAAAATTTTTACTGAATTGCCAACAAGCAATGGTCCAAAAACCCACTCAAGGCAACTTCAAAAGAGAGGGAAAAGGGAGGAAATAAGGTGTAAAAGAAGATATGGATAAAGATTTGAGTTTCGCAGCTCTTTATTTCTACAAGATCTTATTTTAAAGTAATATTCATCGATTCAATTCTCAGACAGATTTTCTCTAGTGTTTTGGCCGATATTTCTAGGCAAGTTATTCCAAGTTTGGGATCTTTTCTGTTTGGCGGCAGGTGGATCTTTTGTACCAAATTTTCGCCAACGATGCAGTTTTGAGTGCTGAATACGAATATAACATTTATTTTTTGGAGAAATGAAAGGAGGTATTAAAAAAATAAATAATCCGCACTAGTTTAGAACATTATTCTATAAACAATTATGATTATATACTGGGGGGCTGTGCCCCCCAGACCCCTCCTCAATTAATTGAATCTCCGGATCATCGTAGGGAGGTTCTCCGCAGTTCTAAACCCCCTACGAGCAGTCCCCTTGAATTTATTCCAAAAAGGTAAAACATATTGGAACACAGCGGTAGCCACCGTGAGATGCTCGATTCCTACTTATGTGAATTTATGTGGCGAAAACGCAATGGAAAGGAAAATTTGTTTAAAAAAATATTATGGGATATATCTAAATACAAATGAATGTTTGAAGAAATAATAAAGGGAGTGAACAATAATATTGGGAAATAATATGGCAGTTTAAGTGCGTTTCATTTCTAATTCGTTTTTTTTCAAAATGTATCGGACAAACCCAAATTTACAGTTTGAAATTTCTTCTTTTTTTTATATACTTCCTTTCATTTGTCTAAAAAATAAATGTTATATTCGTATTCAGCACTCAAAACTGCATCGTTGGCGAAAATTTGGTACAAAAGATCCGCCTGCCCCCAAAAGAAAAGACCCCAAGTTTGTGTTATTTTATATGAAAAGAAACTTCGTGGTATCGCAGTGTTAAAAACTTGTGTTTCCGAGCTTGAAACCGGCTTTTGTAGTGACTGCTCAGTGAAGTTGGGAGAACTGAAAATTTGCCGAATAAGATAAGCCCAAACGGCCAAAAGGGGAGCTTATTTGGGGCGATAAAGACCGCGCCTGAGTTTAAACCTATAACACCTCCGTCGCCCTTGAAGGGGGCTTAAAGTTAGGTGTCTGCCCTTCACCCCCTTCTCCGTTAAGTGAAAATTCCCACGTTGGTTATATACTTTTTGTTTCACATGAAAAAAAATGTGCTTATGGATCCAATGATGTCTGCTACTCTTCTGCTGAGCAAAGATGCCTTCGTTGATTACATAAAATATTTATTATCTCAGTTAAAAATATCGCGAGCGCTGATGACTCCAATGATGGGCGCTGAACTTTGACAAGCGCCCCCCCCTATCCCTTCGATTCCGGGGAAAAGGTCAAACGGATGTTCACTATTGACCAACGTTTCGTTCAAGCGACGCTTGAACAAGAGCCTCATCGATCTTTGCCTTCTTATTATTGATACGTTACTGACATTTCGGTAGCTGGTGTACGGTTCTACGCTACTGACACGCCACCCACGAGTGGCTTACCTTCCTTGCCAAAGGAAATAGGCTATGGCAGTGGTTCTCAACCTTTTTCGCTCCATTCCCCCCTTCATGAACTTTTAGTATCCTTGTGGCTCCCCTTCATTTTGCTCCCAAAACCACCCCGCCAAACAAGGCAAAATAAAAAAAAAATGTATATGAAGAGAACACCTTTGGTTTATTGTGTATTACAAAGTTGAAAATCATAATTATCTTATATTTTGATAGATTTATGTGATATAATTTTTTAAACTTTTAATTAATGTATTTTTATATCAAAATCGAAAGCCTTTGTATCTGTAATTGTATTTTTGCATATCAAAATCAAAAGTATTTGTATTTGACCTCACAAAAATTCTATCACACTTCAATGAGAAGGTTGACATCGTTTCTTTTCAGTCAGTTGACGAATCCAAGGTTGCGTCGCTGCCAATGCACATCTCATGTCGGGGTCCACACCTAGTCGTTTCCGGTTCTTATTTTTTATTTGTAGGAGGGTGGAGAAACCAGACACATAAATAGGTAGTCGAAAAAGGCAAGAGTAGTTGAAGTGCAATCTTATTAACATTTGGATATGACTGATACATTGAACGCCAGAATACATTCAGAGATTTTTCTTATTAGAGATATTTGGGAGTAGAATCATTTTTGAGATCAAGTAATTCGTCCTGAGCATCAATGTGAATGGTAGTAATATCAAGCTTCCAGTGAATGGATTCCTCACGAACTTTCCTTCTTCCTCCTCAAATGCTGGGAAGTACATTTTAAGTTCACTTTCCAAGGATCTCAGATGCAGAGAAATTTCAATTGTAAGTAATGGGTCAAGCAGACGATCTTCTTCATTCTCGACAAGAACAGTTGAAAGGTCTTCAAACATGATAACATTGACGGCACCGACTTTCCTTTACTAATTCTGAAGCTTGGCAATAAATGCATGAAGACAACCCATCAGGAGAAACACATTTCTTTCCTTGCCCTGTAGCTTGAGATTTAACGTACATATTTACCTGCTCAAATATATATGCTAAGTATGCAACGCGTCGCTCCCTCAAAACGTCATTGAAGTGACTCAAGAGTTTATCTTTCCCTTGTATTTTCAAGAACAATTTAACCTCTCTCCAAAGTTCAAACAGTGGATTCACAACATTGTCCTTTGAAAATCAGCGCACTTTGTATTAAAAGAGAACTTCATGCTCCGAATTCATGTCTCTACAGAGGTTATATAAAAGGCGAGACTTCAAATCTCCAGCTCTCAAAAATTGACACATTTGACCACTACCTCCAGGATCTTGAAAAGTTCATCAGGGGATGGTTTTGACGCCAGTGCAAAAGGATGTAGCTCATACAGTGAACACACATGGCATTCGAAGCTATTCCCTTTACACGCTTCTGGAGCCCTGATTTTAAACCCAGCATCGCTGGAGCCCTATCTGTACAGACTCCACAACAATTTCCCCAGGGAATCCTGTTAGTTTTGAACAAAGAAGAAATATTTTCCATCACATCTGCAACTGTTGAGGTGATTTCAAGCTGTGTACAGAACAGATATTCTTCTTTGATATCACACAAGAAAACATATCTAACAAATAAAGTAGCTGTGTCAAAAACTCACATTCATTGACTCATCCAATTTTATTGCAATTATACCAGTTAGACACGATATGATCTCCCGTATCACTTTTCCTTTATGTCATCTGGCATTTCATTAATTATCTGTTGAATTTTTCGTTCATCTGCCTCTTCAAGAACACGCTTGACCATCTTTAAAGCACATGGCGATTAAGGTTTCACCAATTGTGTGGGGCTTCTTTTGCTTTGCTATTTCAAGCGAAACCTCGTATGATGCCTCAAATACACTTGAATTTTGTTGTATTCAAAGCACTACTCTCGTCCAGTTTCTCTTTTCCCAAACTCTTTATGACGCCTGAAGAAATCTGGGTCTCTACTCAGCTGTCTATGGACGGATAATGGGCAAATGATACTTCAACTTACTAGGCCGCATGGAATCGTTCCTTAGAATTTTGAAGCACAGTACACACTGAGGTTTTTGAGGTTTTTCGATGCCATTAGCGAGGATTGATGTAAATTTTAATGCACATATAATTATATTAAGTTATAGTATTAATTAATACAACTAAACTTATAACTTACTTATATATTTTAATAAAATTATGTGGAGATTTTTAGCATATGCAATTTTAATATGTCAGCTAAATTTACCTTAAATTACGGTGAATTTTGATAATAAAAAAAAAAACTTTATTTTCTTAACAAATATAGCATATTTGTTAAATAAATACAATATTAATATGCTCTAAAGAATTTGTTTTAAGATTTAAATGGGTCATTATACTATGTATATTTCTCCTTGAAATTAATGTTTTACCCAGATATTTAGTGGGGTACAGCATCTTATTAATTGTATATAGTAAAATCAACAATATTTATTTACTTCAACTTTTCAATTAACATATTTTATTTATAATAAATATACAAAAAATACAGTATATTAATTGTAAAACCAACAATAAAATATACAACCATTTGATTGTTAAATTTTACCATTAATAATTATGTAACTTAAATTTTATTGTATGTAAGCAATTAAAAAGGAAAATTTTCTTCTCCCAGGACAAAATGAATGATGCAAGTATGTTTTTTTTAAATTCAGATTCCTAACATTATTTAGAAATTTATAATTTCTAACAGCTCACCATGCCCCCCCCCCTAAATTCTTGCCATGGCTCCCTTGGGGGCAATAGACTAAACTATGTACCTACCACACACTTCCCCTACTTCCATTTCTGTACCTCTTTCCCCAAACTTTCAGGCGGAGATACTCTCGACGGTTTTCCTCTTCTAAACACTTACTCAATCGGATCAGGAGAAGAAAAACATTAAAAGTTTATTTGCGTGTCAGCGCGACTAAACTATGATGGGAGGTGTCGTGTACAACAAAGTGTGAGTGTGCATCCTTGTGCCTGTGCTGTCTCTTCATCTTTACAGCCAACACATCACCAACCCTTTCGATCGATATTCTCCTCATGGCCAGTTGGGTTTATTAAAGTCTGCAATAGACTTGTGGATGAGGCGAGGCTTAGCTCTCGGGCGTTGGGGCGCGAACGGCTGTTGTGTGCGCGTCGCTTCCCATTGGACATCAAACGGTCGCTTCGAGTTGATATCATGTCGACAACTGGAGGATAACGTACCCTCTCCGTCTCAATGCCCGTAACTGCGGGTAACTCTCTCCCACACATTCCACCTCCTCTATCTTCTCATTACAGATCTTACAAACTTTCTGGGGATATGCCCTCGTTGGTTTTCGCTTAAAATTATATATATATATATATATATATATATATATATATATATATATATATATATATATATATATATATATATATAACATGTAAACTAACCGTAGGCGACTTTGTGGTATGATTCCGCTTCTCAATCAATCATTCACATAATCTCACCTCAATTCTGAGCCTTTGTCAGAGATATATATATATATATATATATATATATATATATATATATATATATATATGCGCGCTACCGCGCCTTCAAGGGAGAGAGAGACAACAAACACCTGGTTGACCCTTTTTGTCTGCACTAATAGAAGTGCGAAATCATGAGACGCCGTGGTGGCTGAAAGCCCGCCATCGCAGAACGCCGCGACAAGTTTGAGGGCCCAAAAGAACCCATCTGGAGTCAGACAAAGTTTCGCCTCGCCGACTTGGAACCTTTTCGCGATCGTGCTAATAGGGCGAGACTACTCTTGCCTGCCGATACGTCGGACCCTTGAATTCTCCACTTCGGACGGAGGGGGGGGGGGACCCCATTCGACCCCACTATAAATCCTCCGGCGCCAGAGTTGGAAGGCAGTATCCGCTGCCTGCCCGCCCCCCGTCATACCCGCTATTCGGGTCCCATTGGACTCTGCACAATTCTCGCAGAACCCCTCAAGCTCCGGGTATTCTCGATTAATTCACGTGTGTCTACCCCGTACTCGTTCTACCCGCTCCTCGAACGCAACGCGCCCAGTCTCGATTCGTGTTCTAACTCGAAAGCAAGATCTAAGTTCATCTCGTAATAATCATTGTCAAGAGATATTATTTGAACTTTGCGCCAAGGCAAGGATTACTCCCTCGGACCAAATCTCCAAGGTAACAGCAACGCGCAACTCTCCTGTAGAAGTGCTCTCTCTCGACCTCGGCTAACAAACGCAGAAAGGGTTAACTTGACCCTATTCTACGACAGCCTTCTATTATCCCTCGACTATTATTTTCTACCAGGAGCAATCACATCTATCGGTACAACTACCGGATCACCTGAAGAATGTGACCTCCAAAAGTTTTACCGAAGAATGTGACCCCCAGATTGCCTCTCCTGAAGAATCTTCGCCCCCCCTTTTCCAAAGTAAAATTTAGTGATATATTTATTAAGGTTGCTTAAAAACAATTTATATAAAAAGGTTAAAAAATAAAGTTAATTTAAATTGTATTAGGTACTAATATGCGCATATAAGGTTTCAAAATGATCGGAAAATCGATCACGCCACATAAATTCGTGCAGGTAGCTCGCCAAAAATTCTCTTTTACAACCTTTCATTGCCTTGATTTTGTTCTGCTTGTTCCAGTAAGATTCTACCGTTTGCGTATGAACTCCAGTTTATTGTACGATGCGTAAATCCTAATCGTTGTATGTTTCCGTATTCTTTCTATTCAATGGAATGAATAATTGAACCGAGAAGTAGTACTTTTTCAATGATGGGTAAAGGAGTGGCAGCGCTCGCTCCTGTCAGGTACGATTTCCATGTAGCCAATTGCGGGCGTTATAGGTTGTATCAACGATTCCGAAAACCCAAACCTGACTTTGGGGCCCTCTTTCTTTGTGATGTTTCCCTTTGTGCGCAAAGCAAGATTCAACAATCTCTACTAAGCGTCCTGATCCTCCAAGTTCAATTGGGTTATCTACGAAATAATTGGCACAAATTTCCCGGAAAAAATTGTAGCAATCAATTAGACTCCTCTTTGAAATTCCTGTTTGTCGTATAGCTTTATTATACACAGGTTTTCCGACCAAACATACATAATATGAATTCACTTTTGGATTGAAAGGTTTGATTTTGCCCCCAAAAGTAGTCTTCTCTAATGGAGGTATGGAGGTTGTATATTTGACCGTCTAAATTTCCAATTCATCTATGGTTTTTGAATGTTTTGTCCAGTTCCTAGGCACATGCAGGATTCACAATTCATTATTTACTCTTGAAAGGTTTTTTTAATTTAAATTATTGATATAAGTATCTACTACAGATTACCTTTAAGCCGTGCAGATTAAACAGAAGAGAGTAACATTAAAACAGATCAACCGTAAGCCTTACAGATTAAATTTAGTTACTCTCAACTTTTGGGGACAAAAAAATAAGATGAAACAGAGATTGTGCCTCCTGAAGAATCATCTCCCCAGAATGTCTCTCCTGAAGAGTCATCCCATCCCCCCAAGTGTTTTGGGGGTCAGATTCTTCAGGTGATGCCAACTACCTCTTCCCAAATCTATATCATCCAGACAATCCCCCAAATAGTACCGTGCGGAATAAAACACAGATACATTCTAAGACCAATCTAGTGAAAACTCTCTCTCTCTCTCTCTCTCTCTCTCTCGGCCACCGAAATCCCCATTCACCCTATATCCTTAAGGGCACTGCTCTGGAATCCACCGACACTGAGAAGGACTTGGATGTAACTATCACCAGTGACCTCAAGTTCTCGAAACATTGTATTGAGGTGGAGAAGAAAACCCAAAGGATGTTAGGGTATATAAAGCGACAGTTTGGATATCGGAACAAGGAGATAGTACTGTGTCTGTACAACTCCCTCGTCCGACCGCACCTGGAGTATGCAGTACAATTTTGGAGTCCTTCGTTTCGAAAGGACATCGTGAGATTGGAACGCGTCCAAACCAGGGCAACCAAACTGATTCCCTCTATCAGACATATGAGTTATAATGATAGACTAAGGGAATTAGACATGTTCTCGCTGAAGACCCGGAGACTACGTGGTCAGCTTATCGAAGTGTTTAAAATGCTTCGAGGCTTCGACAGAATGGACTACGGGGATATTTTTCAGCTCAGCGAGGAGAACAAGAAATCACGGCTACAAACTTGAGCTGAAGCGATACCACAGTGATCTGTGGGGGAAATTATTCGCATACAGTATATGTGGTAGTAGGAACGCACTTCCGACGGAAGTTGTCAACAGTGAATCTGTTGACCAGTTCAAGTCAAGGCTAGATAAAGTCTTGTGAAATCACCGTTAAGATCCTCGCGAGTTATCTTCGAGGTTGCCAATGGACACCTTCTAGGATTGCGCCAAAAGTACCCTCCTTGTATGGACCGTAAGGTTTTCTAGGGTACTTATTTTCCTTGTAGCTCCTTGTAGCGCTCTCTCTCTCTCTCTCTCTCTCTCTCTCTCTCGCAAAAGAGAAAAATGTCTGGAATCTTCATGGTTATTGTGATGTTTCTAATATGCATAAAGCTGTTAAAAAACATAGTTTGTCTGCAAGTTATTTAACATCTGCGTTATCTAAAGAAACATTTGGAAATATGAGAATTGACTATTTACTTAGTAATCAAAAGAAGATCAATGATAACCGACATAATGAACTTGCAAAATGAGGAGAAATGTAATGAAGCGTTATATATTAGGTTGAGGAATAAGTTCTTGCGTTTTTTTTATTGTTGTGTTGATTTAAGTTTTGTTGACGTGATTTGTGAACATGTTAAGAAACAATAATAAATAATGAGAGCAAAATTTGCAAAGGTTAAGCTATGTCTCTTAACAGCGTAGACTATTAGGCTTTTTCTTAGGCTACGTCTTGAAGTTGAGTAATAAGTCATTACGGTTTATTTAAAAGTTGTGTTAATTTAATTTTTGTTCTGTACCCTCAAAATAATGTCAAGTTGAAAGAAAGGCGCATTTTTGACACTTGTTGTTATTCATTTTCAATCGAGAAGGGAACAATGCAAACGCAGCGAAAACTCGTCGCGATATTTGTGCTGTGTACGGAGAAAATATTTTATCAGAAAGGACAGCTGAATGGTGGTTTTCACATTTCAAAAATGGTCATTTCAATCTTAATGACTAAGAAGGTTCTGGTCGCCCCATTAAGTTGCATGAAGATCGATTGAACGACCTTCTTCATGAAAATCCTTGTCAATTAGCGTGTGATCAGAAAACTGTAGTGAATCACCTTCATTCGATGGGGAAAGTTCAAAAACTCGGTGCATGGGTTCCACACGCTTTGAGCGAAAGCAACAAACTTCAACGCTTCACGATTGTCGCAGGTTTGCTTGCTCGTCACAAGGCTACTCCTGGATATAAGGACAGATTTCTTCACCGCATCATCACTGGCGAGGAAAAGTGGTGTGTTTATGTCAACATGAACCATCGAAAACAATGGCTGAGCCCCAATAAAAAACCACTTCCGTGATTAAAGCAAGGACTTCATCCACGAAAGACGATGCTGTGTGTGTAGTGGTATTGTGAAGGCATCATTCTTTATGAGCTCCTTGCGAACAACGAGATTGTCAATGCAGAAATCTACGTTCAACAAAGTATCGACTCGCCGAAGCTATTCGTGAAAAGCGACCTGATCGACGTTATGGAGTCCTTCTGCAACACGACAATGCTCGTCCTCACATTGCCAATATGACAAAAGACGCCATCCAAATCCTTAATTTGGAAATCCTGCCGCATCCTCCATATTCGCCAGACTTGGCTCCATCGGATTTCCATCTGTTCCGATCGCTCTCCAACAATTTGCGCGGCGTTTCGTTCAATACTGATGTGGGATTAAGAACCTGGTTAGACGAATTCTTCGAGTCAAAATCCAGATTTTTATTGCAGAGGCATCGAAAAACTAGCTGAACGTTGGGAAGAAGTCGTAAATAATAACGGAGAATACATTATTGATTAAATTGCATATTGTTATCAATTAAAAATGACGGGTTTTTTTAATTGTTAATGGTAATGAATAAATTTGATAAAATCGCAAGAACTTATTCCTCAACCCAATAGATGTAATTTCGGGAGCAAAAAATGAATTGGCATTTAGAGGAGACGATGAATTGGATACGTCATCGAATAGAGGTAACTATGTAGAATTAATATACTTCCTAAAGAAATATGATGACAATTTATCAAACTTTTATGAGAATGCTTCGTCATTTTCTGGATTATCAAATTAAATACAAAATGATCTCATAAACTCCATTGCATTTGTCTTACTTGGTAAATTTAACGAAGAAATTAGACAAGCAAAGTTCATCGCAATAATGCTCGATGAAACTACAGACGTAGCTAATTAATGTCAACTATCTTTCATGATTCTTTATTCTTTAAACGACAATATTCATGGGATTCGTGGATTTGTGTAGTGATAATAACGGCAGATATTATTTTTAAGATTGTAGTAGACCAATTGCAGAATCTTAAATGCGAAAAAAATTTGATATCTCAGTTATAATGGGGCAGCGGTGATGGCAGGTGAAATGAATGGACTTCAATCGCGAGTAAAAGGCTATACCCAAATACAGTTTTCATCGACTGTTTGCTCACAAATTAAATTTGGTTCTTTCACAATCAGTGTAAAAAATAAGTGAATGTAAAGGCTTGTTCAGGACTCTAAGTGGATTAGCAGCTTTTTTTAGTCTAAAAGAACAGATGCTCTTAACAAAGAAAGTATGTACTTTAAAGAAGCTTCCTAGAGTTTTTCACACACGATGGAATTATAATTCTATGTTAGTAGAAACTGTTTACGAATGCAGGACTTCCCTCGTTAGCCTTTTAGAAAAGATGACAGGCTCTATTAATAACTGGGACCAAGAATCTTACAATGCTGCTTCAGGATTTTTATTGTTACTTAAGAAATTAAATTATTGCTTCCTCCTCAATGTGTTTCAAGCGATCTTTCCTTTCTCCGATACTTTATTTGATGTTTTGCAAGCAAAAATAAATGACATTGGCTGTTGCATTAAAAAAAATAATGAATTTAAAACTCTGCAAAAACATAATAAAATCAATTTAGATTGCATATGGGAAGAAACAAATCTGCAAGTAGACCTAGATGAAAGTCAAAATAGCAGAAAAAGACTAAAAGGAAATGTTGACACTAAAACATTGTAAAACAGTTACACAATGAAATATCTGAGATTATAATTGACCATCTTGATCAAGATTTAAAAATTTGGATACGCTAAAATTTTTGGAGCTGTTAAATTCGGAATTATTCCCTAAATTTGAAAAAGAATTTCGTGAATAAGATTTAACTCCACTACAGAATACTTACTGTACATTTCCCTAAAATCACAACTCAAAGTTGTTTACATGGCAGATGATTTCAGGAATATGAAAACCATTGAAATTTTAAAATTCATAAGTTCAAATGAAATGATTAAGAATGCATATGGTGAAGTCTTTGATCTCTGTCATATATTGCTGACGTTTCCAGCAACATCAGTAGAACGCAGTTTCTCCTCATTAAAACGAATCAAAGCCAATGCAAGAAACTCGCATTCTCAAGAAAGAGTTGAAAATTTAGTTTTACTTTCAAGTGAAAGAGAACTATTAAGTCAACTTCAAGTAGATGAAAATTTCTACAAGATAATTGACCATTTTGCTAAGAAGCCAGAAAACTAAAGTTAAACTATGTTTAAAATATTTCGTATCTTTTAATAGTTATTTTAAATATTTAAAAATTTTGCTTACCCTGAATTTTTCCTCTATACACGGGCCTGATATATATATATATATATATATATATATATATATATATATATATATATATATATATATATATATATATATATATATATATATATATATATATATATATATATATATATATATATGCGGTTAAGAAGGCAATGTTATGGCTAGCTCAGCTCTTCATCAAGCCCTCGGAAAGAGCTCTTCTCACAATCATGAGAGAACCTATAATCTAGCTTTTTCTAAGCTGATTGATAACAATATTTGTAGATTGCTTAGAAAAGCTAGATTATAGGTTCTCCTCTCGTGATTGTGAAAAGAACTCTCCTCCCGAGTGTTTGATGAAGAGCTGAGTTAGCCATAACATAATTTTCGAGATATATATATATATATATATATATATATATATATATATATATATATATATATATATATATATATATATATATATATATATATATATATATATATATATATATATATATATATATATATATATATATATATATATGAATCCATTAAACGACATTGAAAGAGAAAACTGAAAAAATTTTCCTTGCAGTAATATTTTTATTACCTTTTTTCGAAAAATCCGTGCAGGGAAGCGATTCGAACCAGACACACTGAGGCAGCGAGCAGCGCTTTGATCACAGTTAAAAGTATGCCTGGTTCGAATCGCTTCCCTGCACGGATTTTTCGAAAAAAGGTAATAAAAATATTACTGCAAGGAAAAATGATTCCGTTTTCTCTTTCAATGTGGTTTAATGGATTCATTTTCATCATTCTCTCGTGCTACTTTGAGATATATATATATATATATATATATATATATATATATATATATATATATATATATATATAGGAAGGTGAAAACCAAGCACGCTATTGATAAAAGCATCTTTATTTGTCTGGGTTTGAACGTTTCGAGGTCCTAGCCTCATCATCGGCACTAAGAAACTAAGATAGTAAAGGGCTAAAATTTCTAGTTTTCCTAAAATACTAATATTGAATAGTGCAATTTAGGATAATAATTTATGATAAAATATACAGATTGGAAGCAGTTTGATTTATATTTAAATTAAACTGTTTCCAATCTGTATATTGTATCATAAATTATTGAAATTTTTATTCTTGCATTAAGCAGCTTATCCTAAATTGCACTATTCAATATTAGTATTTTAGGAAAACTAGAAATTTTAGCCCTTTACTATCTTAGTTTCTTAGTGCCGATGATGAGGCTAGGACCTCGAAACGTTCAAACCCAAACAAATAAAGATGCTTTTATCAATAGCGTGCTTGGTTTTCACCTTCCTATTGAAACTCCGATTTGGAAGAAGCTCAACCGTTCATGATATATATATATATATATATATATATATATATATATATATATATATATATATATATATATAACCCGAATATAGATCTGTAAAGAGTTTTTGCACCTATCTGGCTTGATTAAAAAAAAAGAGGAGGAAGCACTGGAGACAATAAGCTACTTCTGAAACCATTCAAATATAGTAGGAGTGGTTTTAATAACAATAGTCATTTGTATATCCTCCCTACCCCACCTACATCGGTTTCATTTTCTTTCCCAATAATTAAAAGCAAAAAAAAGGACAATAACCAGTAATGGAGACTTGGCTACCGAGACGCCAGCCGCTAAGAAGGGCCAACAGAATCCATCCAACACCCGGGAATAAAAGCAAGGAGCTGAGTAGAGCTTGGAAGAAAACCCACACGCGTACACGCACAGCACAGGCTCCCTTGCCATTCGGAGAATACCTGAGGGGAAAAGAGATCGAACTCCATTTAGGCTATGTATAGATCCTTCCCCCACCCCCCCTCCTCTATGGGTCTGTCGCTAGGCGGAGATCAGCCGTGCTGATGAAAAGGTTGCTCGGATAAGGGGAACCGAGAATCGGCTCTCCTGACGAAGGGAGAAGAGGTGGGAGCATCATAAGGGGGCTTTAGCAGGCACTTTGCCTGTGGACTGGTCATCCTCGGTGGGTTATTATTTTAGATGGATTTTAAGAAACTGTCGACCTCATCACTAATGTTATTTCTACTCATTCCTTTTATTTTATTATTTTCATTTTCCTTCCTTCCTAGACAGGAACTATCGGGGTTATCGTGGGCTTGAAAGATTTAACAATAAAGTCGGATGGTGGTTGGATCTAGGGACTCACAAGGAACAGGGATATCTCGAAGGACATTGCTATTCATATCGAGGAGGTATTTTTTAGGTAAATCCCTAACATAGAGCTTTGAGAAAAGATGAAGGCTCTCTCCAAACGTACTCATCCCTTCCCCTGCCTTTGCTGGTAGAAAAAGCAGAAAAGATACCTAGTTGTGCTAAGGAAAAGGGCACAATCAGAAATTTTATAGTGAAGCTGAAAAAAACATTTTCTTAAGAAAATTATAAAGCCTACTTCTTTCTCGAGCTACCTTCACGCTTCTCAGCTTACAGACTCTAGCATCCAATATGAAATCTTTGCGTACTAAAAACAATTCTATTCTTAAATTGTTCAACGCTGGAATTATTGACTACCTCTGCCGATAGCTCGTTCCAGGTCTGGCATATTCTATGCGAAGTAGTTGTACACCATAGTCCTGAACCGCGGGAGTACAAACTTCTAATCGTGATTCCTAGTCTTATTCTGACTTAGGGTAGACAACTACTAGTGGTCATAATCAGGAAGCGAGAGGCCGAGCTCTTGTAGCGCGTCCAAGAGTCTCTATGCCTAATCGATAGGGCAAGTTCTGTGGCCCTGGCCTGCGCCCTGTTCGACTGTTACATGTCTTTTCGAAGACTGGGAGATCAAAACAGCCGCGTACTCTGAGGTTAAACCAATGAGTTATACAAACGCAGCATAATTTCTTTGATGCCGATTAGTGACCTGCCTATATATGTAAGGGATCGCTGTTTGTGGGGGTGTTAGGACGAGTTATGGCAAGTCAGGACATGCAGCCGCACGCTCCTGCTTGGTCTATTTAAGAAGCAGTAGCTGATCGTAGATCGTCAGTCACAAAATTTTCAACAATGGAGAAGGTTGAGCACCGCGCAGTGATCAAATTTTTGACCAAGGAAGGTAAGAATGCAAAAGAGATCCATGAATGCATGGTTGCAGTGCACACCGACATCGCTCCTTCCTATGCAACCAGTGCTCGCTGGAATAGGGAGTTCCGCCATGGTCGTGAGTCCCTTGAAGATGACCCCCGTCCAGGACGCCCGTCAGACGTCACCAACGAGGACAATGTGGCCCGTGTGGAGAGGATGATCCTCGAAAATCGACGGGTGAAGGTCGAAGAAATCGAGCGAGAACTTGGAATATCACATGGAAGTGTTATCAACAACATCCACGACAATTTGGCCATGACCAAGGTCTCTGCCCGTTGGGTCCCTAGAAACCTCACGAAACCTCACGCCCCATGATCGACTTCGACGTCGTCAAAGTTCGGAGGAGCTGCTGCTCCTGTACAACCAAGACTCGGCGGGATCCCATCACTGGGATCCCTAGCGACTACATTTTATTCCGCCAGCTCAAGGCTGCACTGCGTGGACGCCGGTTTGGGGACGATGAAGATGTCCAGCTCGCCGTCCAGGAGTGGATTGAACAGCAGTCGGGAGATTTCTGGTTGTCGGGAATTCGAAGCCTCAGGGACAAGTGGCGCAAGTGCATTGAAGTCGAGGGTAGTTATATTCAAAAATAATAAAACACTTTTCCTCATGTCTCGTTTCCTTATATCCGAATTGCAAAACTTATTGATCGCCCCTCGTAAGTCGCTGTTAATCAGCACATGCAAGTCTTTCTCTACGTCGGTGGCCCTTCGACTCTTCCCTTGTAGAGTGTAGTCAGAAATGGGGTTCCCATAAGCGATGTGCATCACTTTACACTTGTCTAAGTTAAAAAGCATCTGCCATGTGTTCGTCCACTCTCACGCCCGACACAGGTTAACCCGCAACATCTCGATGTTTTCGGCTGACGCTAAACTTCCAGCGAATTTTGTGTTGTCTAGCACTTGGTTATTTTTCAAAATTGATATTTATCGTCTATATAGTTTATATAGATGATAAATAACAAAGGGCATACCACAGGACTTGGCCTGGCTGTTGATACAACCCTCGCCGCCTGCCAGACAACCACTTTTTTATTTAATGCCTACTTTTCCGCTAATTTCCAACGCTCGGATCTTGGCCATCAATCTAGGGTGAAGTAACTTGGCGAACGCCCTTTGGAAGTCCAAGTACATTATATCTACCACCCGGTTTTTATCGCATTCACTCATTATATCATTAAAGAACCAATATCAAGTTGGTCAAGTACGATTTTTTTGTAAGTGCTCTGTAATCTTGTCTGATATAATACTTTCAACGACCTTTCCTACAACAGAGGACAGGATGATTTGGCCGGTAATTACCCGCACAACTGAAATCACCGTGATTGTAGATAGAAGTCACGTTCGTCATCCATCCTCACTCCGTTGGTTCTCTGAGATCCAAAGACGCATTGAAGATCTCGCGCATTGACCTCGCGCAGGGTGCGCGGCAGGAAAACGTTCGGCCCCAGCGATTTGGAGAGTAACTTCAGAAGTCCCACTGCTATCTCTGCGTCGCTTGTTCATATCGCAGTCAATGTCTGTTTACATTGGCCCCACTCGTGGTTAGGTATCTCACTGACGCTCTCCCTCGGAAACAAAAGAAATCGTTAAGAACGATGGCCATATCGAGATCTCATTCTTGGAGTATACGGTCTCCGTTCCTAAGTGGATCTATGCGTTCTACCACCGATTTCCTGGTGCTAACGAACGCGAACCTCTTCGTCATTATAACAATCGGAACGAGCAACCTATATGTCTAAGTCCTGAGGGTTGGGACACAATTTTCACTCTCTATACGTGTGTTTCCTGCTTTTGATTGCATTAGCAATCTCACACCTAAACCACTTTAGTTGTGCATGCAGGTTTCACAAAACTTTTAGATCCAATTTTGTCTATGGGACCATGAATTGCTCTATAAAGACGATCATCGTCAGCTGAGCGTCGCCAATTCAGTGGGGCCAAGTAGCAGAGAGAACTCCTCAACTTCATAGGGTTTGAACGCCAACAATTTAACTTTCGTGGCTTTCTGTTTGCTTTTGAGAGCAAGAGATACATGATTCGAACCTAACCATATTGGGGTCGCTCCCTCACATACACTACCGTCCACAGTGAGATTGACTACGAGGTTGTATTCGGTGGCGAGCACAAAGTCTAATAATATATGCCCCCCTCTCCGCTCAATATCACTCGCCCCCGTCCGATCGTTCCAGTTCACACGACAGTTGAAATCATACCACCTAATTGCGGGAGGAAGTTCGATAGAATGTCTCAAAATGTCAACTGCAGCATGGTTGCGAGCAAGACTATACAGAACAAATACCGGAGTGCAAACCTAATCTAACCACGTGAAAACGGTGGCGCATGTTGAACCAAGAGGAACAAGTTCGCACTCAGAAGTACGACCCTAATTCGCTCTCGACTGGGAAAAAGAGAAAAAAGATTGCAACTAGTTAGCCCCGCCCCAGACGGTGGTTCTCCTCCTATCACAAAATGGGGCCCCAGTCACCCCCAGTCATCTTTACGCCGCATCCACGCTGGGGTCTTGCCCTTGAGACTCCCACTCACAGCGAGATCGATACGGGCGGGCAACCTGCGGGGTTCCTGCCACCCCAGGACTCGTCTGCACCCACCCCTCCCAAACCTTGCCAAAGACAAACAAAACGCGCAGGAACCGACGAAAACCCCCCGGCAATATGAGAAAAAGAGTAAAATGAGAATAAAAGAGAAAAAAAGAAGAGCGAAATGAGAATGAGAAAATGAAAAATAAGAGAAAACAAGAAAACGACCAAAGGACGAGAAGTGACGAAATATGCTATAACGGAGAGGGGTAGGGGGTATAGAGAGCGCCCCATCAAAGAGGTAAGAGGGGACCTCAAGACTCGCCCCTAGAGGGCACCAAGTCCACCTTGAAGTTGATCCAAGGGCACGACGGACGCCATCAAAGGGAGAGGCAACACTAGGGGTGAAGGGGGAGGGGGGAGGGGGAAGGGGGCAAAGGACAAGTGAAGGATAAAGAAAATAAAGAACAATCTCACTAACGACGGTAATAATGACCGAATTCCCGCAAGGAAAAGAAGGACATAATTCACAACCCTTTATTCCTTTTTGATGAAAACGACTTGGAATCATCCTTACTCTTTTCCCCTGCACGAATATCGTCGTGATGTCACGGACAGCTCGACTGCGTGCCCTTCCGGGCCCAAAGCCTAACTGGAAGATTGGGCATATTATGAAGATGACCCCCCTCCCCCCGAAGTCCCTGAGCGCGAGAGTCTCCTCTTTAGGCTACTCGGAGGGCTATTTACCTTCTACAAATTTTCACTTTCCCTAAATTCACCACTTTTGTGGTGAAAAACAGTCCCAAACTTATATGGGTAAATGCCCTCGTTATTATTATTGCTGCAGCTAATGTAAGTAAAAAATGTCTATTTATTGTTTGCCCTCTCAATCTTTCCCTGAGTGACTCCCCCATTGGATTACGCTTTTTAGCGTTAATCTGGCGACTGCCTACAAGGGCATAAGTCGCTGTAATCATCCATATCCTAATGGTAGGCAAGATTAATAAAAAGGTGCAAAAAAGACGAGGAGGGGGCCAGCCTCCTCCAAATAATCTGTTCACAAGTATGTGTGCACGAAACCGTCCCAAGTATGAGGAACACGCGGTAGCAACCCCGCTCGTCCCGGTACCGGAACAGGTAGCGTGCAGGAAGGTCACCCAGACCGGGACATTCAACAAGAATGTGCCGAACAGTCTGGGGGATAAGATAGCGCTGAAGGAGGACGGGGGAGAAGCGCATCAATACCTTCCCCAGGCCCCTTCAGAGAGTTCAAGTCAACCCAGTGGCAAGGTTCGCATAGGTATCGTGTAATTAAAGGGGCGATAGAAAAAGTGGGAGGGCGCGTAACACTCTCACCCGTGGGATTGATTAGAGGAGGAAAAATGGGGATACTCGTGGACGACAGTGGCGATTTGTAAGGGAGTGCGCGGGAAGCCTTGGACACGGTTGTCATGGTGATGGACTCTTCGAGCAGATAAGTTTCATGGCCGAATTGGGTCTCTAGTGGGGGTAAAAGGGGGGAGTGTAGGGGTGGCCCCCTATTTCGCCCTATTTTCATACTATAACATTGTTTTACGTCTTCAACTTTAACTGCCCCCGAGCTCCGAGTGAGTTCGGTTCGCATCTATGCCATAACCCTGAGGTACATCTCACTCCTAAATGTACCCACAAATGTCCAAATGTATTTACGAAATATAATAAATACAAAGCTAAAAAGAGAAATTTGAAAATTAGAATTGCTTCTAGGGTGGCGACGCTTTGGGAATGCTTGGTTTGATCCGTTCTGACCCAAGATCAAAGTTTGCTCTCATGACGGCGTTCCGGCGGCCGTGTTCTCTTCATCATCGTCGCCGACACTCGTTAGAACCCCAGAGTTTAGAAATTCCGTGATTGCAGAGCGCAATGCCAAATAATGGGGCTCATATAGGCCCTTCGACTTGGGTGCCAGGCACCTTTGGAACCATGAAGCGAATATTCGGCGAATCTTCTTCGTGTTTTGCAAATCCAGACTTAATATTGTGGAGAGGGAGCCGGAGCCGGAGCGGCCTTTCCAAGCGCCTTATTCACATTCCTGACTTAAGATTTTTTGCGCGAGGCACCGAACTCTACGGGATTTATTTTTATAGAAAAATAAAAGGATTTGGTACAACCAACGAACGCACCTATGATTATGCGCAGTCTCTCCCTCCTTGTTATCACTCTACATCACTGTTTCTATCCCAAGTCACGGGGAACGCTACGTTCCTGGTCTACTCCCTTACGGTTTGTTCCTCGCAGTCATGTTTACTGCATGGATGATCGCGCGTACTCGATAGTTGCTTCTAGAGTGTGGAATGGCCTGCCTGCCGCTATACGTTTAGACCTCCCGCCCCCTAAAGACCCAGCTCTTCACTCAAGCATTTCCTTCGTTGGTCAAGGCATTGAAGAGCGACACATAAAAATCATTATTATTGCAGAAGTAGTTCGGACAAATAACACAAACTCAAAACTACGAACTTCGACCCCTTGAGCGCCTTCCCGGTAGAGAATACCCAGCCAGATTGGTCCATCGTACCCAAAGTAGTCTCCTCTTAAGGTTTTTCGGGGTACGTACGTTCCCCACAGTTGACCCTTTCCTTTAGTACTTTCCAAAGCCCTCTTAGCAATCACTGGCGGAGAGGCTTTCGTTAATTTCGACTCCTAGCTCTAAATAATATACCTCACCCCCCCCCCCGCGCTCTTCAAGACCCGCATCCTGTCATAAGAAGCCCCCTCTGAAATCGAAGAAGGGCGCGCCCCTCTCCATTTCGCCAGAAGCCATACAAGTCGAGGCCACCCCCCCTCCCCAATCTCGCCCTTAGGGAAACATCACAAGGAGTCATCCATCCCACCATCCACGGGGAAATGTGTGGGTATCCTCGAGTCCAGGGGGCCACGACGGGGCGGACCCTGGAACTTAGGGGTTGCGTACCCCGAAAAAGGATATAGCGGTTCGCAGACCAATAATAATAAAATTACGACAATAATTATGATAAAGATAATAGCAATAATACATATCGCTAGACACACCCCGATTGTGAACGTTATCGGTCTTCATTACCAAAAACCTCTTTATGAATGCTATTAGTATAAACGAAAGTCCTTGGAATCGACTTTCCTTTTGTATGGGTCGGTTTCCTTCAACTTACGGGACAATCAATATATGATATTTTCACTCAACGAAATGGTTAATTTTTTTGCCCTTTCTTCATTATTAGTAGTGGATTTCAAATAGTGATTAAGGCAACAAGTCCACCAAATGGTTGTCGATTGTTTTTACGTAAAACTAGGTGGAAAACAATCGAGGGCATTTCTGACCGACAATCAGCAGACCCGGGTTCGAGTCTCGGCCAGGAATTTCAAACTTTTTTCCCCTGGCGTTATTTCTTCTGTCTTCTCGGTAAAGGATTGCCTTCATTGTGCCGCCCTCTGCTCTCTTTGATTCGAGTGTTCATTCGCGTCAAATTTCTCTTTATCTTGTAAATATATATATATATATATATATATATATATATATATATATATATATATATATATATGATGAAAATTAATACAATATCGCAAGAAAAGATGAGGAATTAAACCACATTCTCCGAAGACAATTTAATTCAGAACAGTTCCGGTGTATCTCACACCCTTTTTCAACTGACACTGGATAGAAAATATTAGAAAAGTGCTTACAAACATAACACGGGATCAGGTCGTGAAAGATCCCCTCTTTTTTTTCCCTAATTCCCTACTTGTGGCTAATCAGGAAGGGGAGGGGGTAGGCCTAAACATATTGAAGGGCTGACATTTTACTATTTTGTTTATTTGCTTTCGTATTACAGGATTAAAAGAAAATTGACCCTCAGATAGATTTAAATTAGGAACTGACGATATCAAGCTCGATTCTACGATTCTTCTCTTAACATAGTTAGCCGATTTAAATACCATTTTACTTCCATTGAAATCGATCGAATGATTCAAGTCTCTAACAGGCAAAATATTCCACTGCTTTCGCTGCCCACTCTAATATCTCTTTTGTGTTCGTACAATCTCTTGTCTAGATTTCTCCCCGTTTCCCCTATATAAACTTTATGGCAATCGTTGCATGGTATTGCATATACTCCTATGTTATGATGTTCTTTGGGTTTCCTGGCAATCATTAATTGGTTTAAGGAATTATTATATTTAAAGGCTAGATTAATACCCGCTTTTCCAAATATGTCCTTTAAACTATTTAATTTATTATTAAATGGCAATGTTATACATTTGTTGAAGTCATTAGTGCGGGAAGGCTTATTACCATAGAATGTTTTCCTAGCTGCAAAATGGGCAGACGATATGAACAATTTCCTCATCTAAATAGGAAGGATGACATAGAGTTTACATCAAAGCTCACAAGTTTTCCATCCGGTAATTGACGGTGGTTGAGGCGGTCAACGAAATCTTGAGTGTTCATAATGTGTGCAGATGAGATTCTTCCAACTGCTGGAGATAAATGCTTGGCGAGCCATTTGGAGAGCTTATAAGTGGGAGAATTAATATTGGAAATGATTGGGCGTAAGGGACATCCCTCTTTGTGGGTCTTTGGCAGCCCATACATATAGGAAAGTGAAGGGTTCGTACTCCTGAATTGTTTGATTAAATCTGCGCTTTTCAATATTCTCTTCAATTTGTTGTTGAAATTGCTTGTTTTGTTATTGAGCGGGTCAGCTGGTACAGCTGGTACAGACTCTTGTCCTGGTCTAAGAGTTGGGCAGGGGGTCTGTAAAGCACCAGGGTCCTGTATCTGGCAGGACCTATCTCTAGGTCAACACCTAGTAGTTCATGGTCGGATACGATGTTGTAATTCGTCGAGTTGAGAGTATCCTTGACATACAACATCACACCGCTACCCTCTCTGCCTGGCCCATCTTTTAGGAAGAGCTGGTAACCGGGAATCGTGAATTCACCTTCAAAATCTCGGCTTGAGGTTTTTATCCACGACTCCGTTATGGCCACCATCTCAGGTTCTTCTGTTGCTACGAGGCCACGAAGTTCTAGAAACTTGTTTCTGATAGACCTCGCATTAAACAGAAGAACCTTGAGGGAGTCACCGACTGTAGGAATCCCTACGCTCTTCCGTTTTCCGCTTTGTTTCTCTGTGCCGGGGTCACTCCCCTCTTTGTGACCTCAGAAAAGGTCGTTCCTGGAGTAACATGGGTGTACTGGCATACGTCTTCCTTTACTCGGGGCCTGACACTTCTTTGGGTCCGCTCCATAACATCCTGGATCATGTTTGCGAGTACAGCTTTCCCTTTAAAGGAAAGATGCACTCCGTCCCTTTTGTACAGGTCGTTTCTCCCGTAAAAGGTGCAGTAGGGGTCTAAAAAAAGACTCCTTCCGCCGTACAAATATCTTCCAGGCGTTGGTTTATGGAGACGTTCCTCGCGTGAGCATTGCAGGATGGACCTCGTCTTGGGATTATCCCGACCACGAAACGACTGCGGGTTTTCAGCTCACAGTCGTCAACTGCTCCCATAACCGTGGTCAGAATCTTCCCGCTGGCGCCGACTTTACCTCCTTGTAGGTAGAGACCGTTGCCACTTGCGATCAGGGCAACTACTGAGCTCTCAGAGATCTGGGATTTCTCCGCCTCCACCCTTATTTCTCTGTTCCCCTTTCCTGGAAGGCAGCCTACCTTCACACTGTTGTGAAGGCGGGCCGTTAGCAAGGGTTGTAGATCCCGCACTTGTGAGTCACCGATCACGATGACCCTCGCGCATTTGGGTTCAGTAGAGGCTCTTTCGATTCATCTTTCTTTCCCACTTTTCTGTTTTTTTCTTCGTTTCTATTTCTCTTCTGTTTTATCTACTGTATTTCCTTTCTTACTCTTCCTTTTCTTCTTTTTGACGCACTGAGTAACCCCAGAAGCAGCTTGCTCTGGAACGTCGGATGAGTGGCCCGTCTGTGTCGACGCGGTGCTTGAGAGCTCAACAGAGGAACCACCCGCATCGTTGGGAGTTTCTTGTTGCTCTATCTTAGTGGCTGTCATCTCTGCAATGCTGGCTTCGAGATGATGGATTTGAATCGCATGCTCAGATTCGAGGATCTTCCTTTTTCTTCCAGCCGTCGTGATTTTTCCTCAGAAGATTTGAACAGTTCTTTAAGCTCCTGCAGTTCTGCCCTTAGGACGCAGTCCGTGCAGATACTTCCACGATCGCATTTTGAGAAACACCCCACCGGGAAATCTACGCACTACTTGTCCTTTTGGCATGTGGAGCACGTATATTTTAGCGCACCAGGTCATTTCTTTCCAGTCATGCTGAAAACCTTATATCTCGGAATACTTTGTGACCACTCAATAAAAAAGGAAGGTAGTCAGTTCGCCCCGCGTGAGTCGCTCCCGCCTATCCATCGGAGAGGTTTCGCATCTTTGAGAAGGCAGGCTCAATGTGCTGCTGTTCGTCCCACCGAGTCGTCAAACCTCGGCGTGCCGTGGCTCCCAACCAAGCAGCACTGACGGTCCCCGAAGGGGCCATTGATTTCTCACCAGGTGAACAACGAAACACGCCCCGTACTAAACTCCTACTAGTTCCCTTCGTCACAGGCCAGGATCTCGCAGTAGCGTCCAATGGATATCCCGCCACACTAAGAGACAACCCAAGGCTTTTAATTGGCCTGGCAACCAACCTGGGAACAAAGGGCCGTCACCTCGGCGTGCCGTGGCTCCCAACCAAGCAACACTGACGGTCCCCGAAGGGGCCATTGATTTCTCACCAGGTGAACAACGAAACACGCCCCGTACTAAACTCCTACTAGTTCCCTTCGTCACAGGCCAGGATCTCGCAGTAGCGTCCAATGGATATCCCGCCACACTAAGAGACAACCCAAGGCTTTTAATTGGCCTGGCAACCAACCTGGGAACAAAGGGCCGTCACCTCGGACCGATGCTACCAGAGGCACCCGTCACAGTCACTGGGAATGGTCAATAATTACGCGCCAGGGAATGGGTTAACGTGGCACTACCCTCATCCCATTCATCGCGCCCCAACGCCTAGGAGACCTCTAGTCCTAGTATCTCGCAACCAGTGAGCGTCGATTGACGTTGTTTATAGAGGTTCCAAAGCCTCTCTTATGACGCATGAGGTAGCTGCCAGGTCCTTATAAGTAGATAGAAGGAAAAAAGGGTAAAAGTGACATGATAGGAGTAGGGTTTTTTTTTCTTTTTGTATAATAAGTGGAAGAGATAGGATAAAAGTGAAAAGGGACAAGGATAGAATAGAAAAAAAGGAAGAAATGACGCACTTAGTCTGGAATCTCGTTTCCAACCAAATCGACAAGGGAAGCCCTACCAGGGGCACCCAGAAAAGAGGTACCCCCGCCGACATAGCTCGAATATATATATATATATATATATATATATATATATATATATATATATATATATATATATATAGTACAAGAAGAGAAATTCGACACAAACGAGCAACGAGACAAGAAACAGGAGGGGGTTTTTTAGAGCTAAGAGAAAGGGACATTAAAAGAAGACTAGAATCAAAGAGAGCAGAGGGCGGCACAATGAAGGCAATCCTTTACCGAGAAGACAGAGATAACGCCAGGGAAAAAAAGTTTGAAATTCCTGGCCGGGACTCGAACCCGGGTCTGTGATTGCCGGTCAGATGCTCTACCGCTGAGCTACCAGACACAGTGACTCTACTTCGCCCAAAGCGTTACCCCATCAAACCCAGTATCTCTCTAAGCTAGGACCCTCCAAGGAATTTTCATACCACATCTTCTTACTTGCTCACAATTTAAAGGCTCATCTCCCATGCCAAATGCAAAGAAAGAACAAATGCAAGTTCTGCGGGTGATAACAACCACCACAGGGCTTTCGCCATATTTATTTTCTGCATTTCAAAACAATTTTGAAGACAGAAAGAAAGTTGCTCGTTCGCGTCGAATTTCTCTTCTTGTACTGTATTGTTATATAGTCTGCAATGCAAGGTTCTGCTCGGCACCTTTCTTTCTGTCTTCAAAATTGTTTTGAAATGCAGAAAATAAATATGGCGAAAGCCCTGTGGTGGTTGTTATCACCCGCAGAACTTGCATTTGCTCTTTCTATATATATATATATATATATATATATATATATATATATATATATATATATATATATATATATATATATATATATGTGTGTGTGTGTGTGTGTGTGTGTGTGTGTCAATCAACATCCCATAACATCATTCAATCTCTTAGGTCCCCTATAACAAAACAATGTCCAAAATTGATAGAGATCATCTGATTCGAGCATGTCAACGCTTCAGACCCGAATTAAAGCAGCCATTGAAGCTAATGGTGGATTCAATGAATAGTTGCGTTATAAGGAGTATCAAGAATATTTGTACCGATTTTCATTTAAATACACTTTTCTCTTATGTGCTTATGCGTCATTTTCTTCATTCCTACAAATGACCTCAATATGCTGACGCACCATATATATATATATATATATATATATATATATATATATATATATATATATATATATATATATATATATATATATATATATATATATGTATATATATATATATATATATATATATATATATATATATATATATATATATATATATATATATATATATATATATATATATATATATCAAGGGAAATTGACAATAGCCATGTGACTGGTAGATGTTCATTAACCAATTGGAATAAGGGAAGAAATTATACACAAACGATTTCCTATTTTTGTAAAGAAGTCGAAATGGCTTGTGTATCATTCTTTCCTTATTCACCTAAATAGTATGTGCCAAATTAATTTGCATTGCAATCAGTGGATTTGAAATCGATGCAAAATTAATTCAGTGTATTGAAATCGGTGCCAAATTATATCAGTGGAGTTAAAATCAGTGCCAACTTGATTAAGTGGATTGCAATCGATGTAAAATTAGTTGTGGATTGAAATCAACGCCAAACTAATTCAGTGGATTGAAATAGATACAAATTTAATTCAGTGGATTGACGCCGGTGCCAAATTAATTAGGTGGATTGAAATTTCTTCCAAATTTATTATTAAGTCGATTGCAATCGGTGCCAAATTAATTCAGTGTCTTGCGATCGGTGCGAAATTAATTTACTGGATTGGCATTGGGGCCAAATTAATTCAATGGATTTGATTGATGCCAAATTAATTCAGTGGATTGAAACAAGCGACAAATTAAATCGGAGAATTGCAATCGCTGCAAAATTAATTTAGATGATTAAATAGTGCAGAATTAGTTCGGAGGATGGCGATCGGTGTCTAATTAATTCAAGGGTGTGCAATCCGTGCCAAATTAATTCGATGATTGCTATCGCTGCCAAATTAATTTAAGGGATAAAAATATGTGTCATATTTATGAAATGTATTACAATAAGTGCCAAATTAATTAAGATGATGCAATTGATGTCAAATTCATTTTCGTGCATTGCAATCGGATTTTAAATTAAGGGGCTGGATTTCCAAACCCGGTTACAGTTTTTGGTTCCTAGTAAGAACAAAGACAAAAACCTTCGTGGCTTGTAGGGAGCTACCGCCAATCAAGGAGGGGTACCGACTCCAGCGCATACACGCACGCAGTTACATCCACATAAGTCAGCATACAAATAGCTAATCACAAATCCGCCCCCACCCCCTCTATTTCACCCCCGTAATTCGCTCACACAACTCTTCCATATCCACAATCGCCTCCCCCTGAACGGGTGGCTCTCCATTGGGCCACGAAGTGTTCCCTCCTCGCTGTTCGGTATTAAAACACTGCCGCTCTTCGTCCTATCCAGCGATTGTCATTCGGATCTTTATGTGAATTTCTCATCCGGACGAGACCTCGTACACGATTGAAACGCGCATGACATCTAGAGGGCCTCCTAGCCCTTGTTTGTGTGGAGTTGGGGGGGGGGGAGGAGTGCAAAGAGGAAAAGTCCTCTCCAGAAAGACCGATTTTTCTCCCTCATTAAGACAAAGAGGAAAAAAAACGAGAAAAGGAAATGGAGAAAAAAGAGAAAGAGGGAGAGAGAAGGAGACAAACACAAAAGGAAGAGATGACAACGCGGAACAAACGAGTGAAAAGTAAATAAAAGAGAAAAAAATGGGAAAACTGTATGTACAGGGTTCATAAGAGATGAAGTTGGGGAATGTGAATATGTGTGAAAAGGTATATAACCCGAAGAGTCAAAAGAAGAGACTCCATAGAACACTTGGGAACGGGATAGTGCGCCACCTTCCGCTGGTGAATAATCGTGAATCGATTTACTTCCAACGAACAAGATGTAGCCATGGCAACGTAATTTATGACTAAAATAGAAGCGACAATGAAATCACCATAGCAACGAAAAGTTGACCGAGACAATAGAAATATAATGAATGCAACCAAGACAACGAGTGGATATAACCTTGCCAACCAATGAATAGAAGAAATCTAAATATAAGCAAGAGGCACCGGAGTAACCAGGGCAGCGTATAAGAGGGTCTGAAAGGGGTGTGGGGGACTTGTGGGAAATGAGGTAGCGGTGATAATCCAGGCCTGTTAAAACCTCCAATGCGAGGAATGGGGGGGTGGGTGTGTTTAGAGAAAGCCTCTGCCGCAAACAAGTTCGCGAAAGGGCACCAGAATTTGAAAGTACGAACGCAAACAATCAATTGCGGTAGAAATTAAATACCCGTTATTGATTTTTCTATTAACTTATTTTAAGAGCGGTTGATGTTTTAGAGATGTAGAGAAAGTAGTGAAGGTAGAAGTGAAAAATAAATAAGCCGAGTAACGAAAAGGTTTTCGTTTTCATTTAAATAGCACGCTATTGGTGGTCACCGGCGAGGCACAGCCGGTGAGTTGCGAAAAGAGGAATTAAGAAAAATGAACCAACGTGAAACAGTGAGGGGAAGAAGAGAGAGAAATGAAAGAATAGGGTCAATAAATATGACACAGACGGAGAATTGGTTTTAAAGATGACATAGACGCCCTCAATCGAAATTATTGGTGTCGGGATAGCGTATTATAATTTTCCACGAACAAGTTCTTATAAACGAGCACCCAGACCCCCAAAGTGCGTACTCAAATTCCCTTACGAGAGCAGAGGAATAAACGTGATGTACAGTTGTGCCACAAATAATCATGTCACAACGATGAATTTCGTTGATGAGATTAATGGTTTGAGGTATATTAAGTTATATATAAACCAGGCAATGGCTTCGCCACTCCCCCCTCCTCCCCCGGTAGGCCCACAAAATTTTTCAGGGTCCTACCCGCAACCCAACACAATGCCGATGGATTCAGACCTTCAGGTTTACCAAGGAGCGACTGAGGAGGTTGGATCCTACAGTTGCGCCAAAATACGACATGAAGTTTGTTGCGCCGCGGGACCATGTGCAATGAAACCAATTTGCCCGAAGCACATCTGGACGAGGATAAAAATCGAATCCCAAGTCCTCGCGGTCCTTTTGTACCGACTTGTTCCCGCTAGTCCTAAATCACCCTCTCACCCTCTCGCTCTCTCCCCCGCGCGATAGCATGCGGCATCCTTACCCCGTGGAGCGCAGAATTGGTCCCGGAGGCAGCCTCTCGCGTGCGTGTCCAACTTGCGAAGAATAAATAATTAAACGCCTCAGAAGCGCCCATTAACGAGCGAATTTATTGATCTATTTTCCCCCTATGGGCGAGATGTTGGCGGTAAAGACGGGGACCGACGGCGGAGGGTAGGGGGTATGAAGGGTAGTTCCTAATAACAAGAAAACCCGAAAACGTTAGAGTGGAGCGCTCAACTAAATCACGACCCTTCATGCGACTGCGAAGAAGAGCAAAACACAAATTTACAAAGATTAGCTTTCTGTATGATGCTTTATAATACAAAGTAAGAAGTAATAAACTATAAAAGAACGACCATAAAATAATAAAGGCATATATACCCAAATACCCCAGGGGGTGCCTACCTACCTCAGAAATCTAAGTTAGCCACGAATTTAGAAAAAAAAATGAATGAGAATGGAAGAGACCAGCTTCCCGCCAAAACCATTTGGTGTGTCGGGACTAGAGTTGGAGAATAACCGAAAAATCAATAACGGGTTTTAACCGATCTTTACAAATATCTTCTTTTCAGAATAAAACATCCAATAAATCTTAATATAAAAATATTTCATAACAAAAATATACTTTTAACTTAAGATTTAATTCTATACTTATTTATACTTTTAAAATGACACTAAGAAAAAGTGAATTGGGGACCTTTTCTGTAATTCTGGAGTGAAGCTTTGATAAGAACAGTAGTCGGTTTAACTGTATGTAACGCATTATGTAAAAGATCTTTTTTCGATATTTTTCAAAGTGGCTTCAGAAAATCCTTTTCTAGGTATCTCGATTCTCATTTCGGTCAGGTATTCGTCTGATTCAGTAGTTTTAGCAATCTTTCAACTCAACAGTCGGGCATTTATTAGGACAAAATTAGTCTTCTCTTACAAAATCTTGAGGTAGGTCATTTTTTTTTTAGAGGAGACTTGCGGAATATTCGTCAGATTCATCTAACTTTCTTGATTACTTTCAATATAATCATCACGACGCTTTCCAGCAGGAAAGCGTCTTGTGAGGAACCATCGACGCAAATGGTCTGAGATTTGCATCGAACTTTCGAAGAAGTTTCCTTGCCTTGAAGCCGAAATGTTAGGGACTTGATTGATGACATTTTGACATCAAAACCATATAAACGCCATTGGTGAGAACTGAGAGTGTATAGATACGGGGTGCGTCCCCCCTCCCATCACTTCCGCAATCCGAAGTGGGCAAGGAAAGGTTAGAACATATTGTGTTGAAGGACAGGAAATTTTAAATATTTAGAAAAAAATAAAGTATATTAATTTTACTGTTCAGTAAAAAAACATTTGGTCGATTGTATCCTTGAATTGCTTAAACCTGGAACTATTAACTAGGTACCTATGCAAGTAGCTTGTCACATGTCTCGCCACTAAATTAGTCCTGAACCGCGGATATTCAAGCTTCCAACCCTGGTGCCTAGGATAAGGGTAAACAACTTCCTTGGGGCAATATTCCCGAAGCCACGGAGAATTTTGAATACCTTTATCAGTTGACCGCGCAGTCTCCTGGTGTCTAGTGATAAGAGACCAAGCGATTACAGTAGCGTCTGATAGTCTCTGCATAATCGACAGGATCAGCTTTGTCCCTGTCCTGCGCATTTTCCAGGTGCTCGGTGTATTTTTGAATGCTATGGGACCAAAACTAAACCACGTATTTCAAGTGAGGTCCCACAAACGAGATACAAGGGCAGCATAAAACACATGGGTTTAAAAATTAACCGGCCCTTAATGTGACTTAACAGTCACTAAGGGTTTTTTTCTGTCTCAATTTAGTCTAATGAACTTTAAGTCACTGCTAAGCAGCCCGCCGAGATCTTCCTCCATTTCGTTGACTTCTAGAGCGTGCCCTTGTAGATAATAGTCTGAATGGGGTTTCGCATACCTAATGTGTATTACCTTTCACTTACCTTTCAAATCTTGGGTTTTTCAAAAAACAAATGCTACAAGCATTAGAATAACATAGAAAAGAATAGCTATCTTTATTTTTATATAATATTAATAATTACTTAGTTTAATAATTATATTATAGTAAAAATAGATCACAGTAACAGATCACTGATCGAGAATTTGGGGTACCCATGTCCCATGATAGCCATAACTTGTAGAAGGAGAGATGAATTATGAGTCAGTACTCGTATCAGAGAAATAACCTTAATTTGATACATATTTGTTGAAATTATAAACATAAATATGAATTTTGAATAAAATAATGATTAGTAGCATTCATTTCTTAAAAAAAAAGTAATTTTGAAAAAAAAAACGGTTGTTTTTTTTATTTGCCCACCCTGCTCCCTATTGTAGCGCAGATCGGCCCTCAACCTTTCTTTCGGCTGCTACTATGCCCTCAACCAATTTTGAATTGTCTGCAAATTTGAATATTTAGCTAAATAATCTCTCGTCTATACAGTTAATATAGATGCTAAATAACAGAGGGCCAAACAATCAGCGTTGAAGAACTCCGATCGTCACTGATGACCAGCAAGAGGCTTGGCCTTTGATTAGGACACACTTGTCATATGCCACACAACCAATTCTTAATTCAGTCCGCACTCTTTTCGCTAATATACAGTGGTCACACTTTTGTGAAAAGCATCTGGTAGCGTACTTTATCGAATGGCTTTGGGATGGCCAGATGAAGTAGGTCCACCGCCTGACAACAGTCGTATTCTCTCCATAATGCAAGGAAAATAAGTCCAGCAAGTTAGTTAAGCACATTTTCCAACGGAACACATGGTGGAAAGCCTTCATCAGATTGTGCAAATCTAAGGTGGTCGGTTGTATCCTTGAATTGCTTAACCCTGGAACTATTAACTAGGTACCTATGCAAGTAGCTCGTCATTACTTTCCCACTGCTAAAGGCAGGTTCATCGGGCAGTATTTGCCTGCCCAGCTTCAGACCCCCTTCTCATAGATCGGTAACGTGGTGACGTCGTGTTCCTCCAAGGATGAATTCCTTAGGGTAAACCTAAACTTCTTGTAGTCACTAGCTCCGAAAAACTCGTCCACGGCAAGACTCTTAACGAGGTTGTCCTCAATAGTGTTACATGGAAAGTAGGTAATTCAAAGTGATTTAGATCTATACCAGGAGGCACTAATTTAGTCCTAGTGTTTTTGTATTATTTTAGGAATCAAACATCCCCCTCGATCCTATTCGTATCTAACCGGCATTCCTATTTCAATACCTTAATTTTCTGATAAATTTAACCTTTCTTAAAATGTTTCTAAAGTATTAATGGAAATAATTACTTCCGACAATTGGCTCCAGACTATTTTCTATGGCGAAAGTTTTCTCAAACTTGTTCTAAAGTGTTTAGGAACAAGTTTCACATCATTGTTGCTC
The DNA here is from genome assembly GCA_963969495.1 of Ceratothoa steindachneri. NCBI lineage: Eukaryota > Metazoa > Arthropoda > Malacostraca > Isopoda > Cymothoidae > Ceratothoa > Ceratothoa steindachneri. The sequence continues at coordinate 149,174,874 of OZ018321.1, read as the reverse complement.
GTAAAATTTATAGTGAGTTCGAACCAGATTGACCGCGGGAGTGAGAGGCGGGTGGAGTAGCATTGGCAACCTTGCTTCGGCTGATATCACGAGGACTTTGTACCCACCCAGCCCCAACCCTCCAGTTTGTTCCCCCAAAGCTTGCAGGCGGATCTGCGGCTATAGGTCTTCCGCACATTTTCACTTCTAAAAGCTTCACCATTTTCATTAGAAATCTTCCTTTATAAACTTTCTGCCTGATAAGCCTTCGTTGTTGTTTTGAATTCGAGGCGCGGGGGTGGGGGTCAAATCAGATTGGGTGGTCCACATTATTAATTCCTCTCAAAATTTTATTAATTTGACCTCTCATGCGTCTAGTTTCTAAGCTGAATACGTCTAACCGTTATAGACGCGTTTCGGAATTGTGATTCCTTCGTGGTGGAATTAACTTCGTTGCTTGGACCTGTTGCGATATTTCATTATGGTGATCAAGCGTGTACCCATTAGTTAAGCCCTCACCAATGCATTATACACATTTAAAATTGTTTCATTATTAGAACTAAACCGCCTTATAATGAAACACGTCTTTAACGCCTTCCTCCCAACCTCCGCACGGTGTTGCGAAACCTAAATATCAACGGACACGTAAATGCCGAGATCTTTTCCTTTCCTGTGACTGCCATTGTTCTATCTTGGATTCGGTTCTCGGAATAATGTTGCCCTTGTGCAGTACTTCGCAGTTCTCAGGGTTTAGTGGTAAATCCCACGGCACAGACCCTCGAGACACATTATGATCCTCTTCAGCTCCCGGAGTTTGCAGCAACACGCCCAAACAAGGCGCACGAGTCCACTAACACAGCACCAACCGGAGTCGTAATTTTGCCGGGGGCGGGAGCCCGGGGGCGGGAGCCCGGTGTCGGTCTATAATAAGGAGGGAGCCTACCGAGAGAACTAAGTGGAAAATATGAGCCGAAAGAATAAAAACACACAAACTGCTATTTCATTAGTGAAACTCCTCGAAACGAGACATTAGCCGAGAAAACAAACACACACACACACAGCCAAACCTAACAACGGTCTTATTATTAAAAGGATCCTAAAACAAGTTATAAAAGTTACGAAATGAAAAAAACGAAAACCAACAGGTATACAAGCTGAAACGTATTTTTTAAATATGTGACCTGTATGGAAGGTATAAGAACATAAGAACATAAGAAAAGAAGGAGACTGCAAAGACCATTCATGGCCTACACTTGGCAAAAAGAGATTTTCAATTAGCCCACAAGGGATGGAAAGCAATTTTTTTAACAGACAGTACATATTTATTTGTTTGCCTCTTCTTCTATATAAATAACACGAATGCGATAAGTGATCAATTTTTAATTACAAGCCATAAAAAACTGAGGAAATCAAAAGTAACAAGGGATGCCATGACCAAAAAGCATTCACTCAAAGAGGGGATCTTTGTTAGATAGATGCCCCAAATATTCGATGTCAATTTATTTTGCTCAGATGAGTCTCAAAAGCGGTGGAAGCCAGTATTTAAGAGCCACAGATGTCACCTGCAGCTTTAATGCACCAATTTTATTATTATTATTGAGTAGTTAGTTAAAAGTAAGAAAAACTATCAACGAGGGCATCCAACATAAATATTGTGAGGAGAGGTTCGTAAAGAAAGTGCCGAAGTTGAGGGAAATCAAATGTGTGGAAGGAGAAATATAGCCGGAATAGTATGGAGGACACTACTTGGGGTGACTGGGGCCTGGGAGAAAGTGCAGGTCTCCATAACCTTTCCTACCTATACAATTAAGGGAGCCCACGCTGAGGGTGTTGGGGCTTGGAGGGCACGCAATTTCCCTACCCTTTGTGCGTCAGTCAAGAGCATCATAAGGGGGGCTTCTTAGCAACTGGGGAGGATCAGTGGTACTAGCGAAAGAGAGGGGGAATTAGGTTGAGAAAAGACCAACTCTAACCATTTTCAACAAGATATGGTCGATGTGCATCAACGCCACTACAAACCAATGCCCCTGTATGGGTTCATAAGCCTGAATTAGTTTCGGTCTGAGAATTCCAGCTCCCTTCTTCGCGCTGCAATGTTTTCAAATTTATCGCCAACTTGGAGCAACACAGGCGTATCACTAAAGGGCGATGAGGTTTTTATTCTAGAACTTCGGTTTAAGTTTGTAGGGGACAGCAGCTTGGCGAAGTTTGTCTCCGGCGGAATGAAGTTTGTTTGAAGTATGTGAAGAGAGTCGGTGGTGGAATGACCATGCATTACCGAACAAAGGCATCCACCATACTGAAAGACATCGAAACGATGGTGAGGTGGTAACAGAATGCACCTTCGCTGCTCAAAAAGGAAGGCCTGTGATTAGATCGTAACATGAAATTCGAACCCAAACAACAAATAACAAGCCTTCCTCCTCAAATCACCGAACTTACTAGCATCGACCCATCTTGGCCGAGTCGGCTGATATATGAGCTATTTTTTTAACATCCAACAAAGACATTTCCCACATAAAAAATGAAAGGATACTCGCAAGTGATGGATTTACGTCAAGTGCAGTTGGAAGGTACATAACCCAAAGAGTAACGTTAATCTTAGGTAGTGAGGACTAGAAAGGAGCGCGATTCTCCCAAATCCAACCACATTCCGCTGCGAAGGTAGGCTTAATGGCGGGGATGCACGAATGCACCCCAGATTAGCGACTGTGAGTTCGAATTTCCTCGCACCACCACAAGGGGTGGCTTACCGCACAAAATCAATAAGACGGTACTGGTTAAGTTTGCAAGCAAACTGTCAAGTAGTTGGTTAAGTTTGCATTCCTACCGTCTAGTTTATGGTTATAGGGGTTAGGTTAGGCTTGGTTTGATAAAAAATAAAGAACTAAAACTACTTTCCCTAACTTAACCCACACAACCAAAAACGACGGTAGAATGCAAACAACCAGAAAGTAGACTGTAAAATTCAACCAACCAAAACTACGCGGCGGATTTCAAACTCACCCTGACACTAGGCGGTACATCGCAAACTTAACCAATCCTAGGGCGATACACCACAATCATAACCAGAAAGTAGACGGATCTCAAACTTAACCAGAAACGGCGGTAAACTTAATACTTGACCAGCACCAATACGTCTGCGGCCTCTGACAAACGAAAATGGCTCTTTTATTTACTAAATTTTCCACCAATGGTAGCATACAAGTCTACTTTGTTGAAAAATACTAATCTTCATCTGTGGCACTTTAACCGGAAAGGTTTGGAAAAGGTGGCTGTTAGAGAGAGCGGTTGAGTTGGTTGAAGTGATATGCGTCAAAAATACATTTGTCGCTTAGCCTAAGAAGATTAATTTGGCATGGGAAGATATGTGGGGAATATTGCCAAAGAAGACATGTTCGATGCGAGGCTTGTTTAACAAAAATGGAGAAATAAAACAGGCTGAGAAGTGGCAAACCACGAATAAAAGGCGGTGGAAATACAAAATAACAAAACAAGCGTTTAAACCAATTATTCAAAGGTGTCATCACCCCTATGTTGCAACATGAAATGGTGGACGCCCATAGGCTCTCTGTATCATAAGTATGGAACTATCGCTAACTGAGTGGATGAAGTGTTAGATTTCCACTACTTGCGGCCCGGGTTCGATTTCATGGTACGAATACGTGCAGCAGCTCCGGCCACAAAGCTAATCATAATACTGCTCTCATTTCCCCCCTCTCTATATCACTCTTCTATACAAAAACTTGCGAAGGGACTTTTCAAGTCTACACTCACCTGAAGAGGAACAGTTCGCTGATTGGTGGAAAAACACTACTACCTTCCATTCCAACGAGGTACTCACGTGCTTATCATTTTAATCTTTATGTGAATTTTAGCCGGACGGAGGACCTCGTCCAAGATTAGAAAAGGTCGGGTGACATAATAACATCATAGGTCTGTTTCTTCGCAAAGATAAAGAGGCCCAGCGCCACAGGTCAGGTTTCTTCAATCTTCAGCAGCTGAAGCAGAGGTCGGACTGAGAAATAAGACACGGAGATGACCATAGGCCTATTCTGTCGATACCAAGACAGCAATAGGCAGACTTCGCAGTCGTGCTTAGGCCTACGATTTACACATAGGCCTACGCCGCCTCAATCGCACGCATGATCGATCAACTTGCTGCTGCTGCTGCTGCCGCTGCCGCTTGATTGGTGTGGACCCACCGAAAAGATAGGCTATAAACCTAAACACACCGCTACGCCAATATCCCACCTCATTTCATTTATAAACTTCGCTAAAGTAAAATACCATAAATTTCCCGTAGTAGATAAAACGCTAAATTATCCATATAACACGCTCGTTCATACACACAAAAACAGAACGATATTAACAATCTTTGTACTCCAATATACATACCACGCTTGGAGGCTATGACCTCCGCCCCAGGGGGAAGGGGGCAACTCATCATCCTAGAGATGAGTTTGTTTCCAACACACCTAACGTATCCTTATATGCCCCACAACCAAAGGGGGTGTTCTATATTTGATTTCGTCCTTTCCCGCCCATTTGCAGCCGGAGGATTCGAGGGCAACCTCCTCCAACCTCAGTATTTCGAATTCGGAGGGTTTGTTTCAAAATCCATATTACGCGTTTGTTTTTTGCTTACACATTTACCCGCACCATCGTATTTTGAAATAAACATTTAATCTTCGCAAATTATATTCAACTCGTTCTTCCTGTTTTAGAAAGCTTCAGTGTTACCAATTTGTGGATCCCTGCAAGAAAATACTGGTAGCTTCACTGTTGTTTACATATTAAGCCGTTTCTTCCTGCTTCATCATTTAACCCCAAACCATCAAAATCACAGTGATATGTCAATTGTTGCATGTCCAACCCACATCTTGAAAATACACAGGCATCTTAAAAAATCAAGGTATTTGCAATAGATAATTCATTATATTTATATTATATATATATATATATATATATATATATATATATATATATATATATATATATATATATATAAGAGTAGGCGACGGCCTACTTGGGCATAAGTCGCTGTACCCACGACAGCCTAGTACTAGGCTAAATTAAAATAACAATCTGTAAAACAAAAAACAACAACAATAACAATAAAAAAGAAAAGGGGCAGGAAGCCCACCTCCCCCCTAGCGCAGAAACGTGCAACCTACCTAAAAAAACATTCAAATAAATTGGAGAAGAGCTCAGAATTAAATCTAATACAGCACTTGGGGAGGGGGAGTGCTTGGAAAAGCAATAAGAACTACCGCAAGTACAAATAAAACAGAACTGTATGGAAAATTACTGATTGGGGAAAGAGACACGAAGAATTATGGCTGTAATTACACAAAAAGGCGTCGAACTAAGAATTAAAAGAATAAAAAATAAATATATAATATACACTACCGAGAAAAATAGGAGAACAATTTTCCTTTATTAAAATATTTTCAAAAATATGGACTAGCCAAATGAAAGGCATACATTTAATATATTTTATGAAAATATCACATGATACAATCGTATATTCAAGAAATTGTACTAAAGAAACTAACAAAATAAAATAGTGACACGTGCAAAGTAAGAGAACGATCATTCACAGAATTGCTTAGCTTGAAAATACACTAAAAACTAAGCAAGATTTGAAAACGATGGACATTAAAACCTTAATATGAGGTGTTGAAGTCTTTGTTTTCTATTACTTCGGCGCAACGACGGGCACAGGACCTCACCAGTTTCTTGTAAGATTCTGGTGTTTTGTTCCATTTTTGATTAATTTTCGTCAATAAATCCGTCACAGTTGAAGGCTGCTGGTCTCAAACTTCATTAATTCGATATCTTCTTGTTCGAAATAGTATTTTACTCGCTTTGCAGCATGGCGTGGCGCATACTCCTGCATTGCTGGCTTGTTCAGCGATTACGTTATATGAAAAATTACATAGGGTGTGCGTTTATTTGCTATAGGAAGACAAAAGGACGAACTCACAAATTTGTAAATAAATTTGCAATGAACTTTTTATATGGAATTTAATGGTGCTATGTTATATTTAGTCAAATGTTAACACATTCACTGCTTATTTTGCGAGCAAAATTGATGAGGGAGCGTAGCGAGCAAGGAAGGCCCTGTATGTCAGCTAGTATCTATTATTAATCAACACAACAAAGGGGTAAAAACAATGAGAAAAATTCGTAATGATGTGATATGCCTCACAAGCTTATAGATTATAATAAACCGATTAAAGTTTAGGTTTGAATCTTTGGCAACAATAGTTTGCGGAAAGTATCCAAGGAGTTTTTTCATTCGATCGTGTTTCTTTCTAGGTTGCCTATTTTAAACACTTCAAAATGTTCTACTTTTTATTTTAGTAAACGTTTCTTATTTTCTTGGAAATATGATTATGAATGCTATCCTGGTGGAAGATCCAACGTTGCTTTATTTTCAGCACTTGGACAAGGATCAACAAATGTTTGTCCACTACCTTATTATATGTGCCGTCATTTATTTATTTCCCGTACATGAGGTTTATCAGTAGCCATGGAAGAAAACGGCTTAAAATAAAGATGATGTCTTCTCCAAACTTCCCAACTTGGATGGCGTTATTTGGGGCTGTGCCACTTTCATCTGAGGCTAACACAGCAGAGCTCGATTTACTGAATTGTTCATGGGTGCACTGTAATTTAGTTTAAGGTGTCTCTTCTACCGGAGTCATTTTTGGGGTGGCTACGCAAGACCATGATTCTGGTTGCATTTGAATCTTTCAGAATCTCTTCGAGTCGTCCTTGGCCTGTCCATAAAAGCTTGCTAAACACGCCTGGCATCTCGCTCAGAGATTTTTGAAGAAGGGCCTATGCGAAGTCAGTGACCATGGCTAAGTATGGTTTCAACTGAGCTCATTGCAGTATGGAGATTGGAAACAACGCTTTCCAGTTGCACGAAGTTAGCCGCCGGGTGTAGTTCTTATTCGGGCTGTGGTTCACTTACGCTAAAATGTACGTGATAAGCCTCCACAAACAAGTGCCAATCGGTGATAGAACCAGGACCCGAAATAGAAACATAAATTAAATTGTTTTCAACCATCCCATAGCATAGCCAACTCATATCCATCTGGCCACAATCCGGTCTAACTTCGATACAGATGTCTTTATATCTCCCTGCTAAGGTTGGAACCTTTGGCTAGATGTCTGCGCGTCTGGTCAAAATAAAATCCTTCAAACCAATTTATTCACTAGCTTTGGAGCTTCTGGAATTAGCGAGAAACCCAATGTCCAAATATTCTTCTTTAACATGTTGTAAACTTTGGCCGAATTTTATATTGGTATTAAACTTGAACAATTGTCGAATTATCTAACAGTTCTAATTGCCTCCTAAAATGACCATGTAAAAATGTAACTGAGCCAAACCATGAAGGATGGGTTCATTGGAAGTATAACTAAATGATGCGTTGTATTATTATTATTATTATTATACTGGGCCTTCGCTGCACAATTATTTACCTCATTCAATTACCATTGTCCTTTCCACGATTTCTTCGACAGTCCCACTATATTTCTTAACTAAAAGCTAACTTGTTACCTTTGGGCGACTCGTGTGCAGGACGTAGTGATATTTCTTCTGGGTCGATTCTTAAGGAATGGCGTTTAACAGATCGTTTGGATCGAGAGATTCGATGGCTTGCTGTGTAACAGGCGTGGGGAGAACTTTGTGCGTGATAGTGACGCCTGGTTTCAGTGTGGTAGGATGCGCTAACACCCCACGCTGGTTGCTGGGTAGTCCTAAACCCTAGGTTGGCTCAATGCCAATAGGCCACTAAGTTGTCCGATCTCACAGTCGCCTGAGAATTTCTTATAAGTGAAATGGGAAGAAGCGACTAAAGTCTCCATCATTCTCAGAATTAAGAATTAATCCCACGCCTCACTGCCACAAGGTACGTAAGAATCCCGCACCCGAATTGTCATACGCCAATCATAGGAGACAAGGCAACCGCACCCATTGCGCGACTGGACACGCTGAGTTCGTAAATTCAGTTCTATATAATAATCCCATGATAACCTGAGATTAGATGCGGGGACTCCACCCCCTGGGAGCTGCTTAATCCATCTCCCCTTTCACCATATCCAAGCGACTTATACCTACGTTGTCGATAGATACCCAAACGATACCCAAGTTTTGAGCCCATTGACGGCCCTCCTCAGCCCATCTTTCGTACTGACAAGGCAAGAGGATGCGCAAACGAACGCAACGACGGTACAACCACGATTGCGGAGCCAAAGAAACAGACCTCCCCCCCCGCCCTCAAACTCATCCCTTCTTTTCGATCATCGCGCTGGTAGGGAAAATCCCCATACAAAGAGGTGGGTGGCGGCGATTTAAGGGGGGAAATGTCGAAAAGTGTAGTGGGTCGGAAAGAGGTGAAAATGTGTGGAAGGAATGGACTTGGAGGGCAAGGGAGATCACGTAACTCTCCCAAACCGGCTCGCGGCGAATGGGGGGGAGGGGCATTGACAAATGAGAGTTGTGCACCTTCCAGGTACCCAGCCTCTACCAGTAGTCTACCTTCTACACATTTTTGCCTCCCACATTCCGCAAGGGAGGGGAGGTACTTACTGCTGGTACCTGAAGGAGCAGCATGACCTCCCGGCTCCAGTACCCCCCCTCCCCCAGCACTTATAAAGCTCCTGCGTGGTGCCCTCGTTAGTTTGGGCCTATTCTTTATTAAAAAAAAGAACTCGAAGGCCGAATAAATTATTGTTAACCTATTTCCCGGGTAGGCCACGGGTTCTGGGGTGATGAAGTGTACGAACGAATGTCACACCCATCTGGGTCAGTTGCACAAGTATTGATCTTATATTAGTTTGTTTAAAAAATATTAAATATTTTATTACCCATTAATGTGACACCAAAAGAGGACAGTCAAAAATTTAGGCAATACGAAATTAATTATCAGGTACATTTCTAAACCATTTTGTTTAAATAAACTACAAATATTTTCTAGCTCTCGACATCAATAGAAGCTTAAATTTGGATGCTATGATACTTTGTTTACAATCAAAATCGGACATTATGCAGTAATGGGTCTTAAATATGCACTTTCATCAAGGAAGTAACCATCTTATCCTAATTATCCTAGCCTGTGTGTGTATCTGTGTGTGTGTGTGTGTGTGTGTGCGCCCGTCTGTGCTTTACAAATTTGAGAACGGAATTATTTTTCTTGCAAACCAATTTTGAATGTGTTGTAAAAAAAAACATTTTCTCTCCCACACTTTCTTAATTTTGTGAGTGAAGCGAAAATGCACCGCAGGCTTTAGAAAAAAAAACACCCCTAGGGGGGATTTTTGGTAGTTATTATAAGGAAAGCTCTTCCCGGATTAGGTGGGCGATGGTTGCCCGGAACCATGAGCGTTTAGATGAAGCATCGCTACCACTTCGTCCGCCTTTCTGTATCGAGATGACGCGGTGGTGAAGTGAGAGTGCAAGAAGATATCCTGGAACCACAGGCCCTCCCAACCTCACTGCGTAACCTGCAAGGGTGTATCGGATGTAGCGTAAACTCTATCCCAGCCCCAAGCGTCGACACTTTTCACTCCATCCATCTTCTTGGTAGATTTCCCCTTGCAATTTTATTGGGGGGGGGGAGATGTCCTCGTCTATTTTCGCTTTAAAAAATGATGAATTCCGCGCTTGCAGAGGGCAACCGACAATGAGGAAGTACGTCGATTCTGGTGCAGATGCGCAAACACCTTACGCTAGTGGCGTATTACGCCACCATATACGTCCTCACACATAGCCAATCCCAATACTGCTGCCTGCCATGACCCCTCTTTCTTCAAACAAACATTCCAAAATTTCCGATTTAGAATGTGCCGAAACGGGCGGGTGGCTTTCCCATGGGCCACAAGGAGCACCCTGTTCAACGATTGGCAGCAAAAAGACCCGACTACCGGTTTTCCGTCAACTTCTCAAACGAAGACTGGCCCTCGGTGTCCTAGGGTTTGCCATCTAATTATCATTTTTATCTTTATGCAAATTTCCTTATCCAGTGAGGCGACCTCGTCCGCGATATAAAAGGAGCGACGAGCGAAGCAAATATTTAATTAAAAAAAGGTTTCGCCATAGCAACGACCTCATCTTTATTCTATACTTTTTCTTGTTATATCTGGTCGGCGACTAGCCTGCAAAATTAGCCGGAGAGCAAGAAAAAAAAGGTGGGGAGGGACTTGTAGGAAGTGACGAAAAAGGGATAAGATGGAGATGTCTGGAATGAATAATGCTAGTTTGCGACTACGAAGGCACCGAGGCCACGGGGGAGTGCCACTCCTCTGGGCGTAAGTCTCTACACACGACAGCTAGCGGGAGGGAAAAAAGGGGAAGCCTACTTGGTGCTCATTGCCACAATGAAAGGTGTTTTAAGGTCGGCCAAAACGAATTTAATAACCCGCCATTGACTCTACCATGGCTGTACCAGCTGTGCTCTCGACCTCCTTTCCAGGGGGAAGAGGCGCAGCGCGTCAAGACTGTTTTATCTTTAATAAAATTAAAATCGAAATGGGAATTGCAACAGATAACATCTCGAAAATAAGAGGCCGGGCCAACTACACTTGTGTACAAGAGTTGCTACAACACTCGTTATCTTCTGTTCCTCTTCTTTGTCCGCGATACGCCTAACTATTTCAGCCCCCCCACCCCAACCATTTCTTCTCATTTAGAATTAATGAGATTTGCTGTAGTTGACCTCGTAGTGATTCTAAAATGCTCGCACTATTCTTTCTATACATTTCCTCGAGCCTGTTTTGTGCCGATGATGCTATCCGGTAAGGATCATTCAGGCACTGATAAACGTAGCTCTCCTTTTCCTCGCCGAGAAATCCCCGTTTGACGGGGAAGGCGCGCGATGGAATGACGTCATCCGAAATTTACGATCAGCTCTTACTGATGACGGCCTCGTTGCACGAGCGTAAGTTGCTCGCCCTTCAACCACGGGTAGGAGAAAATGAGAGCAGGATTTTTGAGAACAGAAGAAGAACCTTAGGGGCAAAAATGCAAAGGACGCATCTCAAACCTATAATAAGTTCGTAAAGAGCAAATAAAACTAACTCGGTTTCCATCGAGACGAGAGGTCTCGCCGAGGGGAAAAGATAACAATGGAGAGGGGAAAATCCTTAGAATTCGAAAGGAGGAAGAACAAGGTACGTGAATAAGGGCACAGGCAACTTGAATATGATCGCCCTCTGTTGGTCCTCGTTTTGCGACTCTGATTGAAGCCGAGGGAATAAAGAAGCAGCGGACACACAAATGGTGCTTCCCGTCACTCCGCCAGCGACCGAGTGCCAATCTCGCTAGGGGTCAACAGCCCCGTAGTATAGAGTCGATACTCCACGTACCAAGTGCCGGGAAAGGGGGAAAGGAAGAGGGGGTGAGGAGGGAAACGGGCGAGCCTCGAGCTCAGCGTGGCGAGAGAGGAACAAAAAGCCCTAAACCATTCGAAAAGATTTAAATTTCTGCGCTTGAATAGTATACGGCGAAGTGAGGGGATAAGTGCCGTATGTGCGGCAGGATATAACCCCCCTCCTCCCATCACAACTTTGGGAGAAGGGCTTCGTTAACAAGATTCAATAAAGACTATTGCGTAAAACGTACTGGAGTTGACCAAAATAATGGAAACGCCGTGTTAAAGCAGCGGATTTTAGCATTAGTACGGGGTCGCTCTTCCTTTGGCCATAACAAATTTTTAAGTCCGAAAAGAATAAATTCAAGCAAATTATGAACAATATCTTGCTAGATTCTAAAGAAAGGTGGTTGCTGGTTCTGATATGTTGCAGTCCATGATCTCTAGGTCTGTCCGGTAATTGTGGGAACCAATCTATGTAGGTCTTCTGCTAGACTTTGGTGAGCTATCATCCCGGTCTTAAAAGGAGACGTGTCTAGAAGATAGGTTGATAAACCAAAATTGGCAAAAGATTATCAGACAGGAACGAATATTAGGCTATTTTTGCCCGAATCATTACGGGCTCTCACACAAATAACAATCAAACTGTGAAAATGAGAAAAGCTTCCTTGACAAACCTCCGCACATAGGCCCTACCGAAATTGGGAAAAGGTTAAACAATGATTCATCGAATAGGCGACGTTTTCGATCAGTCCATAAATTCATTAAAACAGATTCAATACTCATTGCGCCATTTTGTGCGCTATCGATCACCAGGCTTCGCAACTGATTCTTTCCCGTCCTACAGAGCTTCAGGGACTCTTAACGAACTATTGTAGTTGAAACTGTTCGTTGAGTTTATTGATTAAGCCATGCCGTCAATTCTGTGATAGTACATAATTTTACACACCCACTATTACTTTTATCAGAATTTGCTTAGAGACAATTTATGTATGCGAGCATGACCTTAAGAACTGTTCAACGTAGCTTCGTGAACAGTTAGGCGGTTTTCGTCACCCGAGTTAGAGCAACCTCGACATTTCCTTTGGGAAATTTCTTTTCTTTTTTTTTATATCTGTAAATTATGCCAACCCGGAAAATAGAAAGGTTTAAACTATATACTAATTATCTCCATAACGCTCCAAGGTTGAATTTATTTTAGAAAAGAAAAGACAATCGAAACTAAGGTGGGAAAAAGACTACTTAAATAACCCTCATTGAGTGCGTACATTCTTTTTCCTGTAGGCAAGCGTCCTCCGTAATCTCGCGCGGTTCTTAGTGTGAACGTATATCGGTATGTGCGTATATGTATGCACATTCTATATGAATCTATGCATGCATGTTAGGATACGGGCATCACTGCTCCCCTACATCACTAGGGAGGGGGAAATAAATCACAACCCCTTCTAAATTAGACAACAGCTCCCCTTGCTCTCGGAGGGTTATCATGGAAGCTTTTCTCCTCTTCAAAGTTTGATCGTTATTTGTGGGAGAGCCCGTAATGATTCGGGCAAAAATAGCCTGATATCCGTTCCTGTACGATGAGCTTTTGAAGATTTTGGTTTATCAACCCATCTTCAAGTCAGTGTGCCACTTTTAAGGAGACCAGGGGTCAATGATTTTATGCGGGCACCAATTCAGCCAAACGAACAAAATCGAAAACTAACGTGAGTATGTGCAGCAGAAAGTGAGGAGAAATTTGAAAATTAATTGGTGAATTTAGGTTAAGTGAATAACCAACGAAGGCAGGTCCTATTACGAAGTCAGACTTTACTGGAATCCGACAAAACAATAAGAAGGCCGCGAAGGCGAGAATCCCCAACCAGAAGAGAATTCCAAAAGAGATTCAGGCCTACGAAAGGAAAGCAATATGTACAGCGTAACCTGAATCGGGCAGCTGTTGCAACGTCACATACGAAGGAACAGAAACATCCTCGCGATGCCGATGTGTCACTAGGCAAGCCAATGACAAGACGTGGATAATTATGGTACTCAGGGATGCCAAAATCACAGTGCCCAACCGCCCAGGCATGCCAAGGCCCAAAGAACAAGACAATTTGGTTTATTGGGAGTGAAAAACGCAATAACCATCGAGGTTCAGTGGACTTACGTTTCTCACCCACGCGCACGAAAGGGAGAACATAGCGAAAGAGAAAGGCGGATAAATGCAGTAAAGAGGAACAGTGATAGAAGACAAAGATGGCTGCCAAACCCTGGCCGAGAAGCGGAAACATTTATTACTAAATCACCCAGAACAAGTTCGTATGCAGAGCGCAGCTGCACAAAAGTAAGAACTTGAACCAACTTTGGAGTTCGTGTAGTATTGTTGGTATCTCTAACAGTAGTACTAGTAGTCCTATTATACATATTACTAGTTAATGCTATTACCAATAGTACTAGTTAGTGCTACTACTGTTGGTGCTATTACCAATAGTATTAGTTAATGCTGCCACTGCAAAGGCTTTCGCCAATAGTACTAGTTAATGCTACTACTGTTGGTGCTATTACCAAGAGTACTAGTTACTGCAATTAATACTGTAACTTGCTGTTAATACTGATGCTGCAGCGGTCTTTGTAGGAGCATGAATTGAATCCACGATAACGCCCAAACAAATAAAGACCCCAAATGGATGAAATTTCGAGCCGATCTTTTCCTTCCAAACTAAAAATGGGTCGCATTCAACAAGGTCGACCCAAGAGGCCACTACAAATACCCCCCGCCCCCATCTGCGCCTTGGCATTATTGTCCCTTTAGAGCAGTGGGGCGCCGTGCTGTGGCCTCTCGCCGAGTCAGGGTGCACGTCCCATCACGTCCCCCCTCCAGGCACATCTATTAAACTCTCCCCGCCTCTGAGAGGGTCGAAATGGGCACCGGGGAGGGGGGGAGAAGTTGGTCTCCATTGAGATGCCCCGGAACGAAGAGGGACTTTCCCTCTGACGTCAAGCGGTGGAGAGGGGGCTGCACTCCCCTCTCCTATGTGGGCACAAGGGACGCATCTCTTTCGTCACACTAATTTTACTTAACTCTCCAATTGCCAATCTCTCTCTCCCTCTCTCGAGCACCCATACATTCTTGCCAAGGTTCTTCACCCTGCACCTTCTTTATTATTCCCTTTTATTTCATATCTATGGGCGAAATGGGTTGAGAGGCTCGGCTAGGAATTTCTTTTTAGAATAATCCCATGCACACGCCAAATGACTATGGTCGGATCGAATCAGGTGACGAATGAAGCTATGTAATCCAACAGGGGCCAAAATTTAGCGCAAGAATATTTAAACATTTGTAATCAAACTTGAAAACAGATTACAATTGCCGTCAGCACTGGGACCAAAAGGGCACATTACGTAAACCTCGAGTAACAAGGGCAAACGCATAAAAAAATACGAAATATTAAATTGCCCTTTCTCATTTACCCCAAAGAGAGGGAGAAAAATAAGATTAAAAGGGGAAAATGGTGGCGCGAACGCGAGAATGAGGTCGAGGGCTGAATTAGAAGCCAAACAACACAAATTTATACAAAAATTGCGCGTCATAATTTGAACTCCTTTAGGGAGGGCTATTTTATTTTTTAAAAAAAGGCGGTCATCAGTATCGGGGACCAAGAACATGCCGAAACCAGGAAACTGCAAAGTTTAACAACTAATCAGCCACATATAACACCTCCCTCCTAAAAAAAACAACACCAAGGCTTTAGGGATAGAAATATGAAGCACGAAGGACAACACCCGTCTGTTCGACGCCGCAAACCTGCCTTGGTTGAAGAAGACGAGAGATCGGAGAGGATTGTCCGCTAGCCTCACTTCCGTTAACTTTACTACTTTCTTCACGAACGTCTTTGCAAAAACGGACTGGCGAAATTGCTCCGTTTTTGTTGTGACTTTATTTTATTCGAATAAGAAAAAAATATAAAAAAGGTTAGCAAGGTAAGAAAAAAGTAGAAAAAAGGTTAGCAAGGTAAGAAACAAATTTAAAAATGTTAGCAAGGTAAGAAAAAATATTAAAAAAAGGTTAGCAAGGTAAGAAAACAATTTTAAAAAGGTTAGCAAGGTAAGAAAAAATATAACAAAGGTTAGCAAGGCAAAAAATATATAAAAAAGGTTAGCAAGGTAAGGAAAAATGAAAAAAAAAAGGTTAGCAAGGTTTGAAAAAATGAAAAAAAAAGGTTAGCATGGTAAGAAAAAGTGGATAAAAGGTTAGCAAGGTCTCTCTCCACATCAGGAATAAAAGTAAAATCCTAAACTTTTCGATGTTGTCGAGATGAGGCGAGCTTAGAATGGTCGGTACTTTTGTCAAAAGATTTTAATGTACTCACAGAACAACTTTATCACAATGTAGTAAAAGTTGGAAAAAGAGCAAAAAGAATTTTTCCAAACAGTTGAGAATCCATTACTTGGTGATACGTTTGGGAAAGCGCACTGCACGGAACCAAAAAGTTGAAGTGAAAAATGCATGCATTTCGTCTGATGTCAGGGCGGTGCTTACTTAGCTTTGTACCCCCCCCCCCCCCTCCTCTGTTTGGAAATAAGTGCGCCAAGTCGTACTAGAACGAAATCTGGAAAAAAAAACCCTGGTTTTACCACAACTCCCAAAACCATACAAATTCAGGCAACTCGCCGATTCGATCAGAACGAGTTGCCTGAACTCAAACGATAAACTGATCTCTTTTCAAAAATGCAAAAACACACTTTAAAATAAATAAATTTTCCTACCAGTTCCTAACATAACATCAGGCAATAAATAAATCTATTAAGAGTAACGAACATTGTGTCCACCCAAATTCTATCAACCAAACATCCTCATGTATACACGAACCGCCATGTGTACTTCCGCAACCGAAGTTCTCCTACTCAAAAGCACCAGAAAAGTGCTTCATTCGGTATCGAATATCCTTGGACGTTTATTTTTTGCGTCTAACAGTAACACCACCATTGGGACTATAGAACCCAATTAGGCTGCGTGGACATGGTCAAGACCCACCTCCCTCTCCCCCTCTACATGTAAAGGATAATTTGAACCTCAGAAACTACCTGTTTGGGGTTTTATAACTGGAAAATATTAAGGGTGGTGGATTTTTTCCTTGATATAGATGCTTATTGCTAAACACAACCGATGGATTTATTGAAAAAAAGAAGAAAGAATCCACGAGCCACCGGGATTATAATCAAGTGTCAATAAGGACATAAGTAACCACTGGGAGCCAATCCGTTTAAGGATTTCCTTCACTTTTGAACATTTTCTCCCTTCAAATTTAAAGTGCAATAACAACGAGGCTACGAGAGATCATTAGAGTGAGGCACTCGAGTCTCTAGATATCCCCCGACATCCCCTTGCGAGTTTACTTCTGATAAGTGAAAACCATCGAGGGAATTTCGCCCAGAAATGCCCCTCGTTGGTCTTCTAATGTCGACGTGTCTGATTCAATCCCGAGAGAGCTCAGGCACAAACGTCATCGCATGTGGAAATCTGATTACTGATTAACACGTTGCGCTAACCCTCGCGGGAATGGGGGGGAGGAGATTTTACGCAGGTGATTACATACATATCCAATCACAACGACGCAGTCTTTCCCCCCAGTCTTCACAGCACAAAGCACTCATCTGTTTCAAGGAATCCTGACGTTGAACGGGTCACCCCTCACCCCCGGGTTTGTGTATAAACCGGTTCCTGGCGCCATCGGCATCCCTAGTCTCATGTTAATCTTTATGTTAATTTCATTATCCGGTTGGGGGTGGGGGAGTTCCGTCGTGGTCGAGACGAATGGCATTGCTACTTTACTACTATCGATCTGCACTTCTTTAAGGTGTATGTCTTTTATTTTTCAGCGAGGGAGGATGTAGTGCTTAACGTGGAATCTGAACTAAATGGTTATACAGCGTATAACTCGCCGTGAAGTCGACCCGAACTTCCCTCCATCCGGTCACTCACCACACCCGATGTGCCTTAGCCTCACAATAATCAGAAGTAGGTTTCCCACAAGAGCAACCAACCGCACTACAAACAAGTAAAAATGTGTAGATGATATATATTTTGGCGCAAGCAGTGGGGCCAGGAGGGCACGCAATTATCCCATTGTAAACTGAGGTATGACTGTCCGTTACTATACCTGGTATCCACTTCGAAGCTAAGGCAAAGAGTCTCGGTGTAAAGAGCTACCGCCAATCACGGCGGAGACCCGAGTCCGGCGCAAGCGCGCACGCAGAGCCAATTTACTGTTTTCATTCGTTGACTGGTAGGTTGCAATAGTCCCCTCCCCCCTCCCCCAGGACAGGCCTGCTGTCTACCTCCCAGACTTGTTTGTTATTCTGATCTTTATATTTGATTCATGATCTGGTCAGGGAGACGTCGTATAAATAAGGAGGGGGGGGGTAATTATAATTAATACTTAGCCGGATTAATGGCACCTTATCTGAATGCAAAATATTAGGGTTGCTGTGGGGGCGGGGGGGGCATAAATCAAGTAGAGATTTCTTCTGACGACCGCCAACAAAGGCAGGACCACAGAAAAACACAACAGAATATCTTTAGGTTAATTTAAAATATGCAACCCAAAAAGAAAAGGGACACTCAGGAGCCGAGAGAGAGGCTGCCTCCCTTAGGGGCCAGAACGTTCACCCAACACCCCTAAAACTAAATACTCTGGCGGAGGTCCACTGTCTCATCTCAAAATTCGGTGTGCACGAACTCGTCCCGGGTACAAGGACAAGCAGTAGTGATCCGGTTCGTATAGGTACGAGGACAGGTAGCGCGAAAGAAAACACCCCAGACTAGGACAAGAATGTTACCATATAGTCTGGGGGATCAACCGGTCGTCACAATAAGATTTACGGGGGCGCTGCATGCTGGGTGTGTGTCCGATTTTGAGACGACAGAAAAATACTTGAATCCATCTAAGCATTGAAGGGTAGGTTAAAGGGAACGCTCAGGAGCGAAAATCAACGAGGGCATTTGTACCCTATGCTGTGTAAAACGAGTTTCGCAGGGTGAAGTTAGGGGTGGTTAAAATATGCGGAAGATACATTAGCTGAAAGAGGAGCATACTTGGGACGGGAGGACCAGGCGTCTCTCCTGAATTCATCTAAGGTCGGGTTGAGAAGTTAGCTATGGACTTATTAAGGTGGAGGGACAAAGGATGAATAAAAAAGAAGAAAGATGACAAAGTTGTAAAGGCTTTTAAAGATAACAGAATCAAACAAAAAGAAAACATTAATATTCATTGAAAACATATGTATGAACGTGTGTATATATGAGCGCATTGAAGACTATCCTAGGAATTTTTTTTTAGTACAGTTGTTAAATGGTCAAGAACGTACTCATGGCATAGAATCCAAAGTCTCGTCATTTATGCGCCGCAGGATTACTCATTTTCGCCGAAATGAAAGACGCCTTACATCGGATCCCTGATTTTTCATGGCATTTCCGATTACGATTTTTAAAGTATGAAATTCAATCACCCGCCTCCATTCTTCCACCTAACGTGGGTAGATCGCTCCACACAACCTGCGCGAGGGCGTTTTCTCGTCTAGGGCCCAGCGCGGGAGGACAGCGAGACCCAGAGAAATAAACATGCAAATTTACGACTATGAATGCACGCGAATCTGAAACCCCGTAACGGACGAAGAAAAGGACAAAGAGAATAAGAGGGTTTTTGATAGAGGATGAACAAATGTGACAGGAAGGAAAATTAAAAGGATTGGGACAATGGTGCATTCGGAATACATGGACGATAAATCAAAGAAACTACATGATCAAGGAAAAGACCAAATGCAAGAAATAGTCAGTGTTAATCTTTTTAAGCAGGATGGTGCTACGGGCCTTTGGCATGCACTAAAGCTCCCTGAACAACCCTGTGCACAAATTACATACCCTCGAGTCGAGTACTAAGTCCACCTTTGGTTGGTAGTTTTGGGGCTAAAGGGGAAATACAGACAGTAGGTGAACAAAGCAAAAATGTAGGTTTTAAGGAGGCGGAACGGGAGTATCTTCAATGACGATAGTGTGCACCGACCACACCTTGGAAAAGTAGTCGTTGAAAGTTTTCCTCGTGTATGTTTGGCATCGGGAATGTGAAGGCAGTGATTAAAGATTTTGCACAAAGATTTGATCATGTGATAAGGACAAACTTTTCCATCTTAGTGCTTCAATTCTTCAGGGTGAAGCAAAAGTTGCCCAAAGTACTATTTAATGAGCACAATATTGCTTTCAATGCACAACCAATGATGGTATAGGAGTTTTGCTTCATCCTGTAGTTTTTTATGTTCTTTTCACTTCGCTCTCTTCAACTAGGCTTTCATTTTCCATACCAGTTTATAAATTCCTTTAACTTCACCGATGTATATGCAAACTTTTCTTCAAAAAGCTATTTGGTAATTCTATAGATTAACGACTCAACCTTTTTTGGCAGAAAAATTACTTTCAATCTATTCTAGTCATATCTGAATTGTCTGTTGCTATTTATTCGGAGCGGAAAGTACTATTTTGCTAGTTAGAAACGCGCCATAGGAACATAGTTAGACGCACGCGACGTTTTCGAATAACAAACGTCACAAAATCTTCGCTAGAATAAACTTTTTGGACTCCTTTTCGGCTAGTAGCGAGAAGCATTTTAAACCCCAAATTCCATTCCAAAAATCATTTGAAAATTGTGGTGCGTGCATAGTGAATATGGGTTCAGTGCTGTATATTTTTGTTTACTCTCGTGAAACTTAGAATTATAGAACAGGGCAACACGAACCATTTAAATAAAAAATATAAAAACCGTTTAAATAACCTCCTGCTCCTAACCTTCTACACCGTAGTTAAATTAGCGTCTTACCTCAATATGATGCTAATCATCATTGTGGGGAATCAGTATTGATTGATTAATTGAATCGTGCGATCATTTTTTTTCCGGAGGGTTATGGCGTCATACCGACAGGGCGGGCAGCGGCAAAAATAGACTATAAATGACAAAATATCTGCAACCTATTTTGCCTTATAACAGTATAATATAGATATCCGCAGCATGACTAGTCAAGTATGCCATATATAATATATCTACAATATATATTATATAGCATTTTCGTTTTTAAATACAAATATAAAACGCCTTTGATTGCGATGGAATCGTTAATCTGTAGAATTATGCAATAGTTGAAGATGCTCTCGTTGGTTTCCCTTTTAACAATAGAGTGGAGGTTGCCTTTCGCGTCTCGTTACAACTTCATCCGTTTCTTACCGAACGGAAATGTTTTGGTTGTTGATGTTGCATTGGTTATAAGGAGTAAATGACCTCTGCTTCCTACGACGCCTTGGGAGATTAAGGAAGAAAGCTTTGGATCCTACATCCTGTACTGTATAGGCTGTGCCAAAGTTACCACAATTTAGTGGGGCCGCATCTTTTGCGAGACTGTCCTGAGGGACCAGGTTAGAAGTGGGGTTACCCCCCCCCCCCCAATTCCTCATCCTAACCGGATTTCAAATTAAATTGAAAGCGAAAACGGACGGGGAATCTCGCGCAGAAGTTTGAAATGCGAGTTCTACAAAATGATGAAGATAGGGGAAGCGAACATGGGTGTGGAGAGAGATACAACCTCAGTTCCTCCTGCGTGCATACAACTACCCACACCTTCAACCCCAACCCCCCAAACGCCTTATTACTTTGCTGATGGGCGCGATCTTGGAGAGCACTCGGGGCCTCGAAAGCGATCGTGGAGAGCACTCGGGGCCTCGAAAGCGATCGTAAGTAAATGAAGATCACTGTCGTGCGTCATACGCCAATGCTCACCTGATTGGACCATTTGTCGGGAAGGATCGGCGCTTTCCCTCACCATTCATATTATTTTTATTATGTCTCTTTTTAAAGTTTTCAATCACCTAATTTACCGCTCGCCAATTTTTCCATCGCCCCTAATCCTCCTCAATCATTTATATACCAGGGATCTCCAAATTTCCCCCCTTCCCTCGACCATCCGTGTTTCTCTTTTGAAAAACAAATCACGGCTTCTAAGAATAAAGATGAGAAAAGAGCGGTAGAAAATTGACTTTTCACGGAGGCGTGGACTGATCGGTACTTCTTTGTTGAGCGAAAGGGAAAGTCAATGAGCCTCATATGTCCTTAATCTTTGAGTGTCTTCAAGGAGTTCAACGTTTCAAGTCACTTCATCACACATCATCCAAGGTACAGTGACATGAGCGCTGAGAAGATAGTGAGATGGGCCGCTTGTCTGCCAATATGGCGACAAGAAACGTAGAACTCTTCATTTAATCGCGCCATTACGTCTCTGTGTGGCTGCAAATAAGATCAGGGGTATCATTAATAATAAATTGTTTGTTCCTTGTGATTTTAGCTTCTACTTTGCCCTTCTGAGGTTGCGGTCACCGGGTGCTTATGAGTTACTTTTGTGGCCCTCGGGCTGAAAACAGGTTGGAATTCCTCTACTTTATACAAAGCGCTCAGATGCAATCAAGGCGTACCAAGCGGCGTTCTCTCAAGGAACATTCTCAGCATCAACAAATATTCCGCCATTATCAAGGCAGCTAGCTGTATATGAGTATGAGACGACAAAAGTGAAAAGTCAGGCGCCTTTAAATCACGGCGGTCCTCCACGCCTTACACCTTGTCACAGGAACCTGGTACGCTGTCGTTCTAAGAGCTTCATATTACTCCTTTATAATAATAACCAACCACCACAAGCTCTTTCCACCCCGCCCCACCCAATCGGTACACAGGGGCACTTCCGCCTTGCATCTAGGGCGCGCGATGGCCTAGCCTTAAAAAGGAGCTAAGGCGAACGAGCCGAGCTGAGTGTAGGAAAACCCTTGAGGAAAGTTGCGCTCCGAGGTTACAAATGCCAACGCCCGACGGGAATTTTATTTACTGACACAGGAAATGAAAACAGGGGCATTTTCATAGGAGGGGCGAGACAGTTTGATGAAACGTGGATAGACAAGAGAGAAATAAGTAAGCAGGTCAAAGATGGGGACCGGGGAAGAGGGTAACATCTAAGAAAAGTTCGTATCAGGAAAAGTTAGGCCATGGAATGAACTAACCACTAACTTCCCAAGGTTGGGGGGTGTGGTCTTACGACAAGTATCTGTGCTATTTGTTAAAATCTGCCCCTTTAAATGTCCCTCCAAGCCCCCAAAATGAAGATTTTATGTTCAACAACGTTTCTTTTTTGCATACATTTTTCCCCCCTTTTCGTCCTGTAATGTCTTTGTCTTATGTTAGCCCCCAACCATTTCCAAGCTAACTGCGCGTGGCGCCGTGGGATTACACGAATTAAAGCGAAGTAGCGATGACTGTGTATTAAGCAGAAAGTTAATAAGAAGTGTGTTACAAAGAAAGGGTAAAAAGGGAGGAAGTGAAAATGGGCGGAAGACATATAGCCGCAAATCCTGCTGTTGACATTGGGCCAGTGAATCGAATATACCGGAAGGCCACGCAATCGTCTAGATGTCAGCTGCAGCACGGTCTATGCTACACCTTCTCCCGCCCCGTACTTTGCGGCGGGTAGGAGAGTAATAGAATGATACAGTGTACGGGGAAAAGGGTTGAAATAAAGAAGGCATATTAAATAGTGCCATCAGCTCACCAGAGCGCCTGTGAAGATGAAGGGTCTTCAAATTAACCGAGGGGGGAGGGTATGTGGCAGGCTGTTCAATTTAGCTGAATTTCATGAAAGTGTTTGGCAGAGCACCGCAATGGACGATTGCTAAAGGTATCTGTGGAAGAGAAACTAAAAACTAATCATGTCGCATCGAAATGCTGGTCGCTTACTTAGAGTGTCATAAGCGCATGTTGTTTGGGAAAAGCATTTTTTTGTTGTTATAAATTCAAATGATTCAGATATTCATTTGTTGGAAACGATATCTAAAAGTGGCCGTTGACATTAAAGAGCAAATGAAAATGTATGCGATAAAGAGAAAACTGCTTGTTGAATGGCAGAGCCAAGAATCCAATTAAAGAAAGCCAATGAGGGACGTCGCCTCGTTCGGGTCAGCATCGCAAAGAGTATTCTTATGAAAAAACAACACACGATGACACTGTCGCTTGAAAATATTAATAAAAGTTCATAAAAGAAAACGGCGAGTGGAAAGTGAGAATATGTTGGGACAATAAGAAGGAGCGCAACTCTCCTGATCTGCCTCCTCTTGGAAAGCAGGGTTTGCTTCGAGAGTGAAACTTCGAATTTAGTCAGGGAACTTTTACTTCGCCCTCGAATGAGTTCTAATATTAATAATTGTCAATGATATTACTATTATTACTATTAAAATGGAAAAAAAATATAAATTCGTCATACAACAAAGAAAATCAAATAGAATGATGGAGGCTCCTCCAAAATGTCAGATAGTCCGCAAGTCTGTGTGCACGAACTAGTCCAGAGTCCAAGGGACAAGCGGTAGCGACCCCGCTCGCCCCGGTGCGGGACAGGTAACGGGCGCGAAGATCACCCAGACTGGGACATTCATAAGAATGTGCCGAACAGTGTGGGGCAAAGCAGGTGTTGCAATAGAGTGCGGGCTAGCGCTACATCGAATGGCGGTGCGTCCCGCGAGTGCGTCCAATTCGGAGACGTTAGAAAGCAGCCTGAAGCCGTCTCGGCATTGGGGTTTCGTCCATGGGAACAGTCGCAGTGTAATGGCATGCAATTTTAAGTTCCCCTCGGCCGTCTCTCATCTTCTTTGCCAAGTAACTCGGAGAGCTGCCTTAAAGAAGAGCCAAGCGCTGGTCTGGTCACACAGTCTTCTCGGACTCGTTGGCGCCATCACCGGCACGCTCATTTCTCGCAATCCCCACATGTCCAGGAACCCAGCAGCATATAATCTTGACATCCACCCGTTTCTCGCAACCGTGGCGTCACGGATACAGCAGAGCAAAGGATGTGGAGATCCTAATGCCCCGAGAGCACTCAAGGTGCTATGTGAGTCTTTATACATATATCACAATCCGGTCTCCAAACGGAGACCACGGGTTATTTCCCGTGCTGAGCAGTGGCGTGCGGTAACTTTTGAAGATGAGGAAGCAATTCACTTTTTACAAAAATAAAGATGTTAATTGAAGTAAATATGTTGTTCATTAAAATTAACTATAAAAATGTAAGCTACTCACTTTATAAATTTAAATGTTAATTCTATTCTTGTTCATTAAATAAATCAATGATGCAACTAAATGGCCGGTAGCGGTTTCTTCCCTTTTAATCGCTTTATGCATATTATTTAAATCATCGAATCCATTTAAGTTCCAATTTCCTACATCATTACTGAATAGCAAACATGGCCAACAAAATAGCTTCTGTAAGTATGCAAAACCAGCTAGCCAAGATGTTCTATCATATTGGCTTACATTGTATTTGCGAGTGCAACACTTTGTTTTGGATGATAGATCTAGTGTTGGCGTAGGCTTACCTATTTTAATGTTTCTTTTTCATTATAAGTCATCGCATTGAACTTCCTTTAAAAAAAAATCAATAATGCAATTGCATTTTCTCCCAACTTCATTTGAATCCATTTTGTTTAAAAGGGGGTTATCACTTAAACGAACGAAATGAATAAACAATACACCACAGCTATTTTGTGGACAATGCACTCACACTGACTCGCAACTATTGATATCAAAGATACGAAGGGTGACACTGGTAGGGCTGCCAGAATCCAGGAAACACCAAAATGTCTAAGACACAAGAATGTAACTATACAGTATTTAAATATAACCTAAAAATTGTTTAAGCATCAGAGCATAATAATAGTTACGTCATTGTGTCTTACATTTTGTTGTTTTTTACTAGATTCTGGCAACCCAACAGGGTTGCCAGATGAGGATCGATGACTGCAAAGTTAAATTTGCTTCCTTTTCCGTATACAAATGGGTTATTTTTTTCTTAATTCTAACACGGCGTTGAAATATCTATATAAAAATCCTAAACTATAATGACTATATTATTGCTAAAAAAAGCAAAACATCTTTTAAACTATTCATTCCAAAAAGCATAACTATTATTGAAATTAAGAGAGAAAAAAAGAAAGAGTAGAAATCTAGACGAAAAGGATGAATATCTTGAATTTCAGTCGGGCTCATCAGGGTCTAACGCCAATTTGATTGAAAGTGAACGGTACCGTATGGCGTATACAAGTATAGATAAGCATAAATGTGAGAATAAAATTGATTCTGCTGTCATATTAATTGTTGGGGTGTAATTTCTTTTTATATTGTTCTTAAATAGGGGAAGCATTGCTTCCATTGACTGCACGCCACTGGTGTTGAGCGATGTATTACAACAAGCTCGCCCGTGAAAACAGAGGCAGCACCTGGTAGAGCCCTGCTGACTTTAAAGAGAGAGGATACGGCGTGGAAACTGGCCCCCTCCAGCGTTACAAGAAGTGTGTCCACAAAGGCAGAACACAATACTGTCGGCGCCGTGGAAGATTTGGGAGCAGAGATGTGGCGACAAATAGTCAAAGGTGGTAACCTCCAGGGTGGCGTGCTGGAGGCGCCACCTGAACGAGAGCTACACCGCTCTGGAAGGATTTTGCTAGCCCTAAGCCGAAAGGCCTTAGGGTATGCCTGGCGTCTCTCGGCGGCATAGAGAGCGTCCAGATAGGCTGCGGATGCAATGAGAGCGTTGGCGACCAAGGAAAACGCCGGGCTTACGCGTAAGCCACTGCACCCGTGGGCCTAAGAGAGGAATAAACGTCTTCTATGGAAGATGAGGGTTTGGAGGAGCTCCTGAGAAAGCAGAGGGAAGGCACCTCCTTTTCTAGGTTGAGCTGCCCGAGAGCCAGGAGGGAAGCCCCTCTACCAGTCAAAAGGGTGACTCGATTTTCCTCATCCTCCTCGACATCTTGGAAGGGCGAGGCCGCGCTTGGAGGCGGATCTACATGCGCTTTCCCACTATTGCCTCCTGTGTTAACTACAGTTGTCTAATCCAATTGAACAAATCTTAGAGAAAGGTCATGCCTCGCTCACTTAGGTGTCAATGTATGGCATAAGGGACATCCTCCGAACAAAGGAAGATATCTGCGCACGAAGCGAGAGCGGAACGCAACTCACTCAATGTAAATCTGTCATTGAAGGCCGAAGGGTTCTCCCCGCCTCTGGTGGTAAAGTCCAATCGGCCTCCTTCAGCAAAATCACGACGTGCATTAAATGCTGGCGGAGCGGTAGCCCGGCTAGAGAATGTGGTCGCAGGGTCCAAGATTGCGGTCCCAATCTCCTGGAGAATGGGAGGGGGGTCCTGCGAGAACTTGCACCGAATCCTTTTGACTCTCTTCTACACCTCTCCGAGAGTAGTCCTCCCGTTAAGTGAAAACACGTAGGCCTGACAGGAAGAGCGGCGGGCGTGCTTCGAAACATACCGGAACATAGCCTTAGCTCGCCGAAATTCACTGACAATGAAGGCGTTCGGGTGTCACTAATAGCACATGTAGGCATAATGCTTCTGTTTGAAGGCCGTTTCACACTCGGCTGGCCACCACGGAAGCGGTTGGAGTGCAAAAACGACGAGACCTTCTAGGAATAGTACTTAGGACCACGGCGATGAGGTTGCCGGAGAAGTATTCAACGGCCTTATCCACCGACCTGAACTCATCGACTGGGACAGAGAAATCAGACATTAACGGGAATGTGTACAAGAACACCCACACCTAGCAGCACAGTGGGGGGATTCTTTCAGGCGGCAGTAGTCCAGAAAATGATATTTGAATGGGAGTGAGATCACTACTATGGGGGTCATCGACCATTTACAAACCAAAACCAGGTCGTGCATCTGGAGAGCACAGAGATAGATCAAGACAGGAAAGCGAAGCAGTTCTCGGGCAGTGATCAGTAAACTCATCCACATTTAGGACACCCATCTCCAGCTCATCGATCAGGTCGGCAAGGATCTGGCCCCTGGTATTGATCGAGTAGTCTCTCCAGAGGGGGGTGTCTTCCGTTCAGATATCCGAGCAAGAGAAAGGGCCTCGGCAACCGTGCCAAGACGCGGCGGAAGTCTCCCACGTCGAAGTCAGCTGACGGTGGAATGTATGCTGAAATAATAGTATACCTCCTATTCAGGTGCAGCTGCAAAGATACTGTCTGAAAGGAGGTATCTAAAGCGAAGAGAAGAACGGACATCATGGCGGGTGTAAATGGCACATCCTCCTGCCCAGCCCCAATCCCGTTGTGGATGGGTCGCAAAACTCTTATATCCTGGAGGATGGGCAGGGGGTACGCGCCCAGCATGGCCTTCTGCAAAAAGAAAGCTAACGGGAAAAGGGGTGAGACGAGCCTCCGCAGCTCCTCCCAGTTGGCCCAGAGTTCGCACCATTTCCTTTAAAGGAATATTTCCTCCAGGACTAACTAGGAGGGGATGCGAGGGCCCTCTTGGAAGAGAAGACCCTCACGGGGATGACCGTTCGCTTCCCGAAAGCAGATCTAAGGACGCTGTTAACCGAGGATCGGTGTAAACCTTTTATGCCGGTAGCTCTACTAGTGGCGTGCCCGGGGTGAGTAGAAGGGTTCCGAGTTAGAACAGAAACTACCGTGCTCATTGGCCTAGACGGGACAGGAGCAGAGGGTGCCTTATTTAAAATTGAGGCATAAGAGGTCCCAGGGAGCGCCGGATGCGCTAGGACCAAGTCAAGTCGTTAGTCTCGCCAAATGAGATGATCCGTAGCCTGAACGGCCAGGATTTCCCTCTCCACCGTATTGCCTGTATGAAGCAGGGTGCGGCTCTCCCCCAATTGACACACCTGCCCATACACGAAGGGGACTTATTGTGTACGGCCTTGGAGCAACTTGCCCACGCTTGGTAAACTTGACTTTGCATGCCTGCATGATTGATTCGTATAGCCGAAGCGGTGGAAGTAGTAGCACCTCCGCGGCAATGGCAGGAATGCCTCCACGCGGTAGCGATACCAGTCGGCACGCACAGAGTAAGGGAGCCTGTCATGGTCAAACATGACGAAGAGAGTAGGGGTTTGTCTCGAGGCCTTTCCCCGTCTTCTAGTCGCCAGATAGCCCCTTAAAAAAAAATAAATCCCCGTCTTCCTGTCACACGTTCAACTTTCACCGCTCCATGGTAGGTCAGCTCTAAAGTCATGTCTTTTATGGAGTAGTCCAGGAGTTTCTCGTGTAAACCACTCCTTTCACGAAGTTCAAGGTAGAGTGCGAAGAGCACTAATCGTGGCCGACTCCGAGGGATACGTCGCATTCGCTAGAAGGCTCCGGACCGAGATAAGGGTCACCTTCGTCTCTCTATCAATCAAAATAACTAATGTTCTCCTCTGATGGATCATGCTACCCTTGGCCAACATGGTGCAATCAGTGGAGCGAATAACCAGAAACCATTTGAAGCAAGCTGGCTCGAAAATAAAAAGTAGTCTCTCAATGAGGGGCTCCGATCAGAACACGCGCAACTTTGGTCCTTCTCTGCGCCCCCAGTCGAGAGCGCCTCGGGGCCTGACGTGCCGATCTTGGCCTGTTCGCTTGCCCAAACGGTAGCGGACCCGTCCGTCCCCGTGGTCCCAGCGGATGGAGAGGAACCCTTAGTTCCCTTTGTCTTATTTTTTCTATCCTTTTTCTTTTGGGGAGAGGACTGTGGGGAATGAACCGGCTTCTCTCCTCCGTCAAGGAGCCCCTAGGGTGGATAAATCGGCCTCAGCAAGATAATTCTTCGAGAACTGCAGCTGGTGGGGAGCCACCAGCTGCAGTTCTTCTTTTCCTATCGCAGGGGGCTGCCAAGAGAGAAGGCAGGCGGCCCAAAATTGAGCGCTCCCGGTAGGAGCAACCCCCTTAGGCGGGAAAGGAAGAGCAAACCCCGTCGGTCCATTCATCCTAACGTCGTGCATTTCTAGCAAATAAGGGGGTGAGAGGAAGCCATCGCACCCGTAGGCCTAAGAGAGGAGTAAACGTTTTCTCCGGCAGATGAGGGTTGGAGGGGCCCCTGAGAAAGCACAGGAAAGGCACCTCTTTTTCGAGATTGAGCTGCCCAAAAGCGGGGAGGGGAGCCCCCCTACCGGTCAAAAGGGTGCCTCGATTTTCCTTGCCCCCCCCCCCCCCCCCGAAATCTTGGACGGGCGAGGCATCGCTTGGAGCCGGATCTCCATGCGCTTTCCCACTATTGCCTTCTGTTAACTATAATTGTTAAAAAAAAGAAAATGGGGCGCGAAAAAAGTAGATATTATGACCTCCCAATGCCTTCGGAGGTTAAGAGAAAATTCTCCATAGGATTAGAAATTAGAGTATGTGATCATTTACATATAATCGGTCCCGGTCCAGCGTTGATGGGCTTTGCCAACTGGCTCCACCATTCAGGCAAAGTTGTCCTAGAACTTCGCCCAACACACCTCGCACTTAGTACTTCCTCTATCCAGCGGGCTTTCGGCCCTCCCGGCAAGGAGGGATCTCAGGGTATACACTACCATGTGACTAAGGCTCATAAGACACGAAAGTGCGCCGGCGAATCAAAACCTCTGTGGACACGAGAGGAAGTATGGAAAGGGGTAGGAGGGTATGTAATAAAGAAGTAGAGATAGGCAGCCCACTAACGAGTGGGCATGCAGTCCACCAGTGCGCCATGGCTACCCCAACGAACTCTGTCCAGGTGGGAACACTCCTCCTGATACAAAGTTCGGGTAGAAAAAGTTGAGGGGATAGCCGGAATTATAATAATAAATAATATTAAATAATCATAATAAATGATATAAAACTAATAATAAATAATAATAATAATAAAAGGTAAAGTACAGCTGAGTGAGGGCGCTCCAACAACCTTCCCCAGCCCCATCAGCGAGTTCAAGTCCACCCAGTGACATTAGGGCGTCCCAAGTTTGCTCTGAGGCTGGGAGGAGGATGTGCAGCTCCCTCAGGTAGCAAGTGTAACAGGCTACATACGCAGGGTCTCCCCCCTGCGTGGAAGGGAAGAAGAAGGAAGAAGTAAAGGAAGAGGGATGAAGAATGAAAGGATGGGGGAAGAAAGAAGGGGGAAAGAAAGAAGGGAAGAAAAAAGGAGGAAGGGAAGAGGGAATAAATGAGGGAAGGCGGAGGAAAGGGTAAAGAGGAGCGAAATAAGGAAAGGAAAAGAAGAGAAAAAGTTAAGGAGAGGCGAAATAAGGAAAGTAAAAAGAAAAAAAAGAGAATAGGAAAGGAAAACGGCAAAAAAGAAGTGGAGAGAAAATGAAGGAAATAAAAAAGAAAAAAATGAGAGAAAGGGGCGAGAAAAGTTTTAAAGGGAAATAGGACAAGAAGGGAAGGATATAGAATTTGTGAGGTGGAATTGAGATGGATGCAAAATTGCATACATACATCTGCCTAGCTAAGGATGGGTCACGGCAGGGAGGTGTGGGAGAGATGGGGGGGGGGGACTCTTTTTCTTTTTTTGTTTCTTGTGCGGATGAGAGGAATTTTCTTCGCGGAATTCCGTCTCGTCTTCGCAGCGTCGCACCGTGGAAGGAACACCCTCCTGATCTCGACTGCGTCCTTGACCCAAGGCACGAACACCCCTGATCTCGAATGCGTCCTTGAACCCCAGGCACGAACACCTCCGATGACGACTGCGTCCTTGAACCCCGGGCACGAACACCCCTGATCTCGACTGCGTCTTTGAACCCCGGGCAAGAACACCCCCAATCTCGACTGCGTCCTTGAACCCCGAGCACGAACGCACGGCGCAAGTAGAGATATGTGCAGAGAGAAGGGCATAGACAGGTGCTGCATTCACCCCATTGGCATCCTATTGATTCTGACTAAATTAGAGAGTCATCACGTGTGGCAGCAACATTAAGCTTAAACCAATTTTAACCTCACACCGGTTGCTTTGAAAACAACAACTAAGCTACACAGATTAATTAAAGTTAAAATTGTATCCGGACATAGTTTTTACTCATTTGACGTAAAAGATTAACCCATTCCAAGTGCATCCTGAGATAACTCGTTTTTAAATTTAAAAACTATTTGGAAAATAAGGTGCCTTTATCTGAGTAATTTTGCATTCAAGGGCCAGCCCGAATTTTCTCCGTTTTTTCATTTTGATAATTATTAAAGT
This sequence comes from Ceratothoa steindachneri, assembly GCA_963969495.1. Taxonomy (NCBI): domain Eukaryota; kingdom Metazoa; phylum Arthropoda; class Malacostraca; order Isopoda; family Cymothoidae; genus Ceratothoa; species Ceratothoa steindachneri. The sequence goes on along the minus strand of OZ018321.1, from coordinate 149,143,465 downwards.
AAAATATTTTTAGAATTTTACAGCTATTTTTAATCTATAAAAATATATATGAATCAGACAATCACCGAACATCATTGTTTTTAATTGACAGAAAATATAAACTGAGGTAACTAACGAGGAATTTGCCTCAATGGTGTAGCCCATCCCCCACAAATGGAGACAGTACACAGCAACGATATTAAACGCTGATCTCGTCGCCCAGTGATCGCGGACTCTTAAGAGCCCACGTTGGTGTGCTCATTACCCGCAATTCCCACGTGTCCAGGAACTCAGCAGAAGATAATCTCGATATGCGAACCAGAGGGTATAGCGATTCCAATGCCCAAAGAGCACTCAGGGCGCTTTGTGAGTCGCTAAAGATCACAACCGGTCTCCGAACCGGGCAAAACTCGTTATCTCCCGTATTGCAACCAGCTTGGAGGTAAAGACACATGTAGAGCTATTTAGAGACTCGCCCTCTTTAAAGAAAGGACTGCGAGAAAGCCTATCCGGTCTTCGGAGTTTGAGCCTTCCAAAAATCACACCAACGTGACATGCGGTGTGCTTTGACAAATCTAAAGACGCACTAACATCCACGTTGGCGTCTTTTGCCTTTGAAGACCAAATGCTTTGCGATTGTTTGGCGTCTCTCGGATACATAAGCGTCGTCGAGATCGGGCACAGATGAAATGAGAACTGTCGGTTAATGAGGGAGACGCTGGTCTAGCGGGTACAAGCGCAAAATTCACTGACTACAACGCAAAGTGAGCAGCATATCTCCACCATTGAAAAAGTGGCTCACTATAATGGATGTGTTGAAGGCTGAGGTCGCCAAACGGATGTGTAAAACTCATCCGTAGTCTAGCTTGGAGTGAACAAAGACGAGGTAGAAAAGTAAAGCAGTAACCTTATCAGCACCCGGGGTGCTGAACGTCACGGAACAAATGTCCATCGCGCGGGTAGAAGGGGCCTAAGGCTGCGAATATGGGCCATCGATGTAAGACCGGTCAAAGCAACTCAATGAATCGGTGTTACTCTACCACATCCAGGCAAGTCCCATTTGGGAAGGATGGAAGGTGGTAGTGAAGCCTGAATGGCGAGAGAAGTGCATCTCCTTAGTGTTAGTCCCACAAAACCCGAAACCCTTAAGCTTCGTCATATCGAGAGATACAGTTCAGAGGTTGTTAGAGTCGACGCTCTAGAGTAGGCGTCTGGGCAGCACCAAAAGATATCGAAAAATCGTCTACGTAGAGCGCTAAGAGAACATTTTCTGACAGCACCCAGCTAGTGCCGTTGATGCTAAAGGGAAAGAAGGTGACACTGAGGAGATTTACCTGCTGGATACCCCTCTCTTGCTTATTGGATCAGACAGCTTCCTTTAGCGGAACGCAAAATCGAAAATCTCGCAAGAACTCAGAAAGGAAAATTAGGTGTAGTCCCCTCGCCCCAATGGTGTGCAGGGTTCTATAATATCGTTTCACCATGTGGTATGGGTGCACACAATTTTTGTGATATATCCTTCATTCATTCACTAATCACCTTTATTTTGCAGGACATGACAAAATTTTTTATTTTTTTTAATTAAGGGGCTATCTGGCGACTGCCGACTTAGGCATTAGTCGCCGTAAACAAACAGCCTAGTTCTAGGCTACTTTAAAAATTAAACAGGAAACAATAAAAAGAGATAACAATAACAATAAAAAAGCAATAACAAAAACAACAACAATTAAACTGGGTTAAATGAAAGGGAGAAGGCCAGCCTCCCCCAAAAAGTCAATAAGTCCACTAGTCATGGTGCACGCACTCGTCCCGAGTACAAGGGACAGGCGGTAGCGACCCCGCCCATCCCGGTACCGAGACAGGTATCGTGCGCGAAGATCACCCAGACTGGGACATTCGACAAGAATGTGCCGAACAGTCTGGGGGACGACGCAGGCGTTGCAATAGGGCGCAGGCGAGCGCTCCATCAAGTAGCGATGCGTCACACGAGTGTGTCCGATTCGAAGACGACAGAAAGCAACCTGAAGCCGCCGCGGCATTGGGGGATAGGTCCATGGGAACAGTCGCGGTGCAATGGCACGCAACTTTAAGTTCCCCTCGACCGTCTCCGATCTTCTTTGCCAAGCAGTCCGAAGAGCTGCCCGTATTCCTGCCATGTAGTCAGTGTGAGGAAGAGCGAAACGCTGGTCCGGTCGCAGAGTCCTCGCGGACTCTTTGGCGCCCTCATCGGCGCGCTCATTCCCCGCAATTCCTACATGTCCAGGAACCCAGCAGAAGATAATCTCGACATCTGCCCGGCTCGCCAAAACCGTGGCGTCACGGATTTCGCGAACCAGGGGATGCGGAGATTCCAATGCCCCGAGAGCACTCAGGGCGCTTTGTGAGTCGCTATAGATCACAATCCGGTCTCCGAACCGGGCACGTCGCGTAATCTCCCGTACCGAGTGGTGTATTGCCACCAGCTCGGCCGTGAAGACAGACGCAGCGCCTGGTAGAGCCCCGCTGACTTCAAACAGAGGGGATACGGCGTGGAAGCCGACCCCCTCTTGGGACTTGGAGCCATCCGTATACACTGGCACGGTACCAGCGTGACACGATGTGTGCTCCAAAAAGGTCGAACGCAATACTCCCGGCGCAGTACAAGCTTTGGGAGCAGAGGCGTGGCGACAAATAGCCAAATGTGGTACCCTCCAGGGTGGCGTCCTGGGCAGAACCAGGGGCGCCACCGGCCCGAGAGCTATACCTAGCTCTCGAAGGAGTTTCCTGGCCCTAAACCCAAAGGGCTTAGGGTATGACTGGCGTCTCTCGGCGGCATAGGCACCATCGAGATCAGCTGCGGATGCAGTGAGAGCTGTTGGCGACTGAGGGAGGCGCCGGGCTCGCGCGTACAGGCGAGTGATGCACTGCACGCGGCGCAGAGCGAGTGGCATCTCCCCACCATCGACCAACAGGCTCTCAATGGGGGAAGTGCGGAAGGCACCGGTCGCAAGGCGAAGGCCGGTGTGGTAAATCGAATCCACCTTCCGCAATAAACGCTCGGCTGCGGATGCATAAAACTCGCATCCGTAGTCGAGCTTCGAGCGAACAAAGGATCGATAAAAAAGTAAGGCGGTAGCCCTATCAGCGCCCCAAGCGCTGAACGTCACGGAACGGAAAATGTCCATGGCGCGGGTACAAGAGACCCTAAGGCTGCGAATATGAGCCTCCCAGGTGAGGCGTCGGTCGAATACAAGACCAAGGAAACGGTGCGACTCAACCACATCCAGGCGTACCCCATTAAGAAACAAATCTGGGTCGGGGTGAAGCCGTGGATGGCGGCAGAAGTGCACCACTTTAGTCTTGGCCAAAGAAAACCGAAACCTGTGCGCTTCGGCATAGCGAGAGACGCGGTTCAATGCATGTTGGAGTCGACGTTCCAGAGTTGGCATCTGGGCCGCGCCAAAAGAGATCGAAAGGTCGTCCACGTAGAGCGTAGCGAGAACATCTTCCGGCAGCACCGAGGTGATGCGGTTGATGCTCAGGGCAAAGAGTGTGACACTGAGGACACTTCCCTGCGGGACACCCTCTTCCTGCTCCTTTGGGCCGGAGAGGGCTCCCCCCACCCGTACGCGGAATCGACGATCTCGCAAAAATTCAGATATAAACATTGGGAGGCGTCCCCTCGCCCCCATCGTGTGGAGAGTCTCCATGATACCGTATCGCCATGCGGTATCATAGGCCTTCTCCAGATCAAAAAACACCGTGGCGTAGTGCTGTCTACGAAGGAAAGCCTCGCAGACGGCACTTTTCAGTCGGAGCAGAGCATCCGACGTGGAGTGGAACTTACGGAAGCCGCACTGTGCAGAAGACAGATGGCCTCCGCTGTCCAGGAAATAGGCTAATCTAACATTTACCAATTTCTCCATCAACTTGCACACGCAAGAGGTTAGAGAGATTGGGCGGAAACCGGTCGGAGTAGAGTGATCTCTCCCCGGCTTGCGAAAGGCGAGCACAGTAGCGATTCGCCAGGAGTCTGGGAGAAGACCTTCCACCCAGATCCTGTTGAACAAATCTAACAGAAAGCCCATGCCTCGCTCACCCAGGTGTTGAAGCATGGCGTACGGGACATCGTCCGGACCATGGGCGGTGTCCGCGCACGAAGCGAGAGCGGAACGCAACTCACTCACAGTAAACTTGTCGTTGAAGGGTTCTCCGCCTCTCGAGGTAAAGTCCAGCCGGCGGCCTTCCGCGACATCACGACGTGCATTGAATGCTGGCGGAGCAGCATCACGGCTAGAGAATGCGGAAAAAGCGGTCGCTAAGGATTCCGCCACGGACGCGGGGTCCGAGATTGCGGTCCCATTCTCCTGGAGAACGGGAGGGGGGTCCTGCGAGAACTTGCCCCGAATCCTTTTGACTCGCTTCCACACCTCAGCTAAAGGGGTCTTCCCGTTAAGTGAAGACACGTATGCCCGCCAAGAAGAGCGGCGGGCGTGCTTCGAAATATACCGGAACCTAGCCCTAGCCCGACGAAATTCAGCGACAGTGAAATCGTTCGGGCGGCGCTTATAGCGCATGTAGGCATAACGCTTCTGTTTGAGGACATGACAGAAGCAAAGCCTGTGAACACAACTAGATCTCAATGGGAACTACAGCAAAGAATATACTGCGTCAAACATTACTACAAGACAGGCTCATTTAAGAAAGTGCAGAACACTTTCGTGCATCAGTTCGAATGTGAAAAAGCCCCCTCCAAGAGCAGAATTAAAGACTGGGTGGACCACTTTGAGACCTACGGGACAGTGGAGAACCTCAATGTAGCCAGTGACAACCGTCCAGGCCATTCAGGACGCTCCAGGAAGCGTACAGCTGAGCTGGTCGAGAGCGTGAGAGTCAGTTCAGCAGAGTCCAAAACGCTCTCTGCGCAAGCGAAGTCAGTGCCTCGGTATATCTCGTGAGACTTGCAGGAGAGTGCTAGTAATGGATGTAAAGGCCTACCGATACAGAATACAGACGAAGCAGAGCCTTACAGCTTCAGACAAAGGAGCAGAGAAAGGCTATGGCAGTCAAGATACTGGAGAAGATTCAGGAGACCCCAACTATCCTTAACCTCCTTTGGACCTCAGATGAAGCTCACTTCCATCTTGAAGGAAAGGTAAACTCGAAGACAAATGTCTGCTGGGGGATCTCTAGACCAAAGGAGGTAGCCACCAAGCCCCTAAACTCCCCTAAGTGCACGGAATTGCATGTAATCTCAGCCAAGGCATCATCGGACCATTCTTCTCCAAGGAATCTGGCGCGACAGTGACAGTGACAGTCACCAAGGAGCGGTATGTTGAGGTCCTCAAAACCTTCAAGAGGGAGCTGCAGACCTTGTTGCCGTCACTTATAGGGAAGTTCTGGTTCCAGCAAGATGGAACAAGCTCTCACACCTCAAACCTGTCCCGAGATTGGCTGAAAGAGAACTTCGGTGGCCGTGTGATCAGTCTCAAGACTGATTTTGAGTGGGCACCTCACAGCACAGACCTTAGCCCCCCCCATATTTCTTTCTTTGAGGCTACCTTAAGGACAGTGTACGCAGGGAGACCCAGGACTATCACGGAACTCAAGGAAGCCATCAGGGAGGAGATCAGAGCCATTAGTCGGTCGGTTTGTAAGGACGTCATGGGCAACTTTGTGCTGCGCCTCAAGAAATGCACAGAGCTAAATGGAGGTCATCTCGAACACGTGCTCTAGAATAAAGAAGAAAAGTCCAAATACTCTCAGGTTTTAATATGATGTTTTTAAACACAATAAACTAGTTATCACCAAAGTTTCATTCAATCCTTCCAGAAATTAAGAAATGAAGCCTATCGACTATCGAAAGTTGGGGCCCATTTTGGGGTGGTTACCCTGTACTAGGCCTTCTCCATATCAAAAACACCGAGGGAAAGTGCTACCCACGGTGACAAGTTGTTGGTGTGGCTGCCAGATGTTTATACGGATGGAAGTCAATTTTCGCCTAAAGAAGTCTTATGGGCGACCATCAAAGCTGTAACAGAGGCAGTCCAGCCTGCTAATATTAAGAAATTGACAGATTCCATGCATGATAGGGTTTTTGAAGTCATCCGTCGAAATGTCGCTCATGTGGGCAAATAATTCATTATGCACATCATTCGTGTATAATAACTATGTTTTTTTTTCTGTTAAATACTCGTATGTATATACGCAAAATATGTCTTGATGGGCTACTTTAATTCAAAAGCTCTTAGCGTGGTTCAGCCTCCAAAAAACGTCGAATCTGAACTAAAAATTGAAGGGCGTAAAACAGCATAATGAAAACAACATGTGTTGCCATTGTGCAACCAGCTGGGAAAAGTTTCGTGAAAATTGATCCACAGAACCTAGAAATCCTAACTTTCCCTGCCAAGCTATTAGCGTGGTTCAAGGTGTATGGTCAATAATTGGAAAGTTTAAATGAAACTCTAGAAGAAAGACGTCCTTAAAATGGTCAGCACAAAGGTGTCCTCGTCCTTCATAACAATGCACGATCACACGAGACACGTTTGACACAAGACAGAATTATCGCATTAGTTTGGAAGGATCTTCCTCGTCTCCTCGTCTGCCCCCATATTCACCGGACCTTGCACCATCTTATTACATTTATTTGCGTAACTACAACATCTTAATGTCAAAGATTAGTCTGATATAAAGGAGGTGAAGATGGATACAAATAAAATATCATATTTTTCATCAAAACGGAACGGTCTATTCAAGAAAGGCATCCATTGCTTTGTTAAAAGATGCGAGACAATATCCTTAATGATGCAAATTAATTTCCTTAATGTTCTTTTTTGCATATTAAAATTATTTTACTTTACTTTAAATAAAGTTGGTTTTTGACAACCTAATATATTTCCTTCTAAGCCTATTTATTCCCTTGCCGAAGGGTGCCTCCTCCTTTGCCATTTCAAGTAGTGGTCTCTTTTCTCTAGTCGGGCTATGTATCTCACATTTTAATTTCTCTCACTTTGTTTACAAACTTAAAAAATCTCTCAATGTTCCCTTGTTTTCTCTTTATTTTGATAATTATAAAAAAATACGCCCTTGCTATGAAGTGTGTAAGTAAATGCTCGGTTCCCTGTTTAAAATACTGACGAAATAGGTCAAGGTACATACAGACGCGTGAAATATTCTTCCTTGCAACCTGCACTCACGTGTATTTCTTACACACAATCGCGCGCGCCAAAACTTTTAGGGGGTTATTGGCCTCGGCCGTGCGTTTCATTTTTATTCCTGTGGGTGAAATAATTTCGTTTGATATTAGTCATTTCCAATTTCACCGGTGACGGGGGAGATTAAGCTGAATTTCGACTTCGTTGCAAATACAGGGCGAACGAGTGAGGCCGAGGTAGTTCAAGCGGGAGTCGTTGTTTTCCATTCGAGAATTTGGTATTTGTCTCTCATTCTTGGTTTCTTGTCCCTATGAGTTTTGTGTTCTTGTTATTATGGTCACTATTCACGCGTCTTTTTTTCTCTCTTTTGGTACGTTTTTCTCCCTCTTGCAATGTGGTATCAGATGCAGCATGTAGTTGACATCTGTAGAGTTGCGTGCCGTTCTTATCCGCTGCCAAATGCTCGCACGAAAATCTGCTTTTACTGTATTCTTCTCTTTAGATTATTCTAACCTCATACCGTTCACCCCCCCCCCCCAATGTTTTTCTCTGTCGCAGGTGCCCTCCTTGGGTTTCCCTGCGTGCGAGGACCCCGCTGGGAAACTTCCGGAGACCAATAAGCCCCCTAACCCCCACCACCACAATCCCCCATCTGTTTGGGGAAGTAAGCGGGTGGATCCCCACCTCCCCTTTTGCTCTTGGCCCTGAACATTTTTTCTTTTTTTACCTTCACGTTCTTCCTTTGTTTTTTATCTTGCCTCGGTTTTCCTCGCTTCTGTTATCCATTATATCCATGAGAGTGGTACGTAAGTCCCCTAGATATCAGCTGTAGCTGACACCCTCTTGCGGGGGAAACGCCGGCATATTACCTCGATTGAGTGGCATGGCCCGCACACCAACACACATACACTCCTCTGCATTTTATGAGGATTCTTTCATCCCTTGAACAACCTCGGTAGTGTAGGGGACTACTGTGTGGTGGTGATAGTAGTCGAAGGGTTACTCCGCATCCGCCGAGATGTGTTGTGATCGGGGTTGAGGGGATGGAGCAGTGGGGATGAGTATTTTTTTTTCTTTCTTCCTCTCTCTCTCTCTCTAACTCACACACACACACACACACACACACACACACACACATTATGGGTGTCCACTGGTGGTCTATCGATTTCGGTTCCCCTGTTCCCGTATCAACCCTGGGCCATCCGATGCCAACTCATTTGTATCCCCTCGGTCTCGATGATGGGGGTGTTCTCCCCCCGGGTCTGCATGCACAAGGGACTCTCTCTTCAGTGTCAAAGGCGGGAGAGTTGTGGCCCTCTAGTATCCACCGCCCTTACTGGTAATTTTCACTTCACCGAAGCTTTCCCCTTTCTTTAAGAATCGGGGGGTTTCGAAGATTGCACTTGTTAGTCCTCGTCTTTTTTTTTAATAACATCCGTCCCCGTTAACGTACAGGTACTATTCATGGCCATTGTTATATTACTTCGAGTTCGTTTAAATCTTCAAATATATACATGCGTACACAAGGCACTATGCCCGAGCGGAACAACGCGCGGCAAAAACGCCCCCAGTCGTGATTCATCGCACAACGTGATCTTTTTGTGCTTTGGCGAGACGGGGGCGGCTTGGGGGAGTTTCCTTGCCATCAAAGTGAGGGGACGGAGTGGTGGTGGAGATGTTTTCCCTCTCTATCCTCAGACGATATTGTCATCTGCGAGAGGTTCTGGTTTCGAAGGTTCTGCTCACTACTCGGTACCTATTCGGATTTGCACTTCCAAGAGTCTCCGGTACGGGGTTATCCATACAGATTGGGGTGATATGGGGTTTAAGGCCCTTCCCCTACGTCCTTCTTAGCCCCCACTCTCTTTCCCGGTTCTGCTGTACCATCGGCACTGTTCAACCCCCGGTGTATCCGGCAAGAGAGTGCCAATTCATAACTGAGTGCCTCCAGGTATTATTTAATTACAGAGGCTATTTTTGCATACTATCTGTTGATGCCATTTTTTATGGTGACTCAAAATCGGGTGGGCTCAGATTGTGGCAAGTTCACCGTCTAATTAAAAATGTATTTATAAACCCTCTGTCACGTTTCGCCTTTTCCCCTATCTTCCCATATTCATTTGCCTTTTTTTATGGGGCTCATTGGGAACGAATGATAAGGAGTGGTGGTGAGAAAGAGTGTTGTCATATCTCCGAGTGTGTCCGTGTTGAGTATTTTTAGCTCGCTCGTTTCCCTCCCCCCCCTCCTAAACACACAAACACGTGCGCGCACGTTTATATACACTAGGCGTTGTTCTTTTTTTTCTCTTTTTTTGGCTGAGCTTGGACGAAAATAAGTGACGCAGCGGGAGGGGGGATAGGGAAAGGTTGTGGGTCAATAGTGCGATGGTGGCAAGGTCAGGCCTGAGTACCGTTGCTGTCAATTGTTTCGGGAGGAGGGAGGGGATGTATTTTAAAAAGAGGGAGGAAATGGGAGGGCTGCAGTTATGACGCGGGCGATTCCCTTACACAGTGTCCAGGAGTAAAGATGGATGATAGGAGGCAGCGGATGGCGGGGGAGGGGGGAGGATATTCAAAAGTTACTTTAATTCAAACGAAACAAATCCAAACATTCTTCTTGGGCTAATGCCTTCCGCACATCTTCACTTAACCTCCCTGCTTCATGTCTCTACGAACCAGGTATCTAAAACTCTATAGCCTTCGTTTTCTTTTTTCTTCGTTGATCGAATTCAGATAAACTGGCGCGGTTTTTGAATGACTGCCGGAGATTGGCACTGCGGTGCAGCCTGGATTGGCACCTTACGAACTTCGAATGGAGGAACCTACGAAGGAACCTACGAATGAGCCCTGAGGGAACTAACGAATGTCAGGAAAAGCATGGATCAACAGGATGCCCGATATCTGAAGAATTGGGTGCTATCTTCGGAGCATCTTTCAAGCAGCTCCATCTCTGAGGTGGGAGTGGCCCGCCCTGTGCTTTCTCAAGGGCTCCTCCAAGAATCTGTAGTGCCCAATTACAAGGTGGAGTAGAGAAATAGGCACACAAACCAAACACTAAAAAATGCCATTTGTTAATAATTAATTAATGCAAAGCAAACTGTATACTTGTAAATAATGCTAAACCGCTAGTCAATAATTAATGTATCAATGCGAAGAAAAATGTATACCTGTAAATAATGCAAAACCGCTAGGGGATGAAATAGCTGTGCTCTCACGCTAACACACTAACATTCACACAGACATTAGAAAACAGGTGGGAGGCGACGATTGTGGCCGCGGCGATAGAGAAGACAACAAAAACAGCTGTTCATACAAGTAATGAATCTGATACAGAGGAAGTCTGACCCACCAACTTTGACATGGACCCGCGAAAGACGAAATTTTATGTTGCTACGAATATCGGCCTGATAGATATCGGTCAGATTTACAAATTTGAACACTCTCTTAATGTACACGCGCCTACACTAAATACACGCACATATCCTCTGGTCAAATAGGATCCGCACAGCACTCGGATTGAAGAAACGGAGCCACGCCCCTAATCTTTCGTTAGGATAAAAGGGCTGGTAAAAGACATACATACACAGTCAGACAGAGAGAGAAGACAAGGACATTGAAGCTGTTAGCACCGATAGCCAGATACAAGGACGTGAGCATACTCGTACTTGCCCCAAAACAAAAGGCGGCCATAAGCCCAAGAATAAACCTCTAAAACCGCCATTTTCTAGTTTCCTTACCACCTCCAAGTAATAAGTCGGTTACCGTTAGCCCAGCCTATAAGTCGATAACCAGAGGGCATCTTGAACTTTCAAGTGGAGTCAGATAGAATGCTATGGCATAACCAACCGCAGGCGATAGCCCAAAGCCAAATCACACACATCCACCATAAATCTTCAAGCGGAGAGAGTGTTATTGGCCTCTTGATTAGGGCAGGTGAACCACCTCAACCTCTTAGAAGGGTACCTAGTACCTGGTAATCCGAGGATCGTGACACTGATGGGAGCCGGTATGCCCGCTCAGTAATTTTTCCTAATGGAGGCCAATATGCTGGCCAAAATGAACATTTTGACGGTCACTAGGCCCTATGAGTCCCCCGTCGGGATATCCAATACCTTGTGGGCACTTGGAGGCCCGTCATGAGGTAGAGATGGTCCCAGAAGTGTCCCCGCCATACATGATAGGGTCTTCTCTGGGGCGAACCCTAGTTCAGTGCGAGAAAACTCGAACTTGATTCTGGCCCTGTGCAAGGACCTCCTGACTCACAGGGAGAGGAGGAGCCTCTTTTCCGGCCTGTTAACCCCTTTCCGCTCAAAACCTTTTCCATCTCGGAGAAGATGGCTGGTAATTCGGCCTTTTGCCCCTTTCCAGGGTAGCATCAAGTGGGCTCACTCTCCGCCTTCCTTCCCAACAAAGAAACGAAAGGGAAATAAGAAGTCAGAGGACTAGGGGTTCCTCTCCCTCCGCGGGGGCTTCGGCTCCAGGGATATACTGATCTTCTGGCGCTTTGGCAAGCGACCAGTCCAAGAGGGGCACGTCTGGCCCCGGGCGGGGAGACCCAGAATAATACAAAGACCAAACTCGCTAATGTAGTGAGTGGAGCCTCGATGACGTCTGGTCCTCATTCAGAGAGTGCCTAGCTTCATGCTGACCAAAGACTACATGTTCCATGAGAGGATAGTATTAGCTCTGTCGGCTGGTAGAGAGCCGGAGGTCACCCGTTTCTTGGACGGGAGCCTTCTGGCAAATGCAGCGGACCCTTCCGAGCCTGCCATTTTTAATGTTCTTCGGGCACTTAATAGGGAAATCCTTAGAAGAGATTACCGAAGAGTTAGCTGACGAAGGAGAAGTCAAGGTCGAGCGTGTAATCGGAAAGCATGGGGGTGGGCTCAAGACCCACCTTTATACTCTTCGTCGCATTAAATAGGAGAGACGATGCTTGCTTACAAAAGGCTTAGGCATTACTAGATTAAAAAAGGCCGAGGCAATGCTAGTTTACAAAAGGCTTAGGTATTGCTAGATTACAAAAGGCCTAGGCAATGCTAGCTTACAAAAGGCTTAGCCATCGCTAGATTACTAAAGACCGAGGCAATGCTAGCTCACAAATGACTTAGGCATTGCTAGCTTAAAAAAGGCCGAGGCATTGCTAGCTTACAAAAGGCATTACTACAGTTATCTTTACAAAGTTTGCAACAAATTTTGAACAATTTGGGTCTCAATCAAGTAGCATATTTCATAACTTTTTTAAGATCGATATTAATTTCGAGACAATCTAATAAAAACATAAGAGACACTGGTGTAGGCTTAATATTAGAGAGAAGAAAAAAAAGGTGTGTGACAGGCCGAGGGAAGGAGCTATCAAACGCTAATAGTAGAAAAGGAAAATGGTATAATCCAAAGAAAAATTGAGCTGAGAGAGAGGCAGATAAAAAGAAGAAATCGAAAGGGAAACGCGAAAATTGCAAAGGATGACTTGTGGTGTTTTATTAGTCGCTCCACCTGATACCTGCCACTGGGCATCTGTAAAGGAAGTTGTGAAGATGGCATTGGGGTCGAGATGGCACGATATCCTCCAGAAATCAGGGCGAAAGGATACAATGATCGAATTCTTCGTGAGGTTTCGTCTCCGAATGTTCTCTTAGTCATGCATAAAGGGGTTAAAGAGTAAAGGTGAGAGAAAGGCACCTTGTTGGGCACCATTGCAAGGCCGAATATATGAGTATTCTGAGTACATCTGGTGGTAAATGACCCTGGCTTGTTTGTGTGAGAGGAAGTTGATGAGCAATTTCTTGTCGTTTCGTTAGATGTATGTTGAAACCGCTTTATGACAAACAATAAATTTTGTTTAAAATAAAATAAACGATGGTTCTGAAATTACGCATTATGGCAAGGTAAAGACGAATCAAAACGATAAGAAAAGGTTTCAACGCAAAAAAATAACTTAATCCGAATCCATTTTCCCGAACTAGTTCCGGTCTGATAGAGTGCCTTATTAATCTTGGAAAACTGGGTGTTGAGATAAACCATCCGCCTCATTGTTCCTCAAATATCCTTAAGTTCTTATAATTTCTTCATTTAAAAGTGCAGAATATACATAGTCAACGGCATAATACTTGGCGCGAAAACAGCACGTCAACTACAACGGTGTTTTTTGAGATACTTCCACAAAAAGGACCTAGAGAAAACGCAATATTAATTGGCATTGATGCGCGTCAGATGGAGTGGGATAACAGGAGACAGCGCAGCTAGGCGGACTAGCTTCCGTTTGCTTTTAGTGTTCGTAGTTAGAGGATGTGGTTTGGGGAGTGGCGAAGTGCCTTTTTTCGCGAGACCCGTTATCCTATGCTGTGTTGTTTTGGTTATAGGTGGGAGTAAGGACTTGAAATCGGCCCAGGTTGCAGCCATAACCGGAGAAAGCCTGCGTAGCGTTCAGAGGTGGACGCTGAAAGCACATAGGACTTGTGCCGCCGAACTACGCCGTTGCAAGAAAAGGCCAGGGTCGCTGCTTGAGGTATCAAAGGACTTTTGGGGTTGTCCAGAGGCAGGTATCCACCTGCCTCTGGACAACCCTACGATTAGGGCCAAGGAAATCAAAAAGAACCCACGTCTACTGAAGAAGACCTCTGTTAGAACCAGCGACGGTTCTTCGGCGAACTCCATTATGACCAGCGCACCCTTCAGGAAACTGCTTGCAACTTGCTCCCAAATTAAAACGCTGGTTGTTTGGGCTAAAAAATACTCAGCGTGAGACCCAGTGAAGTAGCAGGAGTTGTGGAGTGACTAGGCCACGTTTACTGTTACTGAGAACCGAGAGGGTAAAACCAGGGTGAAGCGTAGGTCAGATCCTGTCGCCCTAGGTACACCCAGGCCACTGTAAAACACCCTTAGTGTTATGGTCTGGGTTCTTTTAGGGCAAGGGCGGCCAACCTTTTCAGAGTGAGGTTCAGATGAGACTTTTAGGAGCAGGCCACGGGCCGGAGTGACAAACGAAATCTCCAAAGTGACCATATATATATATATATATATATATATATATATATATATATATATATATATATATATATATATATATTATACAAGAAGTTTATTGAAAAACATACAAATCAGTGAGACGGGTGGTGCTGCTTGCCATGAATGAGTGTTTCAATTTCCGGCTCGATGGATAAGGTAAACAACAGAAGAATGTCATTGGGGTGGCGGTCCGAGAGTTGGGAGTGAAGGTGAGACTTCGTGTACTTCATTTTGGAGAAGAGCCGTTTGCAACAGTAGGTGCTGCCAAACATAGCCATGATGGAAGAAGGATTCATCGCAGCGGAAAAAGTCATAAGCATATTTTGATTAGAATTGCTTCCTCTACAACTTTGGTCCATGAAATTTTTCACTGTCAGACGTAAGAATCATTCCCCTCTCCTTCTACGACTCTACTGAGACAGATGCTGTTGGGCAGATTTTTTTTTGGGGGGGGGGCTGGGGTTTCGCGGGCCGGATTGCAATATCAATGCCGAGCAAGGTGGCGGGCCAGACGCTAGGCCTTCGCGGGCTGGAGGTTGCCCGCTCCTGCTTTAGGATATCACGCTGTAGGCAAACTTTTGGTCTGGGAGAAGAACATCACTGTGAACGTGAGCTGTTCTGCAGCCACCTCGAGTATTGTTTTGACGCTTCCCAGAGTGAGGTGTTTCTGCAGTAGGGTACACCTGCGCACACGGCTAAGTTCATTAAATGGGGTGGTTTCGAGATCTGTGGGTTAAACTACAGAGAGGATTGGCGGAGGAATAACCGGGATTTGAACCTCATTAAGAACCTCTAGTCCATCATAAAGAGGCGTCTACGGGGCTGTGACCCCTCCTCTGTGCATAAGCTCATTCATCCCCTCCAGGAGTTATGGCGCTGTTTTGAGTCGTCCTTGCTCCAGAACCTCGCGGAGTCAGTCCCTAATCATATCCATGACTGTATCAAGCGGAAAGATGACCTCACCTTTTATTTTTATGACCGAGACCTGAATTGGAAGGGGAGAAAGGTCACGCCAAGTATTGTGGCGCAGATACACCTGCAGACGTTGTAGCCGGGAGGTTAGGCAATCTTTGAGATGTCAGCTGCAGCATGATTGCCTGCGCTATCACTAAGAAGCGGAAACTAACGAGGACATCTCGGCCCGATGAAGTTAGAAGAGAAAATGCAGGGAAGTTAAAATCGGAGGAAATGAGGCAGGAAATAAAAACAGGCCGAGGATTAACTTCAAATTGTGACCAGTACCAACTTGCTCCCCACCGCTACCCCCATACACTTGGAGTGGGACTTCAAGTTCGTACTCTTAAGCACCAATGTTCCTTGAACAACCTTATTCCCGAAGACCGGATATTGAGGGTTGATTTGGGTACTTCAAGTCCTTATCTCTCAATCTGCCAGTCCTCTTCTACCAAATCAAAATTTCATCGTTGGTTACAAGTTTCCTTACTTTCTTCAATTAGTAAAATTACGCTAATGTAAAGTTGAGTATTGAAGTAAATCATACTAGTAGATCAGCGTAGTGTACACGCTACAAGCGTGTACACTTCAAACAAGAGAGAGAGCAACCGCCCCCGCCCCCCAAAGAAAAACATGGAGGCAATATTTATCAGCCCCTTCTTACAAATATTGCCTCCATGTGTTTAGGTACCGGTTGCTCTCTCTCTCTCTCGCTCTCTCTCTCTCTCTCTCTCTCTCTCTCTCTCTCTCTCTCTTGTTTGAAGTTATTTTCTATTATTTTTCTTATGTTTTTTTAATAAAAGGAATGTGTTAAGGTAATATTTTTTCGGTCCTTGTACAGCTGAAGAATGGAGCGCGATGCTCCGAAACTAGGCCGGTTTTGTGACCTAATAAAGTGGTCCTATCTCAAAGCTTTTGTTTTTCATTTAGAAGAGAAGTGCAAAGGAGAATATGAAAAAGCGGGGATTGCGACAGAGAGGGGAAGTGTAAAGGAGAATATGAAAAAGCGGGGATTGCGACAGAGAGGGCAAGTGTAGATGAAAGTGAGATACAGATTGAAGAACGGGAAGTTGGGATCGAAATAGCGAGGGGAAATAGAGGATGTAAATAGGGTAAATGTAGCTAAGAATTGAACGAACAGAAATTGTGGAGGAGAAATGAGGGAAGTAGCGAGGTAAAAAGTGGAAATGGAAGGACGCGAAAAGGACACTCTAGATATGGCTTGAGTAGAGACAAATGGGGGATACGAGCGTTATGAGAGCAAATGTAGAGAAGGCATAACGAAACGGAAGAGTAAAGTGATCAAGGGAAATGTAGTAGAGTGTTCAGAGAGGACTAGATAACGAGGGGAAATGATAGAAAGGTATTAAGGCAACAAGGGGGATGGGGGCAAGAAAGGGGAGAGAGGTGATTAAAGGAAATGTGAAGAGTGAGGGAGTAATAAACAAAGGGTAAGTGAGGTGAAGCTCGTTATTCAGTGGGGGAAACAAAATCATTAAGAGTCACTTGAGGAATACAAGCCCCTTGAAAATTCACGACAGAAGGAGTTAAATAGAACTCCAAATTACCCCACTCTTAAGGGGAGAGAGACCTCAGTAACCAGAGAGGTGGGGCGATTACCTCCAAAGAGATAACCGCGCAACCTTGTCCGAGGGCAGGAGTGAAGTGATAGTAAACCTCCGTCAATCTTTGTCTTTCCTGTCATATTGGTAGATATTAAGGTCCATAAATCTCAACAGTAAGGATAGGAGCATTTTATATCTCATCAAACCATTCCATTGAGATAGATAAGGTTAAGATAGAGAAAATTAACAGGGAATGCAATTGTAAAACTTATCATTGGAGATTTGAATTCATCATCAACTCTGAGACAATTTGATCCATAGTGATAAGAGTTAGTCGAAAATTTATTTATGTTTTCAGGATAACTTCCTTGAGCAGATGCTAAATCAGCCACCTCGTGGAAACAATAGACTGGATCTAGTCCAATCCAATCAGAAATTTTTAGTTAGGGACCTTTTAACTGGGGAAGCATTAATTAGGCTGTAGTAACCATCATATAGTTGTATTACTTTTGGTAATAAGATAAGAAGCCTTATTAGAAATGTAAAAATTCCAAATTTACACAAGGAGAATTATGACAGTTTACGTAGCTTATTATAACAAATGTACTGAGAGGAGGAATTCAAAGAAAGGAATGCTTATGAGAAGTGGAATACTTTCCAGCAAGCTTTAAATATAATACAGCAACAACGTATCCTAGAGGAGTTTCTTAGGGAAAAAAAACAGGAAACCATTATTGTGGGATAAGGAAATAAGGAACAGGATAAGTGATTTAAAAGAATTACAAGAATAAAATACCAGGTATAACCTAAACAGTCATAGAAAAGTTAAGAATGAGTTGAACAAGATGATCAAAAAGAGTTGAAAGGCTGTCTGAAATTAGGTTGTTTAGCTATTATAAAACCAGGCAATGGTTTCGCCCCCCACCCCTCCTACGGGGGGAGCTTGCGCTTCGCTACTAAGATTAAAATTTAAAATCTAGAAAAAAGCAGCCATGGTTAATTTTTTATAAATTTTCTGAACTTCGCCAATTATAATCATTTTAAAAAGGAACTCTATACTAAATTTTCCCCCTTTCAAAATAGCACGTTGCTAAAATATAGATATAGAAGAAGATATATAAAAATCAATTTTCTGAACTTTACCATTTGTAATTTGGGTTTTTTTAAAAAATTCACAAAATTTCGATACTTATATTTATTTCTGAAGTTCACCATTATGCTTTTGATATTATAAAAGAATTATTAGAAATAACTTTGATAAAAAACAAGTCATAACCAAACTAAGATGAAATTATTATTCAAATACTCAAAAAAATCCCATTCTTAAATTATAGTTAGTGATGATGATGATGAAGTGATAAATAATAGGGGGAACAATATTGGATAGTACCTCTTAAAGTTGAGGAAAACATTAAAGAAAAGGATGAGGAAATGGTTGAGGTATTCAATGAGCATTTTATGTGTGTTTACTAGAGAAGATTAGGTCAGTTTTAATCCTAATAATGACATGACAATAAAATATTTTAGAGAGTTGTAATGTTAATAACAAAAGTATCAGGGCACTTATAAATAGATTAGCTGTTAACAAAGCTATTCATTCTAGGATTCATAAAGAGTGAGGAGAAAGTGTTTCAATTGCTCTTGAGAAGATATTTGTTAGCTCTTTTATATTTGGGAGATACCAGATGACTCGAAAAGAGCTAATATAATTCCAATCTTCAAAAAGCCTAATATCCTCCTATCCCTTTTTTAACTACTTTCTCAAGTACTTTTCAGTCTAACTTCAATAGTATGAAAAGTACTTGAGAAAGCAGTTAAAAAAGGGATAGGAGGCGTTTTAGAAAGTGGAAGATTGTTGATTGATTTTCAGGATGCATTCAGATCAGGAAAATCTTGCTGGCCAAATCTACTAAATTTATAGATTATGCGACAGGAGATTTCAATGTGTAGTTTGGTTAGCTTTTACTAAGGCTTTTGATAAGGTCCCTGATATAAGACTAATGCCTAAATTGAGAATGCATGGTGTTTCTGGTAATATTTAAAATTGAGTAGCAGTGGCTGAAGAAGGAAAAGCAGAGGGTAGTATTAAATCAAGAGAAATCGCAATGGATGGATGTTGTTAGTGGGGTACCTCAGGGATCTGTTTGGAGCCCATTACTATTCTTGATGATACGAAGTTATCACCAGTCGTAAGCACACAAGTGGAAGATGACATTCAACCTCCCAAAATGCAAAGTTGTTCACATGGGTAACCCTAATATGGAATTTAGTTATGAAATGGAAGGTTGCTAGTTGGACTCCGCTGAAGAGAGGGATTTGAAAGTAGTAATAGATCGGTTATTGAGGATATCTAAGCAGTGTTTAGAGGTTAAAAATAAGGTAAACAGGACATTAGGCTTTATTAATAGATATATTAGTTATAAAATTTGGGAAGTTATTCTCAAGCTATATAACTCGTATGTTAGACCACCTATGGAATATTGTATTAAGTCCTGGTCCCCACATAACAGGCAGGATATCACCCTTCTAGAGGCAGTACAGAAAAGAGCAACAAATATGATACCTTCCTTGAGACACTAATTATATGGATAAGTTGAGGGCACCTTAACATGTTTTAATTTGAAAGGATCTGCGCATAAAGGGTGATATAACCAAGCCTTTTTAAATGTTTAGTGGATTCATAAATTAGAAATGAGGAAGTTTTACGAGCTGGAGACATGGTAGGACAATTAAAAATCTAGATGCAGGCTGGACTTGAAATATTATTTCAGTAATAGAGTCGTAGATTCTTGGAATGTAATGCCTAAGGATGTTAAAAATAGCTCTCGTTTGACACCATTCAAAGGAAATGTGGACAAGTATATGGGTAGGAACATATCTGAAGAGCCTGATTTTGCAGGCTTAGATGTAGTTGGAGGGGGCTACTGCTTTTGACCAGCGAGCTGAATTTGTGTAGCTTTGGTGACCCTAACTCATTTTACACTTTCTCTTCTTTTGGATCAAGTGCTTTACAGTTTATTTGCCATATATTAATAGAACTTCCCACTTTTCCAAACAGATCGATAAAAAATCAATTTTTACAACACTTTAATGACAATAAAATATGACCACTTTATAAATGAATTACAGTATCGATCTGACGATTCCACCCACTCATGAATCTTGAATTCCAATCAAGGCACAATAGTAAATGGAGTCACAGTTGAAGGCTGCTGGTCTTGAACTTTGTCTTCACCGATCTTCTAGATCTAGAAGGTCTCAATTAGCTTTAGCTTCAGATCCAGACTCTGAACAGTTCATTTCATTACTTCAATATCTTCTTGTTCGAAATAGTATTTTACTCGTTCTGTAGTATGGCATGGCACTTTGTCCTGAATAAATGCTGCCGGCTAGTTCAGAGATGCTCGGAGTGAAGGTATAAATGTTGTTGTGCGAGGTTTAGGTACACATTCTCAATTACAGTTCCAATTATTCGCCCTAGCGGACCAACTCTTTCAGACGAAAACATTCATCATGCCATCAAACTGCCTCACCCATGTTTGGAAGACTTTTTAACACATTTTAGATTAAGTCTGTTACATGCAGCGCGTCTAACAAAGCGTTTGTCATCAGATCCAATTAAATTGAAAAGAAATCTCTTCCAATCTCCATCCATCCGAACAACTTGAGTTTTAGCATATTCGAGTCTCATCTAGTTTTTCTTACTGATGATTGGTTTGGGTGCTGGAGTACGAGCTTTTAAACCAAATGCATTGTAGCGACGGCCCATTGTGAAACAACTCACTTCTTTGCCACTATTGGTCATATTTCTTTGCAAAATTCCTGCTGCAGTTTCAAAGAGATCCTTCATAGAGAAGCAGCTAATAACTGTCTTCTCGGACGGTGGTGACGCGGAGTCAACCGACTTTTGCAGGTGGTTTATAGGTTTCGTTCTCATTCTTTAACTTCAGAACGCGCAAAATCACACGCTTGCACCTTTCTCTCGCTCTTGAAATCGCAAAAAGGGTTCTCCCGGAAGCCTTCAAGCGAAGAATTCTCTGACTGAGCTCAGGAGTCACTTTCATGTGTGGTGGCATCACTGCAGAGTGAGTATGACAACAATGGCGATGATTACACAGCTCATACATTCTGAGAAAAATGTTACCAGATGATTTCAAGAAACTTCTAGAATGTTCTTATAAATCGTTCTCTTATAATTTCTTGCATATACGATTATATCATATGAAATATTCATAAAATATATTAAATGCATGCCTTTATGTAACATGGAAATTTCATTTACCTACTCATATTTTTGAAAATATTTTAATAAAGGAAAATCGTTCCCTTATTTAGCTCGTTAATGTATAGTATGCTACTTTAATAATGAACAGGTAGTAATGACTATCAAATAGTATAATATGTAAAAGAACTCAGTGTTTTATAAGTGAAAACCAAGAGGCGGAGTTAAAATCTCTGATGAATTGATGGGCGGTGCTTAGTGACCTCACGATGCAAGATGCAGTTTGTTTGAACACTTCCGACGAAAGTTTGTCCTTGTGTGCGTCTCCAAAGTGGCTTCAGAATTTTATGTTATATCCCATTTAGGGCCATCTCAAAGGAAATGTGTATGGCCTTATATTAATCACGCTTTGCAGGGGCTATGTCGCAGATGTTTTCTCTGGAAGCGAGATAATACTAGTCGTTTTATTGGACGAGGAGAACTCATGATTGCTACTTGTATGTTTTTATTAATACTTACATATTTGGGGTCAGGTATTATAAACTCAATGTGACGAGCTTACTGATTGATAGCTGATAACGCAATCTATTGGATGCAGGTAATACCAAGGTGGTGGCTTGTGGTGTTGTTTTGTTTTTTGTTTTTTTTGGGGGGGTATGTCCTCGGACTGGAATGTTTTCTTTCCGTTCTTTGGGTCCGCGTTTGTTGCGACCAGCGACAGGAGATATGGTTTATAGGACCACAAGGGTTTTTTGTCGTTTCCCAAGCTTTGCCTTGGTCGTTCTGGTGTCTGTTGGGGATGAGGGAGAAGGACTCGTTTGGGAAGAGCACGCGGGGAGTACTATGCAAAAGAACTTCAGGACTTCGATAAAATAAGGGACCCGTTTTACAATCCCCCCCCAAATTTCACTTCGAAAATCTTCAAGATTCTAAATTTTGTTTTCGAAATGGTATATGGAAACGCCTTTATATTGGGCTGCAAATCAAGTTAACAACGGCCTCGCTTAATTTTAAACATCATTTCAAACGATCCAATCCCTAATTTTAAGTTGTTCTCATAAATTTCAAAAACCCTTCTCTATCTCTTAACTAATATCAAGCTATTCAAAACGAGGGATTTTTCGAATTAAAGCAAACCTCTTTCAAAGCCGGGAACTTACAGCCTGACGCAAGTTTCCTTTATTAAACTTTTAAAAACTTTATTTTCAAATATTCAAGCTTGTGCAACGCGGAATTCTGAGCTCTGAAGAACATATTCCTAATCAAAGTTCAAACCCTCTTTCTTTCAAATGTTCTAGCTTGTCAAAACGAGTGATTGACATATGAAGCAAACCTCTTTAAATCTTCCATTATTTTATTTAAAGCGAGCAAAGAATCAAATTCCTTATTTCTATGACTACCTTATAATTAACGATGAAACTTGGGACTCAACGTATCTCTGGAGAAGGCATTAGACTTTTCCAGAAAAGAATCAATTAGTCCCGTTTCTTCCATAGTCCATTCTCGATCACTGCCTCTGACTTCAGCACTCAACTCGATTCTGGACTTTATATGGCGATTATCCTCACTCAAAGTGGCTTATTTTCACCCAACTGGTATTCGTTGTTTCCAAGCAGCTACGTTATACCTCTCTTTCGAACGAAAACAACCCAGGCAATAAGATGCGCCGCCCTTTATTCCATTTTTATTCATCTCCCTCCCCCCCCCCTTGCGTTCCATTCCTTTTACCTCTGCGGGGATCGAACTCGGAAGTTCATTTTTTAATGGCCCCAAAATATATATAAAAGGCTTTTATTCCCATTACAACAAGAGACTCGAGATCCGACCAAATTTCTCCTGGTCTCGGGTATTTACGGAGAGGCGGAAACCTTTGCGATTTCCTCTCTTTAAAACTTCCCCTCGTAGAAAAGACGAGGGCTGGAAGCTGTTGGGACGAATAGTCAACACATGGTGCAGCCTAGCGTACCCCCCCCCCTCCCTGACACTCTCCAGACTAAAGGGGAAGAGAACGGCAGAGGCAAGTCGAGGTAAAGCGCGAAGGGCGAACGAGGGGAATGATCGCTGGGGAGCGTAAACATTAGGAAAGACTACGAGATGAAGAGTACCCCTCTCCCAAACCAGAGAGGGTGGGGGGAAATTGAGACAACCGCCGCCCCTCTTCCCAAGATTGATTTACGGACGTCTGGCCCCGTTTTTACAGCCTCCCAAAACGCGCCGAAAGGGGGGCAATAAGCGAATCATCCGCCCCGTAGGAGAGGGCCTATCCCTTACCCAAACTCACTCTTCATCCCTCCGAGCCCTTACCCTTCGACGCTGACCCTTGTCAACTCAAATGGGAGCCGGGTGATTGCCAACTCCCGGTCCGTTAGATCTTCCCCTGGATCCCAACCGACGCCTCTGCGCCCAAGCGAACAGACGCTTCTATAAGGGGGAAGGGGTAGTTCGGAGAGGCGTGGATTCGCGCCGACCATACAAAGCGGATACAGTTGAAAAAGAAATGGAATTTAAGTAACCAAATGGCGGATTTTCCCTCAAACAACATGAGGGAAGAAGACCCGAAAAGGAGAATGGTGAAGAAGAGTTAATGAGGGCAAAAACCGCTATTCCATTTACTAGGGCGTCAAGAGAGCGTACTACAAAGGTCCAAAAACAAGTTCGCACAGACCCTCAGAAGTACGAACTTGAACACTTGAGTGGTGAGTCGAGTCACACCTGATTGGAGCTTGAGGTAGAATAAGGAAACGCTTAAGAAAGGTAAGCCAACGAGGGCATGTTCAAAAGAGAAGTGACAGACGGAAAATGAAAAAAAGTAAAAAAGAAAAACAAAAGTAACAAAATAATGCAAGAGTTGATGGATCCAAATCCTCAAAAAACGATAGATCGAAACCATGAATTAGAACCCCAATGGAGGGAGGGGGGGGGGCTGAAGTCGCCACACATCTACCTATTGAAGGGGTTATCACCACACATCTACATTCCCTTAGCTCCTTAGGAGAGGGGGGCTTCCGGGCCCCAATGATGCAGGAAACTCTGAAGCCCTAATTTATTCACACATTTTCACTTCCTCTGACTTCACTACTTTCTTTACAGATCTCTTCTTGCAAACTTTGTGCGGGAAATTCCCCCGTTGGTTTCGCTTTAAATTCGAGGTGAAAAAAAAACTTCCATGAAAAAGTACATACCAAAGGGACTCCAAATCGGGATCTTTGTCCTTCCTCGTGCTCAGAAGGACTCGCGCAAGGGAAAAGGGGCGCAAGGGGGGAGGGGCGCAAGGTTGACCTCAACCCGCATTGAAGGGGTAAAAGTAAAAGGCGTGCAGAAAGGTCGAGTAGTGAGAACAATGCATATTCTCTCTTGCATCTCCCTTTTAATTAGGTTTCCAATCCTCCTTCGCTACTTGCCTCCTTTACCTCCACGCTGACTTTATCCTTGAAGTGGCCGGAAACACCGAAGCCATAAAGTAATTTGATTGCTCATTTTCTCGGGCAATTTTTTTTTAAATGGAAGATTCTTAAGTAAAAACTAACCAGGCATCTTAGGCAGTTGTTAAAAAGAGGAGCGTAGAGAAAGTTGTGAAGTTAGAACAAGGAAAATAGGTGGTGATATAGACAAAAGAGGATGGTAAGGCACCAAATGAAAACAAACAAACAAACAAATGAGAGAATAGATAGACAAATAAGATGATCTATAGTGCGGTTAAACTAAATTCAACCCCTCAAAAATAATAGCCAATGCAATGAAGCGGGGATTATACATACGTGTTGCTTCACATGCACATAAACGCTTCGAGTTCTAGAACCAAGGAACTAGAACTACAAACAATGTTCTTGAATGTTCGATATTCCCCCCCATCCTTTTCCCCCTAAGACGCACAGAACAATATTTAAAAAAGAAACGTGGTCTAACCAAGGGGGGCATTTTAACCAATTGGAGAGGAGGAAGAAACACACGAAGGTCAAAGGCGGATAAATATAACAGGAATAGTGAATAAGAAAAGATTCCTGAAGGAAAGTCGTCATCCATAAATGCTGGGGTCAGGAGGGCTTGCTACAAACCTCCAACAATAAGTTCGTATAGCCTACATAGAAAAAGACTCAAAAGAACCAAGTTCGATTCCCTTTACGCGCGACATTCTTTGCCCATCCCTCGACTAATCTACATTTAAAGAAACCCTCCCGCTTCTGCCCCCGCTGGTTGCCATCTTACCACCGGGGAATCCTCCTCCTCCCGCTGGTTGCCATCTTGCCACCGGGGAATCCTCCCCCTCCCGCTTCTGACCTCGCCGGTTGCCATCTTACCACCGGGGAATCATCATCCTCCCGCTTCTGCCCCCGCTGGTTGCGATCTCACCACCGGGAAATCATCCAAACGATTCCTACTGGGATGCGAAAAAGGAATCGCACCTGGCTCCTGTTGAACGCCCGCAAATGATAAATGGAAGCGTTCATTTTAATTCCCCTGAATTCATTATGCAAATCAGTGCGCAGGAGTAGTCTGATAAAGATAAAGAGAGGGATGGGGGGCAGAAAAGGAGGGAAAAAGGCAAAAAGACCTAAATCGGGAAAAGAATGACAGAAAAAAAAGAGAGAGGCACCCAACAAATAATCCAGCGACGCTCGAATTAACGCCACCAAAAGATTGCATTGCCCTCATCCGATCCTCCCCTCTCCCTCCTGGGGAAACCCACGACCTCAAGTGAGGGGTGAGCTCCGAGGCAAGAAAAGCTGAAGAGGAACGTCGATCCGAGGATGTTTGGTTGTATGCCTGCCGATTGGGAAGAGGGAGGGGGGGGGGAGGCATACACAGTGTGGAGGGTGGGGAATTCGCAGATGGGCAGAGGACGAGGTACCTTTGATTTCGCTTAGTAGCAACAGCAGCGCGCGCAAATCCAGCTGCCACGCGGAAAAATGAAGACTAAATATGAGGGAGAGGACGGTTAGCGCGTCCAATCTAGCTAGGACAAGTTACTGAGAGCGCGACAGAAAAATATACAATTATTATTATTAATACTAGCAAAAATCCGCCATACGGGCGTTCTTTTGCTAGGTCTGCGGCGCTTGTTCGGTTCGCTCACAAAATGGTTTTAATTTCACAACACATTCCAAATTGGTGTGAAAGAAAAAAATTCCATTTCTCAATTTTTTTAAATGCACAGACGGACAAACACACACACGCTAGGGTCATTATAATAATAAGAAGAAAAGGAGTAGGTAAAGGAAAGCGTCCTCACAGTACCCAAGTACAGTTGAGCGACCGTCGAACCTTCAAGTTTAAGAAAAGCGTCTCCAAAATCGGTTTAGTTAGGTTATTTACTGAAATATGTACATAGTCTGCTGACAGAACATTTTATAATGTCCGTTTTATTATAATTTCTCGATTTGAGTTTATTCTTAATGTATAAACACTAAGTTCCTTCCAATTTAATCGGAATAAAGTTCAGCATCCATCAAATCTTCAAAGTTAAGAAAAGCGTCCCCATAAAATTCCAGTTTAAGATACGCGTCCCCTAAGAAAGAAACGGAAGCAGACGATGGATGACACCTCTTCCTAAATGATTAGGCGAAGCTCGAATGGATTCTTACCATCGACCGCCACTCGGTGAAGGAGACCTACAATTTAACGAACCACACTAGGACACGACTTCACTAAGCTGTAATTCGGAAGGCTTCCACTCAACGGGGCCAAGGCCCAAGTTAGGGGACGCGTGCCAAAAGTATAATACCCCTCGAGGATCTAAATAGAAGAGATTTCTCGGGGGTATTTGGTTGTAAGAGGGGGCGCAATTTTCCTGCCGCCGCATAACAGACCCACAAGCTGGGTGAGGGAGGCCTCTAATAGATAAGACCGAGGAATAGAGAACACGGCCTCTACCCGAACAGATAAACGTCCTTTTACTGACCCCCAACCCCCAACCCATGCTCCCAATAGTCAAAAGTCTGGAAGATGTATATAGTGGCGGATCCTCCTACAGGCAATGAGGCCGGGTATGACACCAAGAGCTAATCCTCGTTGGGGTAGGAACACGGGTAGCATTGTTTTGCCACCAACCACCGAGCAGGAAGCCGTCTTGGTCCAGGCAAGGGTCATCCGTTCTGCCTCAAGTGTTTTAATTTCGATGGACCTTAGGTATCAAAACGAACAGACTTCTTAGCAACATAGCCAAGAAAGATCTTAGCCATTGTTCCATTATATAAAGCGCATCAATTTTGCTCTCTTCATTTGTGAAAATTACATTTTGAGCTTAGAAAGCGTTCAACTTCAGAGGGACGAAATCAATTCCTCAACTTAAAAATGATATGGTATGAAGCCAGAGTGAGAGATCTAAATTTTCTTTCACTGGAAAATCGTAGCTTACCTCATCCAAATCCTTAAAATACTGAGCAGATTCACTCAGATAACCGAGTGACCAATAGAAATAACAGAATAATGTTTATTAACAAAAGTTATTAATACTGCGATAGCGCAGAACTTTTTTCCCGTATACAAAACTACTCAGATAAGAATATAACATATGAAAAGGAGGTGTCTGTATAAGGATAATCAATAGGCTATACGAAGCAGCTCCTGTTTCCATCACTAAGTTCAGTCTCACCTTCATCCTTATCCATAAATCTATCCAGTCTATTCTTAAAACTCCGCAGGGAGGACGCTTCAATCACGTGACTAGTGAGCCTATTCCATTCATCTACCAGTCGATTTGTAAACCAATTTCTGGCAATCTCTTTCCTAAACCTAAACTTGTCCAGCTTAAACCCATTGCTACTGTCCTATCCTATTCACCATGAAGTAAGCTCCTCAACCCATAAATCATCCTAGTCATCCTTCTTTGTACGGACTCGAGCAAAGCAATATCCATCCTATAATGTGGTGAGCAAAATTGCACCGCATAGTCAAAATGAGGGCTAACTAATGTCAGTTACATTTTCAGATATGGAATAAGTTACCTTCGAAAGTCTTTGAAAGAACTTCCCCTCAATACGTTTAGGAGGAAAACAATAAGAATAAGTCTGTTTATCAATAACATAAAGAGTACGAAGAAATAATAGATCAAAGGTGAGGCTGCATTTTAAGGCATAGAGAGCAGCTAGCTACATGAGAAAGGGGGGGGAGGCAATAGTTTCAAGGAGAGGGGATTCGAATGGACAAAATTTTTATCAATTAACTGCCATACAGTACTGTCCAGAAATATGATAATACCTGTATTTCTATAATATCTTCATAACTTTTGCCAGAGAAAATCTAAGATTCCCCAAATTGGTGGACGCTAACATATACTGTAGAAGTCTAAATACCGCGTACATGTGTACGCAGAAACACTCCGACACAAAGCTGCGCGCCTTCTCTTTATCCCCAAACGCACCTCTCGCCTGCCTAGAATTCTCCGTCGCCCTTTTTCGCACCGCCGTAAACTCCGAGATGGCTCGAAGGCGTCAAAGAAATATCGTCGGCCCAAAGATGAAAAAAGGGCTTTCGCGCGACGATACATATTTTACGAGAATTCGATTCGTTCTCTGGATTTTGCTCGTGGGAGAAATAAAAAGAAGACTTCTGCCTGGAATCAGGCAGAAGCCCTTGGACCTATGTCGAGTTTGTGTGAAACTCAATCCACATAAGAAACCGTTCGCCCGCTGCAAGGAAAGAACTTCTCGGGAAATTGGTTGTTGCCGCCAAGGTACTTGTAGGTGCCAAATTCTCGCAGCCCCCCCCACCCCTTCAGAGTCTGAGGTTACACAGGACCTCCCTCTGCGGATTACCCTAGACGTAGCTAGGTAATCGGTTTTGGCTACCCACTCCAGGAGCCGAATAATCGGACAGGTACTTCGAGGAAGAAGTCCGATTTAGTCACCGCTTGGCTCACCTTCGTGATCCGGCAAAGGATCAGTCTATCACCGGTCTAGGATTATCCTCTCATTCAGTAACCTCGGACGGCCGGACTAGGTTCGATCATCTTCACCGCTCCCCATTCAAAAATACTTACGAACTCATAGGTATCGCTAATTGAATTATCCCCTCCCCTAACCTCAGTTTATTTGTGAACTAGAATTCTCATCCCGAGACCATACCCTCGAATATTAGAAGTGCTTACTTAATTCAGTGTTTAACTCAATAATAATATTCCCTTTGTTCTGTCTGGTGTCATTAAGACGCAAACATCCCAGTGAGTAATCTGCAAGTAATCCCCACGACATTTTTGTAAACTTATTTATTCAGTGCAAGATTAATCCTATTTATATTTATATACGCTGTTGCTTATTTCAAATTCATGTACATTAAAAGATTATTTTTGTATCTATGTGTTTAACTAATTTGGACGATCCTTTGGCAATTATTAAGCAATCCACTGGGCTTAAGTCTCAATATTCCACCGACCCACCCATGGTTGGCTTTTACTGAGTGGAAAACACACTCAGGGGATCATCATCTTGGTTTTGATCAAAAGGGTACGCACCGGGGTTATTCTTATTCACCAGAAGTGGCTAAGGTAGATGTATTGGATACGCTTCACATCCGCTTCACCTCGGTGCGGTAACAAAATATATGTCCAGGAAGTGGGACTGGGATTACCCACTCACTCAAACCTCGACATGTACATATGTAGGTAGAAACAATGTATGGGTAAAGGTTATGAAAATTTAGTCTATTATGCGATACTCTATTACGGCAACTTTTGACTTAGGTGGCAGTGGCCAGATAGGGCTTTTAAAAAATAAGGTCAGCTGACCAAAAGTCGCGTGCTTTCACTTATTCTGATTTATGATCTTACGAACTTCAAAACTTTCAATAATTCCCGGGATAACCTTGGGAGGACCTTGGTAATTATAATATTCAAAAGAGAATGTAAAACAACATCAGGGTTTCAAGTTTGGTTAGAATCAGCCGAATAGTTACAATGCAAAACAAAAAAAGCAAAATGGGGACCGACGGATCGACCTATATAGTGAGATATAGAGTCGCACGAGACTAAAAACCCATGTAGAATATCCGTGTCCCGGGAATGAACAAATTGTATAAATGCAGACACACAGTCGACTTGGTCCAATCAAGTGAAATCATACAACACTGACCAGAAAAATGTTTAACAGAGCCACAAGATTTTTCCGGCGTTAAAACGTCTAACCACAAATCCGAATGGCAGAAACTGTCATAATTTGGCGGCGAAAACCGAACATCAATACCCAACACTTCCAAACCATTCTGCCAGGCAGCCGCGCTATAACTGCTGCTGACCACAGAATCAAGAAAATCCTAAATTACTCTTTTAACAATTCTTTACAGTAACACTTAATATTTTTGCATTATGAATTATTTGTTATCAGTAATACCCCCACACTTTAGATATGTCGCATTTAACCCCAAACATACTTTATTATTAAACACAGTTACTTATTTACATTAATAAATCGTCAAATTTATCTCTTGTTATTGATCAAATTTTTTAGGTTCGACTCCCATTTACTTATCTTAGCCGACATCTGACCTTGATTCTCAATCCCAGAGGTTGGATGAGATGACAAAGGTTGGAAGACGTCTCCGGAATAAAGGAATGTCCATTGTTCCTCTTTCTCGCCTCACATCAGAACAAAAAGGTGTTGCTATTGCAATCAAGAAGCTGCAGAGTAAACAATGCAACCATGGCTGTCAACTTTCTAGGAATACATGACCTCCTTCTAATAGACAAGAAATTATCATGCCATCTTACGACGGTTTGCCTCATCTTCATTGTTTATATATATATATATATATATATATATATATATATATATATATATATATATATATATATATATATATATATATATATATATATATACATACAGTGGTGTACCTAAGGGAGGTGAGTGAGCTTAGCAGGCGCCCTCTCCGAAAATTTGCTCTATGGCAGAGGGAGGGCGACCCCCTCCCCCGAAAATGTCGACGCTTGAATTGTATTATGAAAGAACCTTACTAGTCCCATTTCTGGATGCGATGATAGCCAAACTAGCGAGCCTGTTCGACGACAAATGCATGTGCCAGGTAGTGAAATTGCAAGAGCTCACGCCCCGATTTGCTTGGGAGGACACTTCGAAGAAACTACTTGTCGTAGAATGGACTCTCGACGATATACCATATATGACTATTCGTTGAGGGAACTTATTCAATTATATTTAGAGTGCGTGGTATCTGGTCGACTGAGGTTATTTATCTTCAATATGCTTAAGAAGTGGAACTGAGCTCAAGGATAATAATATGGCTATCATTAATAAAATAGAGTTTTATTAATAGAAACTATCAACAACACACAAAACGGAAAATATTGACATAAACAGAGAATGGAAAGGGTCGTGGGGAATCTAGCTAATCCGAGGATTAAGATTTGGAAGAGATTTAAAAAGGTAAAACAAATAAAAATTAAAGGGATGGGATGGTTCGCTAAACATTTAAAGCACAGGATAGGGTTGACAAAAGGGTTAAATACTCAAAGGTAACGTTCAGCTTACGTAATTACACTTGTTGTGCAGAGGAAGGCGACGTGAAGGAATCTTCGGTCCGCTGGCGAGTTCCAGCCGAAGGATGGGTGTGGGGGGGGGGGAATTAAATGGTCCTGACGTGGCGTCTTGGAATGAGAACCGATTCTTGGCAAACGGGCTTAAAGAACAATGGCTGTTCTATGTTGTTCTCTTCTGAACAACAGGGGGGGGGGGGTGAGAACCGTCTTTGTCTACGGGCTCAAAGAACAATGGCTGTTCTAATGTTGTTCTCTTTCTAAACAACAGGGGGGGAGGGTGAGAACCGTTTCTTGTCTACGGGCTCAAAGAACAATTGCTGTTCTAATGTTTTTCTATTTCTGAACAACAGGGGGGAAGGGTGAGAACCGTTTCTTGTCAACGGGCTCAAAGAACAATGGCTGTTCTAACGTTGTTCTCTTTCTGAACAACAGGGAAAGCCTTGTCGACTGGGCGTCATGAAGGCTCGAACCTTGGCACTCAAGGGATATTGTCCTCTTCTGGACAAATGATGGTGGATCTCGAGGTAGAGTGCCCTTTGGTGCACAAGGTGAGACTGGACCGTGGAGATGTCTCGCGAAGAAAATCTGGATCTCGAATCTGATCTTAGTGGTAAAGTTTTCGTATAAATAGTCGAGCCATCCCCTTGGCGTAGGGGACAATAGAGTGGGGCTTCGAGGGAATGCACAGCCGCGCCTGAGAACAATACCTTATCTGCCCATAAGCCTAACTCAATCTGGCGAGGTCGATGCATGGGGCGGAACGGGTGAAGATAAACCTCCTTGGTTAAACATTGACTCAGGTGGCGGCTATAATGCGCCCGGCTTCAAGGCGAAGATGCACGTGGGTAGCATCGTGTTTCTAAAAACATGATAACGGTTGAAATTAAGCGCCATCAAACCGTTCTATCACACTACTCTCTGTCCTCAAGATCTACGAGCAAGACATTGCTGAAGGAATCGATAATGCTAACTCCCAAATTCAAGAGTGGCTGACAGAAATAAGTGGAGTGGAAGATCGAGAGAATTGGACTCTTGAAAAGTGCATCAAGGAAGCGACTTGAATGTTGCTGCCCGACATGGCAACACTCCCTCGACTGTTCGGAACTCTACCGTTGTCTACCGCCAGTTCCGAGCGATCCTTCTCTCATCTTCGAAGACTCAAAACTTATCTGAGGTCGACAATGACTCAAGAGCGTCTCGATGCTTTGGCGCTAATGACACACGACATTGAGGTGGATCCAGACAAAGTTATTGATGAGTTCCGTGATAAAGGCAGTCGAAGGCTCCTGCTTTGAACTTTTGTTCTGCAGTCGTCAAAAGGATCCATGAAGGTACTGAGGCAGTCATTTGGTGAAATGCTTGTTAACTGCCTAATGGTGGTTAATTCAGTAATTTTCTAATTTGATATTTGTGCCGATTATTATTAATACAATAAAGACTATGTTCAAGCGTGTGTTTTGTATCTCTTGTTCATGTAACAATACAAAAATAATTCTCTGTTTCATTTTGTTCTGTGCCTTTCTTCACTTTTAAACTCGAGAACTTAACCGCTGAGAGCATAAATCTGGACCATAAAACCCTCGATGCTACGTAGATGAAATCGAGTAATTGAAGTGGAGATTTAATGAGTAAGTGAAGAATTTTGTTTCTCTAATCAAAATCAAAATTCTAGGTTTCGCTCGCCTCTCCCACGGCCTAAAATCCTAGGTACGCCACTGCATATATATATATATATATATATATATATATATATATATATATATATATATATATATATATATAAAGAACAATTGTTAAATACAATGACAGATTCCAAATACATATATTAATAAAACCACTGTGGCCGAGCATGGAGTTTGTCATGCCAGCCTCAGTCGAACACTATGAATACATGCAGTCCCACCAAGCGTACAATATATATATATATATATATATATATATATATATATATATATATATATATATATATATATAGTTTACAGAGATCCAATTGCAGTTCCTAATTAGGGGGTGTGAATTTAAGTTCATTAAGGATATCTTTTAAGATTAGAGCTTTGACGTAGGGGGTGCATTTGAATTGCCCATCCGAAAGGTCAGAGTTGGGGATTTCATCTATATGGGTGGATTCAATGATCTTTCTTTTGCGGAAGTCCTTACACGGGTAGATTAGTTTGTCCTGTGGGAAGCCTATCGTGTGGTTAAAGTTATTAGTTTGTGTGATAAGACTAGAGACTGTGTTTCCCCGTACATTCTCTAATCCAGATTTCTTCCTGTTTCGCCTATGTAAAATAAAGGGCAGTTAATTTCTTTACAGGGGATTAAATAGACTCTTGCTTTGTGGGTGTTATTATCTAACATTATTTTACGTTATATGCAAGATTTAACTATATAGTGTGTTGTGCTAAGTGTATTAAGTAATAGGATTAGTGTTCATATTTTTTAAATATTTAAAAAAATGAAATTAATTTCAGTGGCATTATTGCATTAAGATGGGGATTTTACAGTCTAATGAGATTATTTATATATATATATATATATATATATATATATATATATATATATATATATATATATATGCAATGATAACAATGAGGGTTGTGAAGTAATTGCTCAAAAATGTTAAATAAAATTAAAAAATATTATTTTTTTATACCTATGTAAAAATGTTATAAATAAAAATTCTAACCATTTTTTTTATAATATATGTCTTTTCATAACATTTGTGTATCATTTAGTAGTAGTAGTAGATCTTAGTGATGTACCGAGTAGACATTTTGGCCGATGCTGATTTATGAAAAAAAGACAAATGCCGGTGCCGGTTCCAAGCTTTGGCTAACTTTCAAATCGTTAGGTAAAGTTCAACTATTATAGTCACTTATAATGCTCTTGGCAGAGTTGGGCGGTCCGGAACATAAGTCCGCTACTTGCGGATGGTAGCAGAAGTGGTTTCTATAAGTGAAAATTAGCGGAGTAGTGGGTAGCCGACTAAAAAAAATAAAAACCGCTACTTATTTTACGTTTCTTTACAATAAAACTGCTAATTTTTTATATAATATACGGTAGTTTTCCTTGAAATTTATTCAGAACCAATGAAAAACTGGTTTGGGAGGCAGCGCTTTACAATAAAAAGTAGCGATAGAAGAGTAGCGGGTAGGGTTTTTTTGGGGGGGGGGGGTTTAGAGCCCATCTGTCGACTGCCCACTTGGGCATAAGTCACCGGAAACACGACAGCCTAGAACTAGGCTACTTTAAAATAAGAATATGAAAACATAACAATGATAAATATTGGAAAAACTTAACAATTAGGAAGCAATCTCCGGCATCATGGAGAGGTCCTCCTCACCCCAGGGCAGGAGCGTGCAACCTACAAAGAAAAACAAAAATAGAACCTACTTAAATAAAAAGAAGAAGCCCAGCCTCCCCCAAAAAGTGAACAAGTCCACAAGTCAAAGTGCACGAACTCTTCCCGAGTAAAAGGGACAGGTAATGACCCCGCCCATCCCGGTACCGGGACAGGTAACGTGCGCGAAGATCACACAGACTGGGACATTCGACAAGAATGTGCCGAACAGTCTGGTGGACGACGCAGTCGTCACAATAGGGCGCAGGCGAGTGCTCCATCAAATAGCGATGCGTCACACGAGTGTGTCCGATTCGGAGACGACAGAAAACGACCTGAAGCCGTCGCGGAATTGGGGGGTAGGTCCATGGGAACAGTCGCGGCGCAATGGCACGCAACTTTAAGTTCCCTTCGACTGTCTCCCATCTTCTTTGCCAAGCATTCCGTAATCCTGCCATGTAGTCAGTGTGAGGAAGAGCGAAACGCGGGTCCGGTCGCAGAGTCCTCGCGGACACTTTGGCGCGCTCATTCCCTGCAATTCCTACATGTCCAGGAACCAAGCAGAAGATAATCTCGACATCCGCCCGGCTCGCCAAAACCGTGGCGTCACGGATATCGCGAACCAGGGGATGCGGAGATTCCAATGCCCCGATAGCACTCAGGGCGCTTTGTGAGTCGCTATAGATCACAATCCAGTCTCCGAACCGGGCACGTCGCATAATCTCCCGAACCGAGTGATGTATCGCCACCAGCTCGGCCGTGAAGACAGACGCAGCGCCTGGCAGAGCCCCGCTGACTTCAAACAGAGGGCATACGGCGTGGAAGCCGACCCCTTCTTAGGACTTGGAGCCAACCGTATACACTGGCATGGTTCCAGCATGATGTGAGGTGTGCTCCAAAAAGATCGAACGCAATACTCCCGGCGCCGTACAAGCTTTGGAAGCAGAGGCATGGCGACAAATAGCCAAATGTGGTACCCTCCAGGGTGGCGTCCTGGGCAGAACCAGGGGCGCCACCGGCCCGAGAGCTATATCTAGCTCTCGAAGCAGTTTCCTGGCCCTAAACCCAAAGGGCTTAGGGTATGACTGGCGTCTCTCGCCGGCATAGGCACCGTCGAGATCAGCTGCGGATGCAGTGAAAGCTGTTGGCGACTGAGGGAGGCACCGTGCTCGCGTGTACAGGCGAGTGATGCACTGCACGCGGCGCAAAGCGAGTGGCATCTCCCCAGCATCGACCAACAGGCTCTCAATGGGGGAAGTGCGGAAGGCACCGGTCGCCAGGCGGAGTCCGGTGTGGTGGATCGAATACACTTTCCGCAATAAACGCTCGGCTGCGGATGCATAAAACTCGCATCCGTAGTCGAGCTTCGAACCAACAAAGACCCGATAAAAAAGTAGGGCAGAAGCCCTATCAGCGCCCCAAGCGCTGAACGTCACGAAACGGAGAACATTCATGGTGCGGGTACAAGAGACCCTAAGGCTGCGAATATGAGCCTCTCAGGTGAGGCGTCGGTCGAATACAAGACCAAGGAAACGGTGCGACTCAACCACACCCAGGCGCACCCCATTAAGAAACAAATCTGGGTCGAGGTGGAGCCGTGGATGGCGGCAGAAGTGCACCACCTTAGTCTTGGCCGAAGAAAACCGAAACCTGTGCGCTTCGGCATAGCGAGAGACGCGGTTCAATGCCTGTTGGAGTCGACGCTCCAGAGTTGGCATCTGGGCCGCGCCAAAAGAGATCGAAAGGTCGTCCACGTAGAGCGTAGCGAGAAAGCCTTTCGGCAGCACAGAGGTGATTCATTTGATGCTCAAGGCAAAGAGTGTGACACTGGGGACACTTCCCTGCGGGACACCATCTTCCTGCTCCTTTGTGCAACAAGAAGGCGTCCCCTCGCCGTCATCGTGTGGAGAGTCTCCATGATACCACATCGCCATAAGGGATCATAGTGCTGTCTAAGAAGGAAAGGCTCGCAGACGGCATTTTCCAGTCGGAGCAGAGCATCCGACGTGGAGTGGAACTTGCGGAAGCCGCACTGTGCAGAAGACAGATAGCCTCCGCTGTCCAGGAAATAGGCTAATCTAACATTTACCAATTTCTCCATCAACTTGCACACGCAAGAGGTTAGGTAGATTGGGCGGAAACCGGTCGGAGTAGAGTGATCTCTCCCCGGTTTGCGAAAGGGGAGCACAATAGCGATTCGCCAGGAATCTGGGAGAAGACCCTCCACCCAGATCCTGTTGAACAAATCTAACAGAAATGTAATGCCTCGCTCACCCGGGTGTCGAAGCATGGCGTACGGGACATCGTCCGGACCATGGGCGGTGTCCGCGCACGAAGCGAGAGCGGAGTGAAACTCACTCAAAGTAAACCTGTCGTTGAAGGGTTCTCCGCCTCTGGAGGTAAAGTTCCGCCGGCGGCCTGTCACGAAATCACGACGTGCATTGAATGCTGGAGGAGAAGCATCCAGGCTAGAGAAGCGGAAAAAGCGGTCGCAAAAAATTCCGCCACCGACGCGAGGTCCGAGATTGCGGTCCCATTCTCCTGGAGAACGGAAGGGGGGTCGTGCGAGAACTTGCCTAGAATCCTTTTGAATCGCTTCCCCACCTTTGCTAGAGAGATCTTCCCGTTAAGTGAAGACACGTATGCCCGCAAAGAAGAGCGGTGGGCGTGCTTCGAAATATACCGGAACCTAGCTCTAGCCCGACGAAATTCACCAACAGTGAAATCATTCGGGCGGCGCTTATAGCGCATGTAGGCATAACGCTTCTGTTTGAGGGCCGTTTTACACTCGGCCGACCACCATGGGAGTGGTCGGCGTGCAAAACGGCCAGACGTCCTAGGAATAGTAGTCAGGCCCGCGGCGATGAGGTTGCCAGAGAAGAACTCAGTGGCCTCATCTACCGACCTAAACTCCTCGACTCAAATATAAAATTCAGTCATTTCGTGAAATGCAGGCTACCGCGCCCGCGCCAAGCACCACCGAAGGTGGGCTCTCAGGCGGCAGTTGCCCTGAAAATGATATTTGAATGGGAAAGTGATCACTACCATGGAGGTCATCGACCACCTCCCAATCAAAATCAGGCTGTGCATCCGAAGAGCACAAAGATAGGTCAAGGCAAGAAAATGAAGCGGTTCTCGGACAGTGATGCGTAAACTCATCCACGATTAGGACACCCATCTCAAGCTCTTCGATCAGATCGGCAAGGACTTGTCCCCTGGGATTTATGGAGTAATGTCCCCAGAGAGGATGCCTGCCGTTCAGATCTCCAAGCAAGAGATAGGGCCTCGGCAACCGTGCCACGACGCGGCGGAAGTCCCCCGCATCGAAGTCAGCTGACGGTGGGAACGTACGCAGAAATGATAGTATACCTCCTATCCAGGTGCAGCTGCACAACCACTGCCTGAAAGGAGGTATCAAAAGAGAAAGGAAGAACGGAGACATCATGGTGGGTGTAAACCGCGCATCCCCCAGCCCGGCCATCCCGCGGTGGTGGGGTTGCAAGACCCTTATACCACGGGAGGGCGGGAAGGGCGCACGCGCCTAGCATGGTCTCCTGCAAAAAGATAGCTAACGGGGAACGTGACGGGACGAGCCTCCGCAGTTCCTCTCAGTTAGCCCGGAGTCCACGACAATTCCATTGAAGGCCCTCCAGGCCTAGCTCTGAAGAGACGCAGGGGTCCTCCTTGAACAGGAGACCCTCACAGGAATGGCCATACGCTTCCCGGAGGCAGAACCCCGGGCGCTGTTAGCCAGACAAAGCGCTGAAGGCGCTGTCGCCTTCGAGGACTTATTGGGGGAGGTTGGGCTCGACATGCGAGTCTTTTCATTCCTCCGCCTCGAAACCTCAGGCGGGCATTGCGGCTTCGGAAGCGGGGGGCCCTCTTTTCGAGGAACCAGCGTCTCCGAGCCACTCGCTCCACCACTACTCGTGGGCGAAGGAGCCGAAGCTCCTTTGTTGCTGTCCTCCTTTCGGGGGACAGCTTTAGGAACCCAGGAAGATGGGCTAGCGACCATCTTCAGGGGTGTTGCCTCTTATGAGTCTAACGACTCGGTGGAGGCGCGTGGCCGTTTCACCTTAAGGCAAACGGTCACGCTGGGGTAAGAGGGTGGAGCCCTGGTTTTAGCCGGGGCTGGGTGTGAACCCTTTTGCCGCCAGCTTTACCAGGGGAGCGCCCGGGTTGAGTAGAGCCCGCAGAAGGGCTCCGAATGGGCGCGGAAATAACCGTGCTTGTTGGCCTGGATGGGCCAGGAGCAGAGGGTGCCTTTCTAACTATTGAGGCATATGACGTCCCAGGCAGAGCCGGGCGCGCCAGGACCAAGTCCTTAGCCTCGCGGAATGAGAGTCGATCCTGGGCCTGAACGGCCAGGATTTTTTTCCCAACCAGATATGCGCCACATTGCTTCGAAGAAGCGGGATGCGGCTCTCCGCAATTGACACACTTGGCCACACACGATTTGGACTTATCGTGTGCGACCTTGGAGCAATTTACACAGACTTCGGGTGACCCCGACTTTGCACGTCTACATGAGCGATTCGTATGGCCGAATCGGTGACAGTAATAGCACCGCCGCGGCAGTGGCACGAATGCCTTCACGCGGTAGCGGTACCAACCAGCACGCACCGACTCAGGGAGCTTGTCACAGTCGAACGTGACGAAGAGTGTAGGGGTGGGTCTCGAGGCCCCTCCCCGTTTTCTCATCACACGTTCGACCTTGACCGCCCCATGGTCGGCCAGCTCTAGGGTGATGTCCTCAATGGAGTAGTCGACGAGTTCCCTCGCATAAACTACTCCTTTCACAAAGTTCATGGTAGAGTGCAGGGTCACACTCACCAGGGTGGCATGAAGTGTCCGAAGAGCACTTATCTTGGCCGCCTCGGCAAGAATCGCCGCATTAGCCAGAAGGCTCCCGTCAGAGAAACGGGTCACCTTCGGCTCTCTACCAATTGCACTAGCTAATCCTCTCCTCTGATGGATCATGTTGCCCTTGGACAACATGGTGCCATCAGTGGAGCGAATAACGAGGAAGCGTTTGAAGCCAGCGGGCTCGAAAACGCCAGGTAAGCTCTGAATGAAGGGCCCTGATGTCATCGAGGCTCCGCCCTGTGCACTTTTGGTCTTAGTCTTAGTCAGGGGCTCCACACACGGGGGGGTAGAGGGGCCGGATGTGCCGATCTTGGCTTAGTCGCTTGCCAAAGTGGCAGCAGACCCATCCGTCCCCGCAGCCCCCGCGGATGGAGAGGAGCCCCGAGTCTTCTTTGTCTTTTTCATCTTTTTCTTTTTTGGAGAGGAGGGCGAGGAATGAACCCGCTCTTAACCTCCGCCGGAAAGAGCCCCCAGGCCAGATGGACCAGCCTCAGCCAGGTCCTTCTCCGAAATGGAGAAGTTCCTGGTAGTCGTAGGGGCACCTGTCGGAGGAGATCCCTCCCCTCCTTGTACTGCCTCAGAAACCCTAGACGTTTGAGGAGGACCTTCCATATGGGCGGATTCGGGTTCGGTGTGTGGCGCCGAGCCCGGATTCCCCCCCATGGAAGGCCCTACCGTCTGAGGCTGGGTTTCCTCAAAGACCATGTCTATCACAGGAGGGGCCTCCAGTTGGCCATCCCCTCCCAGGACATTGCAGGTCCCCTTGGCAGCGTCACCAGTCTAGTGTGGGGAGGCACAGGCCTTGACCCCGGCAAGGTTTAATATTCTTGCCAGCAGGTCTTTTGAGGGAAGCGACCGAAGGGGCTTGGCTTCCCTCTCCCCCCTAAGGGGCTTTGCCCTACCGAGCCGCTTCGATGGGGTGCGGTTGGCTATGGGCTGCCTGCTGGCTTTTTTGTCAGTTCCCTTGGAAAGAAAAGGAGGGACTGCCGCTGGAAGCAGGGAGGTTCCCGAAAGCACCTCCAGAGAAGGGGGTGAGGGGGAGTCACCTACACACGTAAGCGTAGGAGAGGAGTAAGCCTCCTCTCCGGTTAAAGAAATATGGAGGGTCCCCTGTGAAAGCACAGGGGGCGGACCTCCATTTGTTTCTATGGAGCTGCCCAAGGGCGGCTCCGTTGTTGTTACAGGGGAAGTTGAGGGTTGGGTTTTTTTTAGGTGTTCATACATGGGCATGGTGACCTTATTTTTTTCACGGGAAGCAATCGCTCATCACCTCTCGCAGTAGCACGCACTGCAAGAGGTGCTTACAGGCCTAGCAGAGCCAGGTGCCGCCATTTGAGACCACCTCTCCCGCCTGGTGGCCTGGCAGTCCATCGGCATGGCGGCTCCCCCTTGAACACGGCCTAAAATCAAGGATAGACGGTGAAGTGAGAAGGAAAAGGGATGTGAGGAAGGTATGGGTGGGGATGAAGCAGGTTGTTAAAAAAAAACATCCCGAACCGGAGCTCAGGGGTTAGGGAACGTTGTCCCCTCCCCCCTCAGCCCCGATCCGGGACGGTTAGCCTCTACCCTGTGAAATTAGAGGTTGACCAGAGAAAGTTGTGGGAGAAGTTGTATGAAAAGCCAGGAAACACGAGTGTTTTGAAGGAAGGAGAAGAGGCTAAGCTGGGGTCGGACGGGGTGCTGAATCCCGTCAGCACGGCGGCCAGGATGGCAAATCGCCGCGCCCCTTAAGGGAAAAACAGAGGAGATACAGCGTGTAACCATCCGTATACACTGGCATGGATCCAGTGTGACACTAAGTGTGTTCCTAAAAGGCCGAAAGTAATACTCCCTGCGATGCATAAGCTTTGGAAGCAGAGGGTTAGCCACAAAGACAAAGGTGGTACTTTCCAGGTTGGGGTCCTTGCCAGAGCAAAGGCGCCAACGGCCGAAACAGCCACACCAAACACTCGAATGAGTTTCCTAGCCCTAAACCCAAAGGGCTTTGGTATGACTTGGTTATCTTGGCGGTATAGGCACCGTCGAAGTCGGCCGGTGATGCAACTTGCGAGCGTTAATGCGCGTTATTTGTTAACGTTCCAAAGCCTTTTCTGATACGTGAATAGCTGGTCAGGTCCTTACATTGTTGTATGGGAGTGAGACGAGGGTATGCAAAGAGAAGGAAATATTTCGAATGAGAACAGTACAAATGGACAACTTACAAGGGATGACTGGTGCGAGAAAGGTGGATAAATCGAAGTACGGCTGGATAAGAGATACCTATGCTGTGAAGAAGGGGGTGTCGGAGTGTACTGAGCTAGATATACATGAAGAAGAATGGATGGAAATAAACTTGTGAGAGGAATATACGAGAATGAGTGTCAGGGCATGATAAGGGATGGAAGACAGTGTACAAGGTGGGTTGATTATGTGAATGAGTGTTTGCCCAGGTGTGTATTGAGGGGTTCTGTGAGGGGTCATGCTTGGGGACTTCTACTGAGAGATTTAACCTGGCTGGGCACGATGCTACAGTGTATATCACCCCATCACTATGAAGAGCATTCAGCGTGGACAAAATAATGGGTGCACTGGCCCCATTGTGGGAAACTGGTTATAGATGTTGACGATTTGAGTACGTCATTTTCTTCCATGTTTACCTCCTCATTCTTCTCTTGTTCATCCCTTAAAGATGTGAGGATAATAAACGAAAGCGCTCGCGACCCCGTCTGTTTTCTCTCTATTTTCAGTGGTTTGCTATTCCATTTAAGCTCTTACGTATATGAAAGGAGTGAAAGTGCTGCGTATATCGTACACACATGTAAACATACCAACGCATAGTGCACTAACACACAAGAAACCGACACGCACAAAAAAAGGGAGAAATGCGGTGGATGAACAAACACGCGGGACGGGAGTGATCAATAGAGAGAGGCGTTGGTGGTCGTTTGCTTTCCGATCTCGACTCCAGCCACGAAAGGGAAGGAGGCGACCAGATGGTCGCCTCCTCCCGGGAGAGCGATGGAAGTGCGAGCCTGGCTTCCATCGGGATCGAGGAAGGATCTTGGAAGAATCGCGGTCGGATCCTTTTGTGTGATCAAATCGTAAGAAGAGGAACCCGGGGTACGCCTCAGCCGGTTCACAATAATGGGTGTCTTAGGGATTGAATGACGTTCGAGCGTACGTGGATTTACTCGGAATAAGCCAACTGGGGCAGACGATTAAACACCAGTAATGAGGGATTCCTTCAAATACTCAAGAGGTCAAAAGCGAAGGCGCTCATACGAGAAAGGTCAACGATAGAGTCCAGAATGAGCCTCGAAGTGACAAATAAAAGCTATTTCGATTAAAGTGATTGACTAAAATTGAGGGGAGGGGAGAAAATAAAGAAACCCGGGAAGATAGGGAATGTGAAACTGTGTATAAGATACACGGCCCGAGGAACCAAAAAAACTAGTCTACTTAGGGCGGTGGCAAATTAACGATGCTTTGAAAAGTAGCATATGGGCATCTGTAAAAGAACCCTGAGGGGGCGAAATCCCAAGCCGTCCACCGGTTGGCTACCAACCAACAAAGCCCGGTGAGGAAGAGGCCGGGTCGGGACGTCAAGCGAGATATTCTGACGCGCCGTTTCACACATTGCTGTTCCTGGAAGACCTCATTTGGAGGAATTTGAAGGTTAAAGTCAGAATCTATTCGTCCAATTCTTTGGGTTTATTCTCAAACGATCGTGCGAAATCGTAGAGTCGCAAAATTACTCCTATACATTGCAAATCCGATCATAGTGATGTGGGGAATGCAAAGGAAAGCCCGCGGAACGTCAATTTTGACGAGTCGGTACGCGCGAAAGATATGCCTCATTGGGGAGAGTAGTTAAGGTTCATCAAAGAGAGAAGAAACGATCTGTAAACAAAGATAAAGAGAGAATTTGGCGGAAAAAATCAATAAAATGAAACGAAAATAAAGAATGATAGACAATAGAATGATAAAAATAACAATTTGGCAGGGTCTTTATCACCAATCTTTAATTATCCTTTGGCTGCTCTAAACTTTGGGATTTTTTGATTTTTTTATTTTAAAGGCGACTGCCTAGTTGGGCATAAGTCGCCGTACTCACGAGAGCCTAGTACTAAGCTACATTAAAATAACTATGTAAACAAACAACAAAAAACAACTACAATAATAATAAAAAAGAGCAAAGGGCAGGAAGCAGGCTCTGGCGTCGAAGGGGAGGCAAGCTCTCCCTCGACGCAGGAACGTGCAACCTTAAAAAAACAACAAAAAATCCAGTTAATTAAAGTGGAGGAGCCCGGCCTCCTCCAAAATGTCTACAAGTCAGTGTGAACGAACCCGTCCCGAGTACAAGGGACAAGCGGTAGCGATCCCGCTCATCCCGGTACCAGGACAGGTAGCGAGCGCAAAGATCACCCAGACTGGGACATTCAACAAGAATGTGCCGAAAAGTCTGTGGGACAACGCAGTCATCACAATATGGTGCAGGTGAGCGCTCCATCAAATGGCGGTGCATCCCGCGGGTGTGTCCAATTCGGAGACGACAGAAAGCAACATGAAGTCGTCGCTACATTGTGGGGTAGGTCCATGGGAACAGCCGCAGCGAAATGGCATGCAAGTTTAGGTTCACTTCAACCGTCTCCCGTCTTCTTTGCCAAGCAGCCCGGAGAGCTGCCCGTATTCCTGCCAAGTAATCGGGGTGGAAACAGCGAAACGCTGGTCTGGTCCCCCAGTCTTCGCGGACACTTTGGCTTCTTCATCGCGCGCTCATTCCCCGTAATTCTTACATGTCCAGGAACCAAGCAGGAGATGAACTCAACATCCCATCCGGATGGCCAAAACCATGACATCACGGATATCGCGAACTAAGGGATGCGGAGATTCAAAGGCTCCGGGAGCACTCATGG
The DNA here is from genome assembly GCA_963969495.1 of Ceratothoa steindachneri. Taxonomy (NCBI): domain Eukaryota; kingdom Metazoa; phylum Arthropoda; class Malacostraca; order Isopoda; family Cymothoidae; genus Ceratothoa; species Ceratothoa steindachneri. Next base: position 149,099,017 of record OZ018321.1, on the reverse strand, counting down.
CGCTTTGTGAGTCGCTAAAAATTACAATCTGGTCTCCGAACCGGGCACCTCGCTTAATCTCCTGTCTGTACCGAGCGGTGTATTGCAACCAGCTCGGTCGTGAAGACAAGCAGTGCCTCACAGAGTCCCGCTTACTTCAAACAGCGTGGAAACCGACCGCCTCTTGGGACTTGAAGCCATCCGAATACCCTGGCATGGTTCCAGCGTGACGCGAAGTGTGCTTCAAAAAGGTCGAACGCAATACTCCCGGCGCCGTACAAGCTTTGGGAGCAGAGGCATGACGACAAATAGCCAAATGTGGTACCCTCCAGGGTGAAGTCCTGGGCAGAACCAGGGGAGCCACCGGCCCGAGAGCTATATCTAGCTCTCGAAGCAGTTTCCTGGCCCTAAACCCAAAGGGCTTAGGGTATGACTGGCGTCTCTCGCCGGCATAGGCACCGTCGAGATCAGCTGCGGATGCAGTGAAAGCTGTTGGCGACTGAGGGAGGCGCCGTGATCGCGCGTACAGGCGAGTGATGCACTGCACGCGGCGCAAAGTGAGTGGCATCTCCCCAGCATCGACCAACAGGCTCTCAATGGGGGAAATGCGGAAGGCATCGGTCGCAAGGCAGAGGCCGGTGTGGTGGATCGAATCCACTTTCCGCAATACATCCTCGGCTGCGGATGCATAAAACTCGCATCCGTAGTCGAGCTGAACGTCACAGAGCAAAGAATATCCATGGCGCGGGTACGAGACCTTAAGACTGCGAATATGGGCCTCTCATGTGAGAGGCCGGTTAAATACAAGACCAAGAAAACTGTGCGAGTCCACCACTTCCAGGCGCACCCCATTTAGAAACAATCTTCCTGGGTTAGGGTGGGGCCGTGGATGGCGGCAGAAGCGCATCAACTTAGTTTTTGCCAAAGAAAACCGAAGCCTGTGCACTTCGGGGTAGCGAGAGACGCGGTTCAATGCCTGATGAAGTCGACGCTCCAGAGTTGGCATCTGGCCGCGACAAAAGAGATTGAAAGGTCGTCCACGTAGATCGTAGCAAGAACGTCTTCTGGCATCACCGAGGTGATGCCGTTGATGCTCAGGGCAAATAGTATGATACTTAGGACACTTCCGTGCGGGACCCCCTCTTCCTGTTCCATTGGGCCGGATAGGCCTTCCCCCACATGTATGCGGAATAGACGATCTCGAGAGAATTCAGATATAAAGATTGGGAGGCGTCCCATCAACCCCATCGTGTGGAGAGTCTCCATGATATCGTATCGCGATGCGGTATCATAGGCCTTCTCCAGATCGAAAAACACAGTGGCGTAATGCTGTCTACGAAGGCAGGCCTCACAGACGTCATTTTCTAATCAGAGCAGAGCATCCGACGTGGAGTGGAACTTGCGGAAGCCGCACTGTGCAGAAGACACGTGGCCTCCGCTGTCCAGAAAAAAAAGGCTAATCTAACATTTACCAATTTCTCCATCAACTTGCCCTGGCAAGAGGTTAAGAGATATTGTGCGGAAACCGGCCGGGGCAGAGTGATCTCTCCCCGGTTTGCCAAAAGCGAGCAAAGTAGCGATTCGCCAGGAATCTGAGAGGATACCCTCTACCCAGATCCTTTGAACAAATCTAACAGAAAGCCATGCCTCGCGCACCCAGGTGTCGAAGTATGGCGTACAGGACATCGTCCGGACCAGGGGCGGTGTCCGCGCACGAAGCAAGAGCGTAACTCAACTCATTCAGAGTAAACCTGTCGTTGAAGGGTTCTCCACCTCTAGAGGTAAAGTCCATCGTACCTAATACTGGATGAGCAGCATCCCGAGTAGAGAATGCCGAGAAAGCGATCGCGAATGATTCTGCCACAGACGCGAGGTCCGAGATTGCGGTCCCATTCTCCTGGAGAATGGGAGGGGGGGTCCTGCAAGAACTTGCCCCGAATCCTTTTAACTCGCATCCACACCTCACGAATTATTCTGCCACGGACGCGGGGTCGAGATTGCGGTCCCATTCTCCTGGAGAATGGGAGGGAGAATGGGAGGGGGGTCCTGCGAGAACTTGCCCCGAATCCTTTTAACTCGCATCCACACCTCTGCTAGAGAGGTTTTCTCGTTAAGTGAAGACACGTATGCCAGCCAAGAAGAGCGGCGGGCGTGCTTCGAAATATACCGGAACCTAGCACTAGCCCGACGAAATTCACCGCCAGTGAAATCGTTTGGGCGGCGCTTATAGTGCATGTAGGCATAACACTTCTGTTTGGGGGACGTATCACACTCCGCTGAGCAGCACGGGAGTGTTCGGCGTGCGAAACGGCCAGACGTTTTAGGAATAGTAGCTATGCCCACGGCGATGAGGTTGCCGGAGAACTCAACGGCCTCATCAACCGACCTAAACTCCTCGACTGAGAGAAATCAGTCATTTCCTGGAATGCGGACTATCGCGCCCACGCCAAGTACCACTTGGGCGGGCTCTAGGGCGGCAGCGGACCTCAAAATATTTGAATGGGAAAGTGATTACTATCATGGAGGTCATCAACTACCTCCCAGCCAAAATCAGGCTGTGCATCCGGAGAGCACATAGATAGTTCGAGGCAGGAAAATGAAGCGGTTCTCTGGCAGTGATTCATAAACTCATCCACATTTAGGACACCTATCTCCAGCTTGTTGATCAAGTCAGCAAGGACTTGACCTCGGACATTAACCAAGTAGTCTCCCAAGAGGGGGTATGTACCGTTCAGACCTCTGAGAAAGAGAAAGGGACTCGTCAACCGTGCCACGACACGGCGGAAATCAGCCCCTCCCCCAGCGTCGAAGTCGGCTGACGGTGTAATGTACGCGGAAATAACAGTATACCTCCTATTTAAGTGCAGCTGCATAGCTACTGCCTGAAAGGCGGTATCTAAAGCAAAGAGAAGAACGGAGACATCATGCGGGGTGTAAATCGGGCATCCTCCTGCCCGTCATAAAACAAATCCTCGTAAACAACGGTTTCTCGAACAGCATGATTGAAAAACAACTTCAATCATTTTTTAAGAAGGCAATTCAAAGACACGGATGAAACGGAAAGTAACCAGGAACCAGTAAGTAACATTAAACTGTATTATAGAAATCAGATGTCATCGGCCTACAAAATAGACGAAAAAAACATCAAGGAGATTGTTAACCGTAAAATCAAAGTTAAGAAGCAAACGGACAAGATTCAGATGATTCAGAAGTTAACAATCTCATGAAAAACAACCTCTGCCAAAACTGCTCGATCCTGAAATCTACGAACATAATTTACGAGCTTACCTGCCCAAAAGAAGACTGCAAGCTTCATAACAACTCAAAATATGTTGGTATGACTACTACCACACTTTCGAGGCGTTTGGCAATGCACTTGCAACATGGAGCTCCCCAAAATCATATGGAGACTGTACATAACATCAGCTTAACTAGAGATATATTGGTTAATAACACCACGATTAAAAGAAACGAGGGAAATAAAGCTAGACTGAATACTTTCAAAACCATCCTAATTAACGAAGAAAGGCAAGATATCAACATCCAGGCTACGGTCTGGAATCGAACATTAAAGTTGTTTTAAAATTCCGCTCATACCGGAGTGGCCTATTCCCTTGACATAACGTTCAAGCGAGGAGGAATAAATATCCCCTAAAATACGTTTTCTTTTCATTCCCAATGTCATTCTGACTCCACCTTTCTTCACCGATAAAGGAGGAAAGACACTCTGATGATGATCGCATAGATCAAAAGCTCAGCGATTAAAGTCAAGTTTGATTTTACCAAACACATTTCATTTAAAAGAGAGATGAACGTAGGAGAAGTTGTTTACCATCTGCAAGATGACCTAAAAAAGATAAGAAAAAGGAAAGTTTCCAAAGAAATTTAATAAAGACGATATATACTATGGTATTTAACAAAATATATATATATATATATATATATATATATATATATATATATATATATATATATATATTTGTCCTCACCCTATAGGACAAGTGGCCTATGGCACTCAACTTTCAGGCACTGCGATGAAAATCATCGGAACTTGTCGCTTCGGGAGAAAACATCCTGCAAAGAGCGCCTAATGCAAAACTGTAAACAACATCTCCTTTGAGATGCCCCCAGAAGTAACAAAATGAAATGATTAATCCAACCTTTTAGATCTACACGACATTAGTCGAAAGCGTTCACACAATCATCATTTTGTATCGTGACGTCACAAAGCCTCACCCATCTATTCATTGGAGTAATTTTAACTCCGCATCCTGGTTTTTACATATAAAACCAAAACTTCGCTCTTTTAAAATACTTTATGATAGCCATTCATTACTACTTCTTCATCATTAAAGTGTCCAACCACACACGCGTATAGTCATTATAAAGTATCGAGGTTTCATCATTATTGTGCCTTGATTAGAATTTAACATTCAATAGCTGGTAAAATCGCCATGTTGATGTTAAACTATTTATAAAGTGGTCAAATTTATTATTATAAAGTTTCAAAGATTTAATTTCTCTCGGCATGTGTAGAAAAAGGAAAGCTCGATCGATTTTATACCAGATAAGCTGTAAAGCACGTGAGCCATAGAAAAAAGAGCGGAAAGGGAGTTATTCTTACAAAAGCTACACAATTTAGCCCACTCATCAAAAGATATCTTTCAAGTTCTCTTTATACTAAGTGTATATATATATATATATATATATATATATATATATATATATATATATATATATATATATATATATATAACCTTATTTCTCCCGCTCCTAGGTGCGCAGAGCCTTTAATTCCAACTATGCATAAGATCAATATATTTCTTGCTCCTGTTCAAGATACAACTGACTACCCCAGAAACAAGTAAAGGAAGCCCGGGTTCAAATGTAAGATAGAGGGTAGAGTCAGCAGGTGGCGCACCATGGACAGACAGGATACGCTTCAGAGATAAACTAGTTCACTCTGGCTCGGAGTTGGCCGGGCCGGGAAAGCAGGAAAGGGCTATCTGACCTCGAGATTGTGTTATCGCTTCCTTAAACGGCGAATAAAACAATAATTTCTTAGCGTGAAATCAGAGGGACTCGCGCCCACGATCTCGAGTTTGAGATATACACTGGTGAAGTGAGGTGAGGTGAGGTGAAAATGTGTGAAAACCGCAATGAAGATCCATTAGAGGGATATCACTTTACTTTAGAAAACAGGAAAGTCTGTCGTTTGAATTAATCCAGGAAGAGACGTTATTTCTCCCATTACAGAAGGAAAACAACGGGACATTATTAAAATCTTTTTAAGCCTACAGCCGACACTTGATCCACTACGGAGGGTAGACGTAAACATTTTCAGGCCATACCTGAAAATGCCGAGGTCGTGTGTCGGTGTAAGTACAGGTACACTTCTCCAGAACGTATTTATACACTGCCTAATACCCAAACTTTTTACCAAAGTTCATGAACTAGGAGGCATTGAGGCGAATGCATTAATAGACACAATCCTAAAATTTCAACAAGTTTGATGAAACAAAGAAAGAAGTAACTACCTTTTTTAAACAAAAATTCGCAAACAAAAATATTAATACAATATCATTTTCATATCCACATATTTAATTTATATGGATTAAATTAGAATTTGGACATCATGGTTTGATTGGTTTTATAGTTTTTTTTTCCTGTAGCTACAGATAAAAACTCTACAAGAATGTAATTTAGCGCCAATATGTACCACTATATTGATATGCGGGCGACAATTTGGGCGACAAAATTATCGCCTTAAATTCTGTAGGGCCATTTTTAATTTTTTTACTCAATAATGAAAAAAAAAATTAACTTTTTACTCACAATAGCTAGACATTTTAAAAATAAAGAATATTTCACTAAAGCTCCAAATCTTATACGGAGTTTAAGCGATAATTTTGTCGCCAAACATCTGCATTTAAAGGTTGCGCCAAATTGGACTTGGAGCGGATTTACCTTCAACTACAAAAAAACAACAAAAGGAAACAGGTAAACCATGAGTTTTCTACTATGCGGTAATGTTTTAGATCATACAATTGCTTGCTAGTTTGTGTGTTTTTTTTTAAATCTGTTAAAAATAACCCGATGATGACTAGAGTTAAGAGATGAAGGCGTCGATGTTAGTTTGAACAGAGTGGGGCAGAAAGCGGAAATGCAAGGACGTCGTCCGAAGAATACACGTTTATTGAAAAACATTCATTTGAAAGCCCATCTGAAGTAGGACAACGATCATTTGGAGTTATCTGGTACGGACTGATGAAACGAAGATTGAGTGGTTTGGCACAAATGATATCAGCTAGGTTTGGAGTAAAGGTGGTGAGGCTTTTCTTCCGAAATAAAACACTGTTCCCACAATAAAACGTGAAGGTGGAGCTATGTATTATGTTGTAGGGCAGTTTCTGTGCAACAGGCGTTCGTACATTCCATCGAATCAACGGAACGGTGAATAAAGATCGCTACAGAAAGATTCGTGTACATTATTTGAAGAGTGATGCTCGCAAGCATAGACAAGGAGGAGGAAGATGGGTCTTTCAACACGATAACAAACCAAAACACTTTCTTTTAGGAGCCCATCTGGCGACTGCCTACTTGGGCATAAGTAGCCGTACTAACCACAGCCTACTGCTAGGCTACATTAAAAAAGACAAATAATAATATGTAAAAAAAAAAGAAAGCAAAAAGGCAACAAGAAGGAAGCGCGCTCCAGCGTCGGGGGCAGGCCCGCCTTCCCCGGCGCAGGAACATGCGGTCCACAACAAACGGTTAAATAAAGTGGAAGTCAACCTACTCCATTTGGGGGAAGGTCCTTGGGAAGAGTCACTAAAACAGAGAGAATAGAATTTGGTTTCTTCCTGGTTAAGGTAGAGTAAAATAACCGTTTGGGGAATCCAGATTACAGTCCCCCGTCCATGCCAGACACCCCAAACATCAATCAATTTGAGAGGTTTGGGCAAAGACGAGTGGAATAACATTACACCCGAAGTTTTGAAATTTCCTAGCTGTTTCTATTAATGCCTCCAAATTTAGTTACTCTGCAATAAATGGTTCATGAACCATGACGAAAATCTTTGGTATTAGGTAGTGGTATGAATACTCTGGAGCAAGTGCATGTTTCTGTCAACACCGCTTCATCGACCGCGCACACTAAAGCCATACACTGCTTCATTAAACCTTCAATTATGAAATTCGATCTATCCTCTAAAACCACACGCTCCACGTCCAATCAAGCTCACCCAAACCCTTGTGGCGGAGATAAGGGGCACCACACTAAGCTTGAATCCCTGGTCATAAACCTACACCCAAAACACTTCACTACACTAGCCCTTTATCCTACCTAAAAACAAATATAAAGATGATCCTCTTTTTTTATCTAGAGCATCTATTATCCAATTAAGTATTAGCAATTAACGATGCAACCATAATATCTGAAGAAACAATCTATTATCCAATTAAGTATTAGCAATTAACGATGCAACCATAATATCTGAAGAAACAATCTCTTGAAACACTTCGCAACATTAACGAGGAAATTCTGCAGCCAGTTCAGCCTCAGGGAAGCACTATGAGTGGTAAGAAAACAGGCGGCCACAATCAAATGAGCTATGTAGTCTCACAACGCCTCTATTTCTATCAACATATTCCCTAATTTTAGCCAGAGAAAATCCAGATTCTCAAATTCGTCTACGAGAGCCTACAGGTGTAAACTACGTATAGGTAAAAGTTTTGCAGATTGTGGTGAATAAAACGAACGTTATCAGCAGATAAGCAGCAATTTACTAGAAAAATTGGTGCCCATAATGATCCGAACGCTTAGGTTTCTTCTAGAGAGAACCGGCATTGTTTCATAGCAACTAACTTCAGTTCAATCCCCTGTAAGATGGGTCGGGTCATCCATTCTCTTGCCAGCTGTCTTCGTTTAGGTAGCATGTCTAAGAAGTCTGTCACGCCTCTGATGGTACAATTGCGCTAACAAGATGGTCTTTTAACTGGAGCCATTGCAGAAACTGTCAATCGCTGCAAAAGAGTACTCCGTAGTATTGTAGACCTATGCAGCTGCAAAAGAGTACTCCGTAGTATTGTAGACCTATGCAGCTGCAAAAGAGTACTCCGTAGTATTGTAGAACTATGCAGCTGCAAAAGAGTACTCCGTAGTATTGTAGACCTATGCAGCTGCAAAAGAGTACTTCGTAGTATTGTAGACCTATGCAGCTGCAAAAGAGTACTCCGTAGTATGGTCAACCGATGACAAAACAAGTTTATGTAAGGACCTTAAATCAACCGGTAGGGAAGACAGGGCGATTACCCAAATTGCGAAGAAGGATTGTCTCAAGACGGCTGGAACAGTTTCTCGAAGGCTTAGTAAGATTTTGGAAATCAATAGATCCATGTAGACTGTGTCACGTCGGCTGGAGAAAGCTAATCTTTCCGCTTGCACACCCGCAACCAAGCCATCTTAGTTTTGCCACTGGGTACGTTGCATGGACGGATGACCAATGGAGTAAAGTTCACTTTAGTGACGAATCTAAGCTCAATTTGTCGGTATCAGATGGCAGGAGGTTCGTTCATTGCAAAGCAGGAGAAAGATGTCGGTCAAATGCACCCAAAAAATGTGAAGTTTGGCAGATGAAGTGACATGGTCTAGGGCAGGGATGGGAAACCTGCGGCCTTCTGGACCATCAGGTGCGGCCTTCTATGGCCTTTTGATATATATTTCTTTTTTGACATTGAACATTTTGTCTAAATCATTATGCACACACACAGACAAAAGGAAAGTTGTGTTTAGTGATGTCGCTCCCAGAGATTGGAAGCATTTTTCTTAAATTCAGTGAATCTAAACTTAAAGCAACGTTTCCGTGTAAGCTACACTAGCCTAGTGGGAGTGAGTGATTTCACGCATGATACAGTAAGAGTTCCTGTCTCGTCCGCCTCCTCACTGTGGTCTGTGCTACTCCGAATAACTACGTACTCTACTCAGTAATTGTGTTGTTGTGGCTTAATTCATACAGACTTGTTTTGTGAGACTGAGTTAGTTTCTGCAACAATTAGGTAATAATAAATAATAATACTAATCACAGAAAAAATATAACTAATCTATATTGTTGTTGTTGTTATAATAATAATAATTATTATAACATGGTTGTGGATGCAGGTTTATCGATGTCTTGTCTAAGACTGTTTTGTCTGGGTCAGTGTGCGGCTGGCCTTACTAATTCATTATTAACCTTTTTTTATGGCTTTTCAGAATAAATACATTTCTTTTTGGCCCATAATTATGTCAAAAAAGTTAAAACAGACTTTGAAAGAATAAAACAGGATCTTTAATGAAGAATGGGAACTGCAATATTTTTTAGTGAATACTGGAGGCAAAATGTCTTGCTTGCTTTGTAATACTGCAATTGTAACAGTTAAGAAATTCAATGCACAGCAACGCTATGTTCTTCATAAAGACAATAGATATGCCAAATTAGAAGGTGAACCTCGAAAGATAGCACTGCAGAAACTGAAAGATGGAAAACAGAAGCAAAGACAATTTTTCCAGTCTGTGTTACATCAAGGGAATGCTACGACAGAAGCAAGCTATAAAGTTGCATATTTGCTTAGAAGCCATTCAGCGATGCAGAACTCATAAAGGAATGTATTTTAGAAGTGGTAGGATGTATAGATCCCGATAAAGTAATAAATATAATGAGGTGCCTATTTCAAGAAGGACTAACACCGATCGACAACATGAATTGGCCTGCAATGTAACAGAACAATTGAAAAATATAATAAAAAAAGAGAATATATTTTACTCAGTAGCTTTGGATGAATCAACAGATTCCACTGATTCAGCAAAATTATTGGATTTTATTCGTGCCATAACAGATGATTTTCAATTATATGAAGAATTGCTTGCTTTAGGGATCCTTAAAGGAAGGACACGGGGGATAGATATTTTTAACAACTTCAAAGAGCAATGTCATAAAATAGGACTAAATTTTACTAATTTGGTAAGTGTGTGCACTGATAGCTATGATGGCTAAAAATGAAGGATTTATTGGACATCTTAAGAGAGAAACCCAAGAACCAAATGTACTGATTTCTTTTCATTGTATTTTACATCAGCAAAATCTCTGTGCAAAATCTGTAACTTTAAATGACACTTTGCAAATGGTTATAAGCATTGTTAACTATATTCGAGTGAATGCCTCAAAGCATCATCAATTTCGAAACATGCTGATGATGGATGACGAAGTAATTAGTGTAGATTTGCCATATCACTCAAAAGTATGCTAGTTGTCGCAAGGGAAAGTATTGGTCAAAATTTTGTCTTTACGAAGGCAAATTATTGACTTTTTCAAAGAAAACAACAAGTATTGTGATTTATCAGATCTAAATTTTTACAGAGATGTTGCCTTTTTATGTGATGTGAAGTCAAAACAAAATGAGTTAAACATTTCATTGCAAGGCAGAAATAAATGTATTTATGATATGTGGCAAAAAATTAAGGCATTTAGAAAGAAACTGTTGTATTTCAAGTCCCTTTTGGCTCAATCAAAACTTTCAGAAGAACACTTTCCCCAGCTTACGAAGGTAATGAGTGAAAATGAAGATACCTATGGATATTTTGAAGAATATGAGTCGGTTTTAGGCACATTGATAGAAGAATACAATAAAAGATTCAATGATTTTGAAAAGCATAAACATCACTCTGAGACTTGTTTTTCAACCTCACTTAGTTGATGTATCAGAGGCTCCAGAAGAGTTACAAATGGAGCTTATTGAAGTCTCTGTTTGAAAAGAAAGGTAACCGTCGAAATTTGGAAAAAGGCGATAGAATATCCTCGTCTTCGTGAACATCAACGACGACTGATTTCCTGTTTTTCTTCAACATACTGTTGTGAACCACATTTTCGTACTTGGCGCAAATCAAGAATTCACTGAGAACACAGTTGATAGACGAGCATTTGGAGGACCTATTGATACTAAGAACCACTATGTTAGAACCTGATATCAAAATGCTTTCTCAAAAGAAGCAAACTCAAAGAAGTCATTAATTTGTATAAAAAAAATGTACATGCTTGCCTACTGTATATTAAATATTAGAAAATGTTATATCCTCGATGTTTATATGCTATTTTTTTATAAGATTATTGTTCCTTGAATTTCAAAGAACCTTCTTTCTTAATTAAAATAATTTGAAATTGTCATGCTTTTGATAAAATTAATTTACTTATTATTTTGAACACTTCTTACATTAATAAAATATTTGAAAATTCTACGTTTTCAATATTACTTGTATAAAAAGTACATATTAAATAGAAATATTTGAAATTATTATGCTTTCGATTTCTATAAAACTGTCTTTTTTATTAGATTAATAACAAATTACTTAAGGGATAAAATAACTTTAAATTTTTTTTATATGCGGCCTTTAGGAGTAATGATGAATTGTAAGATGGCCTTTATGGACAAAAAGGTTCCCCACCCCTGCTCTAGGGTGTGATTTTGGTAGAAGGCACTGGGTCACTTAGGCGCTTACGAGACACAGTGAATGCACAAGTGTAAAAAAAAATGCTGTGTCAGCATGCTTTGGTCCATCTGCGCGCCATGCTACGCTGCGGTGATACCAAGGTCACCGCCTTTAGTGCTTAGGCGCGTTTATTTTTTCTATTTATTTGAATGGGAATCATATAATGAGGGGGTGGGGGACATAAACAAATAAAAGAAACCGCAGTAATGAAACAAAGACAAGGACTCAGCAAACCCCATCAGTAGATCTCTAGATACCGACCGGGTAAAGAGCCTTATTTAAAAATGGCACAAATTCAAGGGACTCACATTTGTGCCTCCCCCTTCAAATAATGCAATCTCCTAAGTCGCTTTCCAAAGAGAGCGTCCCTCCTCCTATTGCCCCTGTGTGCCAAGACCATACTGAGACAGGTTGCACACCAATGACAAGTCTATATCTTCCCACCACTCGAGATAGCCCCACTATCAGACCATTGCAGGCCGCAAAAACGGACTGAATCCTAAACGCTTCTTGCAATCCACGGGGGACGACGAAACCATAATAACTTCGCTGACCACAACCAAAAGGAGTAACTAGGTATGGGTTTTTTTAGGGGGGATGGGAGAGGCCTCCATCAGAATGGAAAGAACAATCGAGTCATTTAGGTGTCACCCTTATAAATTCAGTACCATAATTAAAAGAAAAATCTTTCCAACATAAAAATTAGCGAATTTTGTATTTGTGTGAAAACTCACCAAATTCCACCCGAGTTGATTTGCCAAAAATGTAAAGACATTCCGAGCTCTTTGTATTTATTAACAAATAAATCTTCAAGGACATGTGTGTATGCTTATTTTGTATGTATACATGTAAAGTGTTATGTCTTCACAATTTCACCCGTTTGTGTGTGGTGTTTAGATATGGCTTCTAGAGATGAACATCCAAGGTTAGCCGGATCTAGTGGAGCATGTAACCAGGTTTCGTAGACGTTACCTAGTCACGCGAAGTGTGTAAGAGTCCTTGTTATGGGTGGTTTGTAAGTTCTTGTCATGGGTTGTACGAGTACTTGCCATGGGTGGTGTGTAAGAGCCTTTGTTACGGAGTAACTCCTTGTGGAGGACTTTTCGAGATGTCTGCAAAAGTCCTTGTACGGGAGGTCTGCAGCAGTCCTTGTCACGGGAGCGAGCGATTGGATTATGTGGCTCAAGGTAGAGTCACCCGCACCACGCCGGGGGAGTGTGGAGTGATGATTCCTTACGCGGAAGAGTGGTTAATGTGTTATGGGTTCCAAGGAAAGCAGAGGAAGATGGCAGTATTACAAAGTGATTCTAAGCGCGATAATTTTTGCAGATAAACCAGCTTACGCGCAAACGAGAGACTCGACGCCCCGCCGTGATTCCTGGGAGGGAGGATAAGGGAGGAAATTTTCGTTTCCGCTCTCGCTAGGGATCGAACTCGGTACCCAGGAGGGAAGATACAGCACTTTATCAACTCGGCCCGAGAGACCCAAGATATAAACTACATACATATGTTAACAAATCCCTTGATATGTGCACATAGATCCTGCGATGTGTTAACATAAACACCTTTGTCATCCCCTAAAAACATGATCCCAGAAATCACAACTATGGATAAAATTCACATATTGAGTGCATTCAAGGGATTCTGAGTGGAATCCTTTATAGGACTCAACGCTGACTCGCGAGTCAGGATACAAATAGTGGTCAAATAAGCCAATGCAACGCTGAATCACGAGTCTGGATACAAAGTGGCCAATGCAACGCTGAATCACGAGTCAGGATACAAAATGGTCAGAGGCCAATGCAACGCAGACTAACGAGTCAGGATACAAAATGGTCAGAGGCTAATGCAACGCTGACTCACGAGTCAGAATACAAAATGTGATCAAGGAGGCCAATGCGCAACGCTGAATCACGAGTCGGGATACAAAGAGTGGTTAAAGAGGGCAATTCAACGCGGACTCACGATTCAGGATACAAAATGTGGTCAATGAGACCAATGCAAAGCTGCTGACTCACGAGTCAGGATACAAAAAGTGGTCAAAGATGTTCTAGCGGAGGTAAAAGCTGAAATACATTGAAAACGAGGGCGTCGTCAATGAATCCGATTGATCGGATGAAGCGATACAACGATAAAGTCTGCTTTATATGATAAATAACGCCCACAAGGAAAATGGAAAAACGATTCCGAGCGCTTTCGTCTTTATTCTAAAAGACCTCTTCATGGAATAACATAGGTCGGGACATACAATGTCTTAAATAGTAAGGAGTGGGGGGGTTAATAAGGTTACCTGCCTCAAAACCCTAACTAGGGGGTACAAATTCTTTAAACACTTTTAACCCCCCACTCCTTACTATTTAAGACATTGTCTGTCCTGACCTATGTTATTCCATGAAGAGGTCTTTTAGAATATATATAAATATATATGTTTTGTAATATAAGCATTCGAGCCTTTGTTATCAATTGCTCCTATGAGCTCTTTATTTATTTATTTTTTATTATATTTATTTTTATTGGTTTTTTGCACTTTTCAGTGTTTTTGTAGTCCTATATTTATATACTCCTTATATTTCTCATTACTCTTTTCTGTTCGTATTCTCTTTAGTGTGTCATTCTTCGTTGGTTGTCAATATCGGTGATTCTTTGTTCGGTAGGTCACTTTGTGTTATTAATAGATTGGGTTTACATTCAACGTTGCATTCTTCTTCTCGCTTCCGTCAAATCTCATCCTGTATTTTATCTGACGGATTTCATTGTTTGGTACGATTATTTTGTTTAGTTCGTCCTCGGGTAAAGTTTCCTTTAACTTTTCCCACATATTTTTGGCTCGTTCGTGGAGTACAGAGTTGATAGGTTCAAGTTCGGTTCTTCTCTGCAGTTCCTCGGATGTTATTCGGTCCTGTCTTCATTTATTTTCAATGAATCTCGTTGCCCAGTTTTGTACCCTTTGGGCCTTTCGTATCTGATTTTTACTCAGAATGTGAGTGGGTATGGTCAGATATAATAATTTAGAACGGACGAGGGCTGTATATAATTTTTTTTTTATTGGGAGACATACCCATTCGTCGTTAGCTCGAGTCCGAGGACTCTCCCTTCTGTGTTGTAATGGTATCCTTCCCCCTCGACTCTAATTGTGGCCGTTTTCCTTCGATTAATTGGAATAATTCTGAATTTGTTTGTTTGTTTTAATTTTGTTCCTTTTTTCGAAATCATTTATGTTTTTGATTTCCCTCGTTGTCCTTTGGGCGATATCTCTTGGGTTTTGTCTGTTACTTGAGATAATTTGTGTCATGACATCCGTTAATTGAATGTACATCGCACACTCATCCGTTGGTTGGGGTAGAACATGGGTATATATTGTACGAGGGCGGGTCAATAAGTTTTGCGAATCGGTAGGGCAAAACAGAGGAAGGGGGATGGCTGTTTGTGGGGGTGTTAAGACAAGTTACGACAAGCCAGGACTTGCAGCCGCACGCTCCTGCCTCTTCTATTTAAGAAGCAGTAGCTGATCGCAGATCGTCAGTCACAAATTTTTCAACCATGGAGAAGGTTGAGCACCGCGCAGTGATCAAATTTTTGACCAAGGAAGGCAAGAATGCAAAAGAGATCCATGAACGCATGGCTGCAGTGTACACCGACACTGCCCCTTCCTATGCAACCATTGCTCACTGGAATAGGGAGTTTCGCCATGGTCGTGAGTCCCTTGAAGATGACCCCGCCCAGGACGCCCGTCAGACGTGACCAACGAGGACAATGTTGCCCGTGTGTAGAGGATGATCCTCAAAAATCGACCGGTAAAGGTCGAAGAAATCGAGCGAGAACTTGGAATATCACATGGAAGTGTTATCAACATCATCCACGACAATTTGGCCATGACCAAGGTCTCTGCCCGTTGGGTCCCTAGAAACTTTACGCCCCATGATCGACTTCAACGTCGTCAAAGTCCACAAGGCCAGAGTTGCACAAGGTGCCCTGCGCGAGTGCGGATTCGAGGAGCTCAACCATCCCCCCCTACAGTCCAGATCTGGCCCCTAGCGACTACTTTTTATTCAGCCAGCTCAAGGCTGCACTGCGTGGACGCCGGTTTGGGGACGATGAAGATGTCCAGCTCGCCGTCCAGGAGTGGATTGAACAGCAGTCGGGAGATTTCTAGTTGTCGGGAATTCGAAGCCTCAGGGACAAGTGACGCAAATGCATTGAAGTCGAGGGTAATTATATTGAAAAATAATAAAACACTTTTCCTTATATCCGAATTGCAAAACTTATTGACCGCCTCTCGTATATAAGGTTGGGGAGAGACACCTTCCTTGTGGCAACCCCGCCCGTAGAGGCAATGCGTCACCCATTTGGCCATTTAGTTGCAGAATGGCTTTTCTTCTAATTAGGTAGTAGCATAATATTTTAGTTAAGTTGGTTCCATGTTGAGGGCACTGATTTTTGTTTGTAAGCCGGGGATCCGTACCTTATCGAAGACGTTGGCAACGTCGCGGAGTACGACGTCCACTCTGTTGCCCCGCGCTGTTTCGATGGCAATTTTTTCAGTTATTACTGCCAGCGCTGTTTCCGTCCCTCTCTTGCTCCTGAACCCGTGCTGTTGTGGGTTATATAGGTTATTTTTTTCAAGGTGTTTTTTTTTTAACCTTTCGTTGAGGAGCTTTTCGAGCAGTTTCCCGAGAAACTAGAGTAGTGAGATTGGGCGGTAGCTTTTGATTTGGTGTTTTGATTTACCCGGCTTCGGCAGGAACATCATCTTTGTTGTCTTGAAGGCCTGGGGGTAATATCCAGAATTCAGACAGGCATTGAAGATCCTTAAGATTGCTTCGTGCACGTTGTTTGGTGCATTAGGCAGGTGCGCCTTCGTTATGCCACTTAATCCTGGAGCCCTTTGTTTAAAGGACTTGACTGCATCACACATAAGAGGCTCCATACTCTTCAAAATTGCCACAATTATCATAGGTATCGCGAGAGAATGCCACACAAATTAGGTGGGCCAAAGGCTATGCATGTGAATGGGAAACCACAATAACACGTGACACGGTAGATGCTCAATAACCCATAGGAAATAAAGAAAAATGAAACAAGCGAGATCGTCTGTTCATAAGAACAAACAAGGATTAAACATAGATTAAGAAAGAACGAAGAGAGAGATAAAAAAACTCGGAATAAAATAATATAAACGACTTTGCCAGTTAAGGAATGTGAATATGGGTGGAGCTCTAATCTATGCCATCGAGCACTCTTCGTTTTTCAGGCCACTGCGTTAACCAAGAGGCTACAGCTACAATCCACACGCCCTTAAAAGGATGCTTCAAGATAGCTTATAAGCAGAAGAGTGTAGGTATTGGGAGAATAGATCTGGCACTAAGGCCCGAAGGGTTATCCTATCCTCAACATGAGGTTGTCAACGCGTGCGAACTAATTATCCAATCTGCCATAAACCCATCACCTTATTTTAATCTTTTTATTTTTCTAGGTCCCACTCGAACTTGGATTTGGGGTTTAAGCATTTTTACGCTTGGTGTAAGAGATTCCGACACCGAGGCAGTCGACATATCGAAAATCGAGCAATTAAATCGTTCAGTCGAATTCAGAGATGGAAAATATCATGTTGAGTTGCCTTAGTTCGAGGGGGTTCTCTCAAAAGTCCCACCTAACTTTAAAATGGCTAAAGTAATCGAAAAGGGGCTAAAGAACCCTTCTGGTCAAGTATTTGAGACGCAGTTGAAGGAGGGAATTTAGGAGGAAATCCAAGTAGAGCCTGAAAAATATACTGTAACTAATATACTTGGGTACCACAAAGGCCAGTTGATAAAGATGGCAACTCAGCCCACCACCAAAATCAGAGTTGTTCAATTACGTTACAGTAGCTGTTCAGGGATTTCCTGCTCTCTCTTAAGGAAGTCTCTTTCGCTCTATTAAATCAATTTTGCTATCAAATATCAAACAAACCTTTCTTCAAATCAAATAAAAATAGGTTAGTTTTCTTCTGGGTCAAAGATGGATAGATCGTCACGTATTGCCTATTTCTCTTAGATTAAATTACATATATCCTTAAACACCAGTCTTTTTCCCAACGACATATTTCCCCCATATTCTTAATAATTAATTTTAAGGAGACAATTTCGTCTATACATGTCTCGATACTGAGCTCCGAGAAACCAATTAAAGATTGACACAAGGTGGATTCGAGTATTGTGTTATAATTTTGGAGTAAACGGGGGTCCAATAGGTTTATTGACCAAATGACCCCGAGTTCCCAGTAGTCAAAACAAAGCGAAATGTCCTTTAGCAGATTTCCAGTGTTCGATCCCCTTGGTATATTTATGCCCCAGTCACTCACCATTCGCGATAGGCTTTTGATGCCAAGTTTATGAGCGCAAAAGATTAGCTGGGACTCCGAAGTTAGTGAATAGGACCTAGCCACGTAGGAAAAAATTCGTGCCGATTTGGGAAACTTAGTCGAGATGAAATTCCCTCGGTAGGCGCTCTGGAGAACGACAATAAAGCAGAAAGGCGGACACTTTACGATTCCGATCTACTTGTCTTGAGTTGGTAGTTCTTGGGAGCAGTTGATCCGTGTGATCAAACCTTGCCTACATATGCCCACTAATTTGACTTGTTCACTTTAATCGATTCCATTCAAACCGCCATTTGGACTTCCTCTTATTTATCGTTCTTCCGAGTAGGATTTACTCCTTCTTACTCCCAATTCCTTCCTCAAACCTCATTATAATTCTAATCTTCAAAATTTCGGAAAAGGATGATCTCTTGTGGACTCCTGAGGTTTATTCCCAGGAGGAATTTAACATTTTTTTCCGACGTCTCTCTTTAAAGTTTGAAGCAAGAGAGCTTTGGCACGCTGCGTACCTTCTAAGTTTGAGGGAACAGAGTCGAGATCTCTTTCAAACGGCATTAACGAATCGTTTGAAGGTCGGTGATATCTTTCTTATTCAAAGCCCTATGAGAACGCGCCCTTTTGGCAAATGAGGTAAGTTCTAGAGGTTGCTCATGAGGATGATAAAGTGTGAGTAGTTAGATTGCTAAAAAGGGATGGAGAAATCCTTCAGTATCCTATTCAAATTCCTATATCCTCATGAGCTTTCTATCACCTTTTCCAGCTTTAAATATACAAAACCCTGCTCTGTGAATTACGATAACAAACTGGATACGAAAATCTTATAATATCTCCGTTCCCGAAGGAGTTTTCCCTCCTGGCAAGATTCCTCATTCCCAAGTACGTTTCGAAGGTCGGAGACGCTTTCAGCAGGAAGAGAAGCTATGGAGTCTCGTGAAAACCTTAAAAAAAATATTTGAGTTACCATAGTTTCAGCCTCTCCCCTAAGTAGGTTAAACTGTTTTATTTATGATTGCCTGAAGACGAGGTGAGCACCCAGTCTAAGAATATCATTCAAGCAGAGAAAGTATATAATTTTTTTTTGTTGAAGATATTAATTCAAATATTCCAATTTCAAGCGTCAAAACATTTAGTTTTGTTTTTTTCTCACTGTATATTCGTGCTTAAGGATACCACTCTTTCTTAAATTTTTTTGGGAGAGGTTTTAAATCCTTCCAAAAAATAACTGCGATCAATTCGTATTAAGTTCGTCCCTTATATCGGGGAAACAGAACATAATTTATTTTTTCTAGTAATATTTAACTCGACTTAGTATAAATGGAGGGAAGGCGTCAGTATTTTCCAATACTGGAATGTACTTTGTCCAACAAAATGCTGGACACCTGACCATCTTATGAATTGTGCACGGCGCAACAGAACTGATACCCCCCAATGAGTCAACAACGGTTGATCGAATCCACCGACGCAATAGGCCTACGAATAGGAAATAAATCTCGCGTCCAGAGTCAAGTTTTAAACGAGCAAAAATGGAGAATAGAGACCTTGTGAGCTCCGTAGACGGAAGAGAGGTGTGTGCGAAAGAAACATAGATGGAAGAGAGAGCGATGTTGTGATAGGCTGTGATGACGTATGTACAGGGTGGTCCGAAAGTCTTGCCGCCCCTCCTCCTGTAAATATAGTTTTAATTTTTTATTTCAAATATTATTGTAGCCTTTACATCACCAAAGCAGTTACACACAGGACATGGCGCAGCATCATTTTGTGCCACGAAAGTGATGATCATACATACCTCGATGTGTGTGTGAATGAAAGTGAATACACTAAAACCAGTACATGTGTTTGATACTATATTTTTCCTCTATTGTTCTTATTACTTTTCGGTAGAGGGTGACAAGATTTTCGGACCACCCTGCACGTGTGACTTGGTTTGTCGCCAATCGGCGACTAGCTAGCTCCCTATAAGCACCAATTATTTTTTTTTGTGCCCGCTATCCTTTGGAATCGACCCTGTTACCTGGAAATCTAACACCTTCGTACAAAGATTCACAAGGACTCAAAAGTGCGAACTCGCTCCATCACGCCAAACAATTACTAATGAGACGCCTCAAAACTCCACATCGTAGTTTTTATTTGTACAAATAAATCGTAGTTTTGAGTGGCAAATGTCCTCTTTTGTACCAACCTATTTCTGGGGTTCATTCAATAGGCCCAGTATTAAGAGAATACTTCGAAATGCATTGCTGTAGCAGTACGATACGGAATCGGAGTGAATACAGTAATTGATAATGGAGGAAAAGAACAAACTCTGAACAATCGTTCCAAGAACGAGAAAACTCGAGCGCCATCGAGGGAGCAATAAAATCCGGAATCATCGCAGATGAGGCAAGAAGGATCACTCCTCGGCCTAGAACACTCGAGTGGTAAAATTTCGGAGATTGAGAGAAACTAACCAGATAAGCGACGCCCTCCGCGCTCCTCATTCCCTTCGAGTAATCTTTGCAGTCAGGAGAAAGCGAACTGTCGTCATAAAATAGGCCTTTGGAGGCGTGCGGTATAATAACTTAAATCTTTCATGTCGCCCTTATTCTCACTCTGTCTATAGGTCTACCCATTTCCCAGATGCGGAGTTTCCATCATCCCAGGAAATGCACACTTCCCCGAGGGCAGTATTCGAACCGAACAATGGGGGGTTCGTTAAAGGGGGTGTCGGGCGGTGGGAGAAGGTAACATGAGGGGAGTTATTAAGATCAACTGCCATCGCCATTCAGTCAACGGCAAAAAGGCTAGGCCTATTGGAAAGTAGGCCAGGCATCTCGTGAATATGGAGGCGGCGTGCGTGAGATTCTCTCATTTTCCGACAGGACAAGAAAATTAGTGGAGAAAGAGAGTGTGTGAGTGTGAGCGCCTGTAAGGGACACCTTTCAGCACTCATCCCAATTAGTTGACTGCCCGGTATTCATCCACCTCTTTAAACGAAGGGGGTGCGGGTTGTGTCCTAACGAACGGAAATAGTTGGCAATGTAATGCCACTACAAACCCGAAAATATCGGGAATCCTAACCAAGTTTCGAGTATGCTTATCGAGATGTATCCACATTTCTTCCCCCCCCCCTTTTATATTTTCAATTAACCCCTCCATCCCAACCGCCAGCAGAGAAAAAAGATCGTATGAATTTTTGTGCTCGTTGTACGAGGTTTCACACTCCTAGTAATCTCGCTGTGCCCCTCCTCTCATCATTTATTAACCGAGTGAAATTTCATTCGTTAGTTACGCTAGTTTCAGTTCTCACTTAGAAAAAAAAGTCCTATCCAACATGTCATCCATCCACCGTGTTCATTTCTTTCATTTGCTGAATGCCATTATTTATGTTCCATTAATGCCCCCCCCCCACCCCCGAGAAGAGCTCCACACAGCCTACTAACAGCCACAGGGTGACCCTGTCTCTTGTGAATGAAACCTAGCGGATTTTCCAGTGATTCTGATTATGCTGTCATAAAAATAATCAATGCTACGCATCGGAAAGAAAGAAATCGACTTAAAAGGACGATGGTAGAAAAATAGGTGAAAATACCAAGCTAAGATCAGATCATCGGCAGATAGTGAAATTCTTGGAGAAAGGGGGGAGAATCACGCGTCGGGCGTCTAACGCAAATTCCAGTTCTGCTCCTTAGACACTGGCGAACTGTAGCAACTGACTTCAAAAAAAGTGTGTTAATAGGTCGTTAAAACGCTAACTTTCCGTTTCCATTTTTTGTTCCTTCAAAATTTCCGAAGAAGGCTCCAAAATGTCTTGTCGTCTTAGTTAGTTTCCCAGAGAATAGAAAAATGAAGGTTCATAACAAGGGGGGCGGGGGTACGGTGTTGTACAAATTTAAAACAAATTATAAATGCACCAGGGATGTTTCTTCACCTCCCGGAGTCTTGAGATGCACAAGGGCGTTAAAATAAACCCTCCAATCACAAGTGTGGAAAAGGAATAAAAAAGATTTTATCAACCAGGTAATCGGATCCGGGTGATACTGGTTAACAAAGAATCAGTATGCGGGCCAGTAAGGAAACAAAATAGAAGGGGTGGATTTAAGTGTGTCGAACCCAGATGGGACTACTCAATAACTTGAGCCATGAAGCGTGGCGACAAGCACAATCGTCAACGAAAGTAATACCTAACAAGAAATAAATAGTGGGCAAAGAAGAGCTGGGCAGATTGATTGTCTTTTATTATAACACACCTACGCACAATAATGTAGTCATGGGAAACAAGAACCCCCTCAAAAGGATAAACCGAGCTCCCAAGTAGCGTGGCCAGAAAATGGTCAGTTGGCCCCGAATGGGTGGAACGGGCACCAAAGTATAGAACAATTAATGATGAAAGGCGACAGAAAAAAACGAAAGCAAAATATCGAAAAACAAACCGAAAGGTAAAGGAAATTACTAAAAAAAATAAACGAAATTGAAAAGAACAATACGCCAAGAACCATAGTTGAGGATAAAACGGATCTAAACACTTGTCGTGGCATTTCCTCGAGGTCGAGGATAAGAGTCTTCATTGTGAAGAGTTCCGTGAGCGAGTTTGTTTAAAGTGTAAGCACACAAACTTCACAAGCCTTCAGCTGGGTCCTTTTTTTTTTAAGAGCCTATCTGGCGACCAACCACTTGGGCACAAGTCACCGCACTCACGACAGCCTAGCACTAGGCTACTATAAAATAAGAATGAAAAGCAATAACAACAACAACAATAATAAGGGAAAATCGTAAGAAGGAGGAAGCAAGCTCGTGCGTCGGGGGGAGGTCTCCCTGGCGCAGGAACGTGCGACCTACAAAGAAAAAAAAACAAAAAAAAACTAATTAAATAAAAGGGAGAAGGCCGGCCTCCCCCACCAGTCAATGTGCACGCACTCGTCCCGAGTAGAAGGGACAGGCGGTAACGACCCCGCCCATCCCGGTACCGGGACAGGTATCGTGCGCGAAGATCACCCAGACTGGGACATTCGACAAGAATGTGCCGAACGGTCTGGAAGACGACGCAGTTATCACAATAGGGCGCAGGTGAGCGCTCCATTAAATGGCGATGCGTCCCGCGAGTGTGCCCAATTCGGAGACGACAGAAAACGACCTGAAGCCGTCGCGGCATTGGGGGATAGGTCCATGGGAACAGTCGCGGCGCAATGGCACGCAACCTTAAGTTCCCCTGGACCGTCTCCCATCTTCTTTGCCAAGCAGTCCGAAGAGCTGCCCGTGTTCCTGCCATGTAGTCTGTGTGTGGAAGAGCGAAACGCTGGTCCGGTCGCCCGGTCCTCGCGGACTCTTTGGCGCCCTCATTCCCTGCAATTCCTACATGTCCAGGAACCCAGCAGAAGATAATCTCGACATCCACCCGGCTCACTAAAATCGTGGCATCACGGATATCGCGAACCAGAGGGTGCAGAGATTCCAATGCCTAGAGAGCACTCAGGGCACTCTGTGAGTCGCTATAAATCACGATCCGGCCTCCGAACCAGGCACGTCGCATAATCACCGCTAACGAGTGGTGTATTGCCACCAACTCAGCCGTGAAGACAGACGCAGCATCTATCAGAGTCCCGCTGACTTCAAACAGAGGGGATACGGCGTGGAAACCGAACCCCTTTTCGGACTTGGAGCCATCCGTATACACTGGCACGGTTCCAGCGTGACACGAGATGTGCTCCAAAAAGGCCAAACACAATACTCCCAGCGCTGTAGAAGTTTTAGGAGCAGAAGCGTGGCGACAAATAGCCAACGGTGGTACCCTCCAGGGTGGCGTTCTGGGCAGAACCAGGGGCACCACCGGCCCGATTTTTTTTTTAAAATTTTATAGAGCCTTTCTGGAAACTGCCCACTTGGGCATAAGTCGCCGAAAAACACGACAGCCTAGAACTAGGCTACTATAAAAAAATATGAAAACATAACGATATAAATTGGAAAACTTAACAATCAGAAAGCAATCTCCGGCAGCGGGGGGAGGTCCCCCTCAGCCCGGTGCAGGAGAATGCAACTTACAAAACAGCAATAACAAACGAAAAACAAAAAGAACCTTAAATAAAGGGGAAGAAGCCCGGCCTCCCCCCCAAAAGTCAACAAGTCCAGAAGACAATGTGCACGAACTCGTCCCGAGCACAAGGGACAGGCAGTAGCGACCTCACCCATCCCGGTACCGGGACAGGTATCGTGCGTGAAGATCACCCAGACTGGGACATTCGACAAGAATGTGGCGAACAGTCTAGGGAACGACGCAGTCGTCGCAATAGGGCGCAGGCGAGCGCTCCATCAGATAGCGATGCGTCACACGAGTATGTCCTATTCGGAGACGACAGAAAGCGACCTGAAGCCGTCGCGGCATTGGAGGATAGGTCCATGGGAACAGTCGAGGCGCAATGGCACGCAACTTTAAGTTCCCTTCGACCGTCTCCCATCTTCTTTGCCAAGCAGTCCAAAGAGCTGCCCGTATTCCTGCAACGTAGTCGATGTGAGGAAGAGCGAAACGCTGGTCCGGTCGCAGAGTCCTCGTGGACTCTTTGGCGCCCTCATGGTGCAATTACTACATGTCCATGAACCCAGCAGAAGATAATAGGTCTGCCCGGCTTGCTAAAACCGTGGCGTCACGGATATCGCGAACCAGGTGATGCGGAGATTCCAATGCCCCGAGAGCACTCAGGGCGCTTTGTGAGTCGCTATAGATCACAATCCGGTCTCCGAACCGGGCACGTCGCGTAATCTCCCGTACCGAGTGGTGTATTGCCACCAGCTCGGCCTTGAAGATAGACGCAGCGCCTGGTAGAGCCCCGCTGACTTCAAACAGAGGGGATACGGCGTGGAAGCCGACCCCCTCTTGGGACTTGGAGCATTCCGTATACACTGGCACGGTTCCAGCGTGACACGATGTGTGCTCCAAAAAAGTCGAACGCAATACTCCCGGAGCAGTACAAGCTTTGGGAGCAGAGGCGTGGCGACAAATAGCCAAATGTGGTTCCCTCCAGGGTGGCGTCCTGGGCAGAACCAGGGGCGCCACCGGCCCGAGAGCTATATCTAGCTCTCGAAGGAGTTTCCTAGCCCTAAACTCAAAGGGCTTAGGGTATGACCTGCGTCTCTCGCCGGCACAAACACCGTCGAGATCAACTGCGGATGCTTTGAGAGCCGTTGGCGACAAAGGAAGATACTACGCTCGTGCGTACAGTCAAGTAATGCACTGTGCACGGCGCATAGATAATGGCATCTCTCCAGCATCGACAAGCAGGCTCTCAATATGGGAAGTGCGGATTTTTTTTTTCAAGGGGCTATCTGGCGACTGCCCACTTGAGCATAAGTCGCCGCAAACAAACAGCCCACTTCTAGGCTACTTTACAATAAAAAAATTAACAGAAGCAACAATAAAATGGGGATAACAATCAGGGAGCAAGCTCCGGCGTCGGGGAGAGGTCCCCCTCCCCCCGGCGTAGGAGCCTGCGACCTACAAAAAACAAAACAAAAACAAACAACAATAAAAAAAACAAGTTAAATACAAGGGAGAAGGCCTGCCGGCCTCCCCCAAAAAGTCAACAAGTCAATGTACACGAATCTGTCCCGAGTACAAGGGACAGGCGGTAGCGACCCCACCCATCCCGGTACCGGGACAGGTATCGTGCGCGAAGATCACCCAGACTGGGACATACAAGAATGTGCCGAACAGTCTGGGGGACGACGCAGTCGTTGCAATAGGGCGCAGGCGAGCGCTCCATCAAATAGCGATGCGTCACACGAGTATGTCCTTTTCGGAGACGACAGAAAGCAACCTGAAGCCACTGCGGCATTGGGGGATAGGTCCATGGGAACAGTCGCGGCGCAATGGCACGCAACTTTAAGTTCCCTTCGACCGTCTCCCGTCTTCTTTGCCAAGCAGTCCGAAGAGCTGCCCGTATTCCTGCCATGTAGTCGGTGTGAGGAAGAGCGAAACGCTGGTCCGGTCGCAGAGTCCTCACGGACTCTTTGGCGCGCTCATTCCCCGCAATTCCTACATGTCCAGGAACCCAGCAGAAGATAATCTCGACATCTGCCCGGCTCGCCAAAACCGTGGCGTCACGGATATCGCGAACCAGGGGATGCGGAGATTCCAATGCCCCGAGAGCACTCAGGGCGCTTTGTGAGTCGCAATAGATCACAATCCGGTCTCTGAACCGGGCACGTCGCGTAATCTCCCGTACCGAGTGGTGTATTGCCACCAGCTCGGTCGTGAAGACAGACGCAGCGCCTGGTAGAGCCCCGCTGACTTCAAACAGAGGGGATACGGCGTGGAAGCCGACCCCCTCTTGGGACTTGGAGCCATCCGTATACACTGGCACGGTTCCAGCGTGACACGATGTGTGCTCCAAAAAGGTCGAACGCAATACTCCCGGCGCAGTACAAGCTTTGGGAGCAGAGGCATGGCGACAAATAGCCAAATGTGGTACCCCCTAGGGTGGCGTCCTGGGCAGAACCAGGGGCACCACCGGCCCGAGAGCTATATCTAGCTCTCGAAGGAGTTTCCTGGCCCTAAACCCAAAGGGCTTAGGGTATGACTGGCGTCTCTCGGCGGCATAGGCACCATCGAGGTCAGCTGCGGATGCAGTGAGAGCTGTTGGCGACTGAGGAAGGCGCCGGGCTCGCGCGTACAGGCGAGTGATGCACTGCACGCAGCGCAGAGCGAGTGGCATCTCCCCAGCATCGACCAACAGGCTCTCAATGGGGGAAGTGCTGAAGGCACCGGTCGCAAGGCGAAGGCCGGTGTGGTGGATCGAATCCACCTTCCGCAATAAACGCTCGGCTGCGGACGCATAAAACTCGCATCCGTAGTCGAGCTTCGAACGAACAAAGGATCGATAAAAAAGTAGGGCAGTAGCCCTATCAGCGCCCCAAGCGCTGAACGTCACGGAACGGAGAATGTCCATGGCGCGGGTACAAGAGACCCTAAGGCTGCGAATATGAGCCTCCCAGGTGAGGCGTCGGTCGAATACAAGACCAAGGAAACAAATGGCAGGGTGAAACTGAGACGATCGGAGCTAACTGTAACAGAATTGTTGCAGCCTTCTTTCGCCTTCACAGCCGTTGAGTTTTAATGAGATCTTCGTCCGCCTGTTCTCCCGTTGAAGACTCGGCAGGGATTTGAAATCAGAGTTATCCTTCTCTTAGGTGGACGGCCTGTCATAGCTACGAGCTCCACACATCAGTGCCCACCGTGATGCCCAGTCACAGAGGTGGCCTCCCTAGTAAATA
Organism: Ceratothoa steindachneri; assembly: GCA_963969495.1. Classification (NCBI taxonomy): domain Eukaryota; kingdom Metazoa; phylum Arthropoda; class Malacostraca; order Isopoda; family Cymothoidae; genus Ceratothoa; species Ceratothoa steindachneri. The sequence goes on along the minus strand of OZ018321.1, from coordinate 149,071,916 downwards.
GTGTCGGCATTTTAAAAAGTATCCGGACGGATATTCGAACTGCCAATCCAACAATTGCAGGGCAAGCGCGCTAACCACTATATGGGTACTAGTGTCATCAACGTAGACAGACAGCAGAAAAGTAGTTGAGCGAAATTATAGAAAATTGGCTGCGATTAGTAGGCTTCCTAGAGTACCCGTGGCGTAAAAAAAAATGATCAAAATATTATATTATTATTGGTTTGCCAATACTAAATAGTATGGATTAATTGAATTTCGGGAAATTCTTTCATCATACACCACTTTCTCACAAAGTGAGGTAAGCAGTCATCAATGGCACTTAAAAACTATCCACTCCCTTATCCATCATCAAAAAGCCACTCATCATATATTTCAAGCCAAATTGATGCTGCATTCTTTGGGGGGAAAAGTGGCTCAGGATTTCGTTCAGTCAAAGTTCATCCAGGGAGACAAAGCCCAAGGATCTCGTCCAGTCAAATTCCCTCCAGGGAGCCAAAGCACAAGGATGTCGCCCATTCACAGCTCTCCCAGGGAGCCAAATCCCAAGGATATCATCCAGTCAAAGCTCATCCACGGAGCCAAAGTCCAAGGATTTCGCCGAATGAAATATCATCCAGGGAGCCAAAGCCCAAGGATATCGCCCAATCAATACTCATCTAGGGAGCCAAAGCCCAAGGATCTCATCCAGGGAGTCAAAGCCCAAGTATTTCGTCTAGTCAAAGCTCACCCAGGGATATAGAGCCCAACTTCCCCCCCCCCCCTCCCAAGCCCAATAATCAATCTATCATAGACAAAATCAGCCACTTGCCCATCGGTCAGCCCCTTCTCTCCCAAACTCTCATTCACATAATTATTTTATCAATCTACATTTTAGGCAGTCTTCGCACACACACTTTTTCTCGTCACCAATTTATTTCCATCTATTCTTCGGACACGCTCTTACACCTCCTCACAACACTCACAACCGCGTTCCCAACTCTATTTACCCTTTGCATACAGAGCAACCCTCTGAAATTGTCTATTTGTAGTCTTCTCCCTCGATATCTTGTCTTCTTCCATTCTCAATCGCACACACCAACATTGCCACCAGCATGCACTCTCATGCAACTCCTGGCATATTCCACACTCAAGCCCTTATTACCCTGTTCACTCGTTAAGATTTCTTACCATTCAAAACATTACGATCGCAATGTGGTTCATCTTTACCATTATCATTCACGATAGATAAAACGCCACACTTTACAAATCCTTCTCACTCTCAGCCACTAAGTCATCAGCATATACTGCACTCACAAAGAATCCATTCCACACCAATCTCACATCCCTATTTCTTCATTCGCACTTCTCTAAGTACTCTATTCATAAAAAACATTAAATAGCCATGGCAAGATGACACACTTACTTTTTACACCCCTCTTATATCAAACAAGTCACTATGGTCATCCTTTCACCCGAACGCCGCCTTACTTCTAACCTAAGTACTATTCACACTAACAGTTTATCACACCATACATTCTTAGAACTTGCCATAATGCTTCCATATGTACAAAATCATTTGCTTTCTCCAGATCCATGAACCCAACATACACTTTACATCTCTAATCATCAAGTTTTTTTTCAGCTGGTTGGGTGCAAATATCTGAACCACACACCACTACCCTCTCTCAACCCATCTTACCCCCTATCAATCCATTATCCTTCATATACGCTCAATCATAACTTTTCCATACACTTTGCCTCCGACACCCAGCAAGCAAACATATCTACTTCAAAATACCTTACAATACAGACACCAGACTCATTCCATATCAATTACCACCACTTTTTATCATCTCAGCGACTGTATTTCAGCTGCCTTTCATTTTTTTCAGACCTCTCAAGGCACATTTACGTGTGATAGAAAGAGTTCCATCTAACAAACTTAAAGTTCTACTTTTACAGCACGTGTCATTAAAACGCCTTTTCCACATTGTATGCAGGTGTGTCAAGATGGAAGTGAAAAGAATTGAGATCTCTGCTATCCTGTGCACGGGCTACAATAAGTCCAACTTTGCTAAGCGGCTCAACGTCAGTCAGATGACCGTCCACAGAGTCGCGGAGAGGCTCAAGAACGGTGAAAAATTCAAAGATCGACCTCGTTCAGACAGACCTCAAGTTGTAAACCTTTTGACTATGGGAAAGGCATTCGAAAGTGCTCCGAAGCTTAAAATGACTACGCTCGCGAAGAACATCTCGGTGGCCACAGTGTCCAAGGCCGTCAAGGAGGGCGACAAGAGCTTGTGGCGCGTGTAAAGGCCTCTGATCACCGACCGTATGCGAGAACAACGTCAGGATGCTGTCGTCGCCTTCTCAAATGGTAATCGACTTCTCATTTTTTTTCTGATCAAAAAACCTTCAAGGTCGATCAGGTCATCAACAAGCAGAACAACCGCGCGGTAAGCTTCTACCAGGGCGTTTAAGAGGTCTGCTACGTGTCCACGACAAAGCACCCAGCTTCCGTGATGATGCTCGGCGTCTAGCTTCGAATGGCGAGATGGCGCTGGAGCGGTTCGCGGCCGATTACTGGCTCACTGCGACCGAATACAGGGACATCTTGAGTAGGAAATATCACGAAGGCGAAGTAAGTCTTTCAGCAGGATGGTGCCCGGGCCCAAACGGCCAAGAGCGTGCAAGAGTCGTTGGAGTTGAACATGAACTTCTGGTTGAAGGACTTATGGCTGCCGCAGTCGCCTAACCCTAATCCCATCTACTACAACGTGTGGGCGCATGTCGAGGGCAAGGCCTGCAAGGTCCGCCACAGCAACGTCGACGAGCTGAAGTCCTCCATCAAGCACGTGTAGGCCAGCATGAGGAAGGACTTCGTCCACAACTTGCGCACGGCATTCACGTCTCGCCTGGAGCGCGTGCTCGCAACCGAAGGCGGCCACATTAATTAATAATACAATTTAAACATATTTATATTTTAAAACAATAAAAATGTGCCAAAACTATCAGTGTCCTTTGTTGAGAGTAGTGTAACGAGTGTAACAGGACTTTTGCAATACCCAGTACACTAAAATTACACACAGTTTCACCCTTGCAAATCAAAACGTCAACCACATAATTCTCGAGCTAACACATTCATCCAACCATTGCACCGTGATACTCCTCATTAAATGGGCTCCATGGAAAAACTTACACTTATCACCCATTTCTTTGCCGGCGGCAAATTTCGCAAGTTAGCCGCCGACCAGTTTTCGTCCATTCATCCATGATCGGAGTTGGTTGACTTCTGCCTCTTCTCTCCGGCTGGGGTAGTGGTTTTTTAATATGTATGCATTCTCCCCGCCACTTTCTCATTCTATGGCTCATCCTTCTTATCCTTTTAAGCACGTGCAAGAGGATGTCAAATATAGCGTGGTCAACCTTGCTGCGGCTAACATCTGGAGGATTGTGTGGCTCCCTTCCAACCCCAACAGCTGCATTTTTTCTTCCCAGCGGCACTGCCTACAAGAGGATCTGCGGTTATATGCATAGGTGTGCGCGATAACGAAAAAAATGTATCACGATAACCGATAAATCGATAACAATAATCTTATCGGCGATAATCGATAACTGAAGATAAATTTATCGCCTAATAAGGTGATAACCGATAAATCCAAAATTATAATACAATATTGATTATTGACTATATATAGCGTTATTTTATAATACAATAGTAAGAATATTTTAATACTGTTTCTTAGTTTCTTACCTGGTGAGGCTCTCCTTCATCTCCTCATAGGTTTTGAGGATCCTCCTCCCAGCTCAGACCTACCTATTTCTGGCTCCAAGGCATGCGCGGCTCGCCCCTGTGCTAAACTGGAACCAAAAACTGAAATTATCGATTATCGCTAGTTTGGAACCAAAAGTATCGGCGATACCGATGAATTGATACGCGGGGGTAAAAACAATTGGATAACCGATAACCCGATATCGTTATCGCGATAACGCCCACCTATGGTTATATGTCTTTCACGCGTTTTCACTTCCTCTATCTTAGCCACTTTCTGCGGGAGATGCCCTCGTCGGCATATCACTTTTAATTCGAGGGGAAAAACAACAAAACAAACTTTTCTCTTGTTTTCCATTAGTCCTAGCCGTTGTTCCGTTTCCCACTAAACACGAATGCGAGCGCAAGGAAAAAAAACTCCAAAGTGTCAAACGAAGGATAGAACTGGCGGGCGTGAATAGAGGACGCCGTATGCGAAGGCCGTGGGAAGGTGGGCAAAATAATAGGAATACATTACTAAATGCATGTTTTATCTGTGGTATTACCGTAGTGTACACGTTGGTAGTTGAATGCAAATGAAAGAAGCTGTTTTTAAAGGAACCTCTTTTTTTCCCCATTTTGATGGCAAGCACAGGACTAATTTCGGAGGATCATGCTTCATCCTTCAGCTGTACGAATGATAGAATTTTGCCCAAAGAAAATTTGAATGATAATCAAACTTCCTTCTCCCTTTTATTACTGTGCTTATCCACCGCGATATAGATTATGTCTCCAATTTACTGTTTATCGTACTCATTCAAATGCTTACTTACTTTTTTGCCCTGATCCTAGTGTGTGTGTGTGTCCGTCAGAGATTTTTATGGTAATATCTGACGTTGTTGTGAATTTTTTTTCTTGCACACCAATTTTGAATGTGTTGTGAAATAAAAAAAAAACGTTTTCTTTCGCACACTTTCTTAATTTTGTACGCGAAGCGAACAAGCGCCGCAAGCCAAGCAAAAAAACGTGCGTAGGGCGGGTTTTTGCTAGTTAAAGAAATCATTTGTCTCGACCATGTTTTCCCGTGCGTACAGGATCTGATCGAGTGAAATTCATAATATTCCGAACATCCGTTATTGCCTCTCACATCCTACATTTTTTTAATGAAGCGGAGTTGTAAGATAGAAGAAAACATTTTATCACAACTTAAAAACTGGGAATGACATTAATCCCTCTACCCATAGTAAGAATGACCCTCGAACTAAGGCCATTTACCTCAGAAGATTTAAAAACAAAGATTATGTACGCAGTCTAAAGCTTTATTTAAACACATGGATTACAGTAACCATAGTGTGAATATGAAAAAAAGAACCACCCTAATTTATCTATAATTTGAATGACTGGTTCAAGCGACAGTAATTGATTCCATCCCAAATTTTAAGTCCCAGAAAGAGAAGTTCCGGTTCAATCAGGTCATCCTTCACCACTCAGGTAGGAATCACCTGACCATTAAGAGTTAGTCCCTCTTTCGACATATTTTTTCCATGTGTTTTAGCAACCCTGGCTTTCTCTTGGTCGTTATTTTTTCTCATTTTGTAGATAAGAAATGCCTTAGGGCAAAGTTTTACGTCGTTGTGCAGCTGAAGGTTCAAATGTGATGATCCGAAACGACTGAATTTGTAATAAAAATAAAAAGTCCTCTTAAAAACAACTTTCATTTCTTAATTCCTTGAATGTATCGAAAAATTGACTCGTACACCTTTTTGACAGTGGTCACTGGAACTTTAAACCATTTTAGCGGTGGATCGATGCATTATCATCTTGAAATAACGGGCTTCTTTTGAGCAACAATTTGTACTGTAGGATGGCCTCTGGTCACTCAAAACTGACAAATCTCACGGGGGTTATATTTACCGCTACAACATCATCATGACCAAGAGATCCATGATAACGCTGCCCAAATCAACACGGGTTCTCAAAGGTGGGATCAGATGGTCGGGATTAAAAGTGTCTTTGAGCTGCCTTCATAGGTAAACGCCATGAGGATGGAGAAAGTGTGAAAAACGATTCGTCAGACTAAATGACGTCCTCTCATTGATTGTTCCATTGTCCATTCTGAGTATCAGTATTACATTTATTCGCATTTTAAAATTTATGTAAAAAAAAAGAAGAGGTTTTGCAATTGAAACCCTTCCATGGTATGCAACTGCAAGCACCACTCGACGAACTGTTTTGGTCGACACTGAATGGATGATTTCTTGGTTTGGCTCTTCTGAAAACACTCAACGCCACGATGCGTCATAAAGCTCTACGACCGCAGTTAAGGACTTTTGCTTCTGTCCAGGGGTACGCCTACATATTCATTTTTTCCTTGATTTATTGACAATCGGAGTATTTATTTTTTAATTATTTCCAACAAAAGAAACAATCAGTTTCCACCCCGTACCTGCTTATTTAAATAAAGAGAAATCATATGAAGTGCTTATTCAAATAAAGTGACATCCAGAGAGGTGCTTAACTGCTTGTGAAATTTGAATAAAATAACATGCAGATTGCGGTTATTTAAGAAGATGGACCTGCATAGAAGCATTCAACAAAATAACATCCTTATAAAAAAGAAAGCTTCAAGGCTAATCAAAAGCCTAAACGAGGCAGCTCCTGTTCCCATTATCCAGTTCAGTCCCACCCAGCATCCTCATCCATAAATCTATCTAATCTATTCTTAAAACTCCGGAGGGAGGGATCTTCTATCACATGACAACTGAACTTATTCCATTCATCTACCACTCGATGTGCAACCGATTTCTACCAATCTTTTAACTAAACCTAAACTTGTCCAGATTAAACCCATTGCAAGTGTCCTATACTATTCACTAAATATAAGAAGCTCGCTCGCCTATCTCTCCCCTATTATCACCTTTTACCCCCTGAAAGACCTCAATCAGGTCCACTCCAACTCTTCTCCTTTCCAACGTAGATGGATGCTTATTTAAACAAGAGGAAAAGTCCCTCCAATGACCTGCGGCGTTTTGTGATAAGATGATATATGGTTATTGCATTGATGGTTTCCCATGGTTCAAATCACTTAAAAGTGCTTTTGAATGGTTAAATGAGGCTTCTGCCACTAGATGACACCACCCAGCGCCAAATCGATGGCAGATCTGAAATCGCCAGGGTGAATAACCATATGTCCCATGGCCATATGGGTCATTACATGGCTCTAAATGGGTACAATTGAACTTTACTCCTCTTGAAAAAAAAAAGCGACTCCTAGACCAGGAGCTTCGCCGCAGGTAAAAATGGACATGCTTATAGATGGTGATTTGAATAAAGGAACATTTAAGGGAACATTGAAGAATCATTAAAGGAACAGCCGCGTAGTTGTAAATTGTGTAAGATTCTATCTCGGTATTAGGAAGCGCAGGGGACTTAGGTGACCCGAAATTGGAAGTTGTTCGTAATGCGCTTCCTGCAGTTATATGACAGCGGTACCCTTGGTGCTGTTCGCTTTTTCGTCTCGGGTATTATAGCCCTTTCCCCGGCAAAGGAAGCAAGATCGTGAGAATTGCGCACCCTCTCCGTTTTATTTTAGTTCACTTGTATTATATACCCCCGACACACACACTCAAATTGAGCATTTTTCCTAACTTTACCGATTTTATGCCTCGCCTTTTAGTTTGAGTCCTTGCCACCCCCATTTATTCCCATTATCTGTACCTCTTCCTTCAACTACACAACTGCAACAGAAATGCCCCCGTTATTCAAATAAACAAACCTTCTCCCTCATGTTTATGAGCGCCGCTTTCTTCTTCGTGAGCAAGAGAAGGGGAGCTTTAAAGGTGAGCTAAGATTCTCGTTGGATCTCAAATGGAACGCTGTTCAACGAGAACACACAAACTAAACGAAAAATATATATAATTAAGAGAAAATATTAAATAATAAAGGATGAAAACGAAAAAAAAACTAAAAGAAAAATATTCGGGATAAAAATATAATATGGATTTTTTTGCATAGCGCTCTTTGAGACCACTTGCCTCCACATAACGCAAAGAAAGAGTTAAGAATTGCGTCTTCGAGGCATGCTTGAAGTTACCAAGAGAAATGAACGTATGAGAGCTCATTCCACATTCTAGGAGCAAATATCTAGAAGCCGGATCACTCATGAAGCGCAGATCAAGGGGGCAGAACCAGAACGTAGCATTCACAGGGATGGATGGATGTATGGCGAGCACCCTTCACAGTGATCGCGCCGTAATTCAATTTTTATAAAAGAGGCTCTTTAAAGATTCTATTTTGGAATTTAAAAGATGATAATGGATAGATGATGTTTGATAGGGTGGATCTTTCTTTGCATGTGCTGATTATTTGAATGGATATATGTTGAATGAGTTAAAAAACTCTTGGGCATGTTGTTATATCATAGTTAAATAAGGAGACTTTCCTTTAGAAAACTTGTCAATCCGGGATGGATTTTTTGTTCTTTAAATATTGGGCGGAGAACCACCTCTGTCAAAGGGTAGATAGCGGCCTCTCAATTTCCCTAAGGTGGGGCACGCCACGATGATGGGGGTGGTTGTTAGGGTGGTTAAGCAATCTTGGCAGTAAGGGGATGGTGCTTTTTCAATTAGAAATCCGCTCGTCATTCTTGTGTGGCCGATTTGCAGTCGGCAGATTGCAACTTCTTGCTGACGTAAGATTGTCCGTGGTTTCTACGCTGACAAATTTGGGAAAAAGTGGCACATTTTGTTTGATCCCACAAGGTTGGACCATCTGGCTGACCAGGTTTCCCTGAGTTCGTTTCTTATTGCATTCTTGTAATCTTGATACCCAGCGGACACTGGGTATTAAAGAGAAATGAGTGGGACGGAGGGAAAGGGGGGATATAGGCATGGGATTCCCCAAAACGAAAATAAACTATTTTATCAGAAAAGGAGTTCTGGAGGGGCAAAGAGAATAGATGAAGCTTGAACATTATCTGTGATTTGTTTTTGTTATCGACAAGGATACGATGGGTGTGAGTGAGCCTTAGGGGCAGAGTTCCGGAGAGTGGTGTATGAGTGAGTAGCCAACATAGACTGTTGCTGTCTCCGTATCACCCCGAATGAGCCTCTTGCAAGCCGTGTATATCTTTTCTTTCAAAATAATGTCAGAGAACCGAGAGAGGGTGGCTGGGTAGGACATGGACGCCAAGCCAAGAGAGAATCCGGTAAAGGAGCGGAAGGACTCGTTGAGGTCGGTAGTGGAAGTTATAGAGACTAACTAGGGAATGAGTGAGGCAAGATCCCTGGTTATCAGTTCTTGATCAATCTCACGACGACAAAACTTGGTGGCAGCGTAGAGGCGAACATCAAAGATACGAATTAAAAAATAAATCTGGATAAAAGACGAAAAATATTAAAGGAAAAAATTGCTAAAACAACAAATTCTGGATAAAACCATATAAAAAACGAAAAAGGAAAACTATGGAAAAGGCCAAATAAAAGGTTCAAAATCTGGGAAGAAATATAAAAAAGTAATTAAAAGTTTCAAAATAAGAATACCAAAAGTAATAGAAAGATTAAAAATCTGGGCGAAAACATAAAGTACTAAAAACGAAAAATAGGGGTAAAACCTTTTTACAAAAAAGAAAAGAATAAAGAGAGCACTAATACCAAAAGTAGTTTGCAATGACCTCGATATTAAAAAAAGAAGAAGACTGAATACTCAAGATGGACCTAATTTCAAGACGGATTGAGAATTGGATGCCCGCAAATTATGGCGGCATCGCCGGTCATTAAGTCAATTAGTATTAATTATAATTATGTACAAATATTAATAGTATATAAGTTGAATTTTGTTAACCAAGTCGCTATGTTAAAAAAATATAATAATGTTTTGGTAACTTTGTTGGAAATAAACCATTTATTATTATTACTATATAAGAATGAGATCCATCGCTCTGGATTTGGACTTGAGTTGAGATTCGTCACAACGAATCCCACAAGTAATTCATTTGTAACGTTTATGCAGGAGTCAAAAACCGATAAAACTTAACGATATAATTTTGATTATCTTGTAAGATGCCCCAGGAACTTACCAATGGTGTAATTCAATAATTTAAAACATTCAAGTATTGGAACCACAAAAATTGTTGTGCCAGAATTTTGCCTAGCACGGTAGGGTCTAGGATGTAAACAAACTGTATAAGTTAGAGAGACTGAGAAAACTACCCTTACCCTCACTTATCAGGTTCTCGAGAAAGTTCTTTCAGTTTTTTTAACGAAAACAGCTTAAACAGTAGAATGTATTCCACAAAGTAGTGTATATCCTTTCACAACAAAATAAAAGTTTGATACACTGAATAGTTTAGTTTTGGAGCTACTGCCTTCAGACAATCAGTGGCAATTAAAGATTCTTTGATAAGGACACACTTTAAGAGAGATCAACATTATTTTTTTCTTCAATGCCCAAGTTTAGTTCAAGAGGTATAGATAAACCTGTTGGGAAACGATCACAACACCAAATGGAAACTTTTTTTCATTTATACACGTTGGTTAAAAAATATACAACTTTCTTGGACACAAGGATGCGACAGACACAGCTCAGTCATGATTTTCACAGGTCATCGCAACCAGGACCTGTCACCACCTTAAAGCACCTTCAGTGGGTTAAGATAAGATAAGAAGTACGTCCTTCTCATCATGAGGGATTTCTTTTTGCCTAATTTTAAGCGCAATAGCAAAAATATATCAGGAAGTTATTAAGGAGATCTGTAAAGAAAGCCGTGAAGGTAGACAAAACAGTGAAAGCTATATTGCCGCAAGTCCTCCTGTAGACATTGAGACCGGAAGAGCGTCAATCTTACACCATCCACTCCCTGGCAGGTCATAGCAGGCTACCAGAATACAATAATCCATACAAAAAAAAATTAAATGTTGCTATTGGGAAGAGTCCAATAGCGTTACTAAGCTCGATTTAGAAAATACAGGTGCGTCGTCTCTCGCGCCAAGACCAAACGAAAGAGGGGAACAATTTTCTACTCACCACACAACTCCAAAAGCGCCGTAGCCAATCGGTCGATCTGGGGCCACCTCCTGAGCCTGATTATTGGGCATGTTGTTGATGTTATTGGCACTTGTATTGTTGTTGGACTGGGCTTGCTGCACTGAATGAGATTGGAGACTGCCCACGGACGTGGGCTGCCCTCGGCTCGGGTCTACTTGACCATAGTACCCAGAAGACTGCGCCGCTGCCAAAATTGCAGTATGGTGGGCTGCATGTCGCCCACGATCGCCCATACCTGGGGAGTCACGTGGATTCCTGCTTGCCTCCGCTTCTTACCCAGGATCCCCGAAATTTAGGCTGAGCCATTAAACAGAACGAATGTATGGGCGGAATGTGAAGTCGTCCATTTTTGTCAGCATAACGCCGATACTCTGCTCAGCATATCCAAAATTTAATACGATTATGAATGAGCTTCTCACACAACTCGATAATCCGTTCAAACTATGTTTCAACGCACGATTATTTAAGCTGAATAACGAGGGTGATATTAATAAGAAAATTTGTCTGCCACCACACCTGAAACAAGAAAATATATTCCAATTCACTTAGGCCTATCACAAACTCCTTAAAACCAATAAACCAGAGTATGAGACGGCTAATCTGTAGTGCTCTTCACTATGACCACCGTTCTTGGCATAACAAATATCCCCTATTCCCGCTTTAATATTAAGTGTGGTGAAGATCAACTTCTTGAACCAAATTCAAACAGGACCCAGGTAACAAAGAGATCCCAATAATCGGGCGAGATTAAGAGAACGGCAGCAAGTAGACTACGTTGAGTTGCGGAGTCGAAAAATAATGCAATGCGAGTTAATAACATCAAATCAATCTAGGGCAGCCAGCTAAAGCACAATACATGGGATTTTTTTTTATTCGAGAAAACCTGCTGTAACAACGATGAAGTTTTCACTCACATTAAAAATAGAGGTGGAGAATTAAATAGAAACAACAAACAGTAAAAAAAAAGGCTAAAGATGACAAATATTAGTGTACCTCAAAAACTTAGAATCGCGCGAAAAGTTCATTTATTTTCCTAATTTAATTAAAAAAGTAAACTTACATATATTCAATATTACTATAAATAAAGAGAAATATTTCGAGTTTTTTTATGTTTCCTAAAAATGAGAAAGCCTATATCGCAAATTACTACAATATTTCATAATATCAATCAGAAAAGGATGTCCCATACAGAAATGTCAAATTTCTCAAAAAAATTAGTTCACTTATATACCTACTCCCAAATTAGGGGTTATTGAAAAAAAAAAATGGTGCCCTTGCTGCCATTCTATATGGATCCAATATAATTAATATAAATGATTCAGATGTCAAGAAATTCAAACTATAGAGTATGGTGTGTATAGGGAGATCTTGGGAGCCAGGAAATATGCCCCAAACTGTACCTATGGGGCAGGTATGAAAAAGAGAAGAATATGATTGAAACTCATTTATTTCATACTTGACATAATACAAATAAACATTTTTGCGTATATTTTATCAATAATTAATATTTGATGTCTCCTCCATTTGTTTTCATAGCCCATTTTATGCGTTTTTCTATATTGTGCATAAGTGGTTGGGGCAACCTTCTGCCATTCAATGTGTGATACTAACGGTTATACCTATTTTTTCAGTGATTATTTTATTGATAACTTACAAGTGGAAATCTTTTGTTAAAAATGTGTCCGAAGAAACAGATTCCTGAAACCCAAAGAGGTCAAATCATTGCATTGTCCAGAGAGGGATTATTATCCCAAAGTCTAAATTGCAAGAAAATTGAAATGCTCGAGAAACTGGGTCCAAACAACATTAAAAGGTACAATGAGACCAATTCTTTCAAAAACAGTGATGGTCAAGGTCGCTAAAGGTGTACAACTGCGAGGGAAGAGAGGTTGCTGAAAAGGACATCTCTGTCCGATAGGAAAATACCTCCTTCTGATGTAGCTGCTGAATTTCGGGCAGTGACAAAGAGATATCAAGACGCACGGTGAGAAGGTTATTAGAAGCTGGGCTCAAAGGATGTAAGGCTAGAACGAAATCGTGGCTGTCACAGGTGAACAAGAAGAAACTATTGTCTTGGGCAAAAGAACATGAAGATTGGACTCATGATGATTGGGCTAAAGTTGTTTGTTCTGATTAAAGCAACTGAAAAGAGGACTTTAGACCACCGAGCGACAGTCAAGTTCTTTTTCTCTTTAGCCCACTTAAGAAGACTCTTCTGACGTTACATCTGATTCAGGAATGGCTTGAAATTAGGAAAGCACTAGTGTAGTCCATTTCCTGAAGAGGTGTGCGCGTGGTGGCTCTTGGTTTACTGACACCAACCTAAGTCCACTTTTTGTGAGTTCTATAATAGAATTTTACCTTTTCCTATCACCCGTACCCCCCTCCCCTAGCAGGAAACTTCCCATCAATACACTTCAATCACTGAACAGCCAGCCATTTCCAAAGAACTGGTCTTGATAGGAAAATAGGCTCGCATGGAATATCGGTACATAATAATGAAGGCGTACCCCAAAAAAAATTTCATTGGGGAAAATTGGAATAATCCAAGGAGAGTATGTTTACCCAACAAAAAATATGGACGTCGCCATTACTAAGATTTCTGTATTTTGAATTTAAAAAGGCTAAAACAAACGAGAGCATTACCACTAGAATCTTTTTGAAAAATATCAGTAAAGTAGTGGTTAGAAGTGAAGATGCGTGGAAGGTAAATAAATACTCCAAGTAACCAAGAGAGGAAGCCTAGAAACGGGTGGGCGCCCTTTACCCTGACACTTACCTACACCCAAGGAATGGAGCAAGAAACAGTCCTAAAAACAAAGGAAAGGGGGACTCTGTGAGCAAGCATGTACGAAATGGCAGACCTGTACATAAAATAGATCGATTAAATCTTTCGAATTTAAGGCAAGGGGCGCAGTGAATGACGGGGCGCGCGCGTATCGAAATGGAAAGCTGCACTTATGGCTTGGGGAAAGGGGGGTAACAGCCGTCACAAGTGAGGATGGGGTGGAAATTATGGTGCTTTACAATAGCTCGAACATCTGCCTCTGACGGGTAGGGGAGGAGGGAGCTGGGTAGAGAGATTTTTTAAAAACTACACACGTTTCCCACCTAGAATTTAAGGCACAATACCAACGAGGGCATCTCTCCGCGAAAAAAAGTTCCTCCGTAAAGAATGTGATGAGGATAGAGGAAGTATGAGGGCACATAATCCCCCATGCCAGGCGCAAGTTTGTTCACACCACGCCTGGTATCCCCTTGCGGGAAGAAGAAAAGTTACCTCAACTAATCATTTTGGCGCTCAGAAACGATTACACTAACACGAGGAGGAGGAAGGCAGTCAGAGGAAGAAAAGTGAGCAAAATAAGGTTGCGAAAATCAAAGAAATCTGAAAATTTTGCTATTCCTCGCAGCCTCAGCCATGGGATGATGGGTCCGAAAAGGAGCATACATCAAGAAGTCAGTAACCTCACTACCCCAGCCATAATTAGCATTTGCACCTATTTAAAAAAATAAAACGAACGCTAACGAAGGAACCTCAGCGAGGTTTGAAATGTTTAGTTAAGGAAACAATTTCTAACACCCGATTAAGCCTACCCGAAACATGCTGACTATCATTAAAGTAGGCCACCTCAATCTTTTTACTTGCTAGGATTTTGACCATCGCTAATGGGAGGAACTTCTTATTCGGTAAATGGTGGTAAATTGGTAGCGGGTTTGAAAGATGGTAGGTAGGTTAAATACAAGAACAATAAGCACAAATAAAAAAAGATCGATTGAGGAAGGTTAAATAGAAGTTCAATTTTATAAGGGCTGTAGCGTGACGTCGCATTTGTTAATATTCAACTACAGGGTACCCCACAAAAAACAGGAAATTTTGTACAGTTTATTGTTGGAAACAGAAAAGTTGTTAACAGAAACAACGACGTAGACGGTCTAGCCAACTTCCAGTTTCCCTTTGGAGGAGTTCAAGTGGGATAATGTTCCAAGCTTCCATCAACAGAGTTTGCAAGGTTTGTATGTCTGTGACCTCTCTCAACTGCAATTGAAGTTGTTGTAAAAGTAAACCCCACATGGTAAAATCCATTACGTTCAGATCTGGACTTTTGAGGTCCATTTGTAAAAGTTATATGTTAGTTAATTGTGCTTGTGTAAAATACATAATGTAAATCTAAAATTTCCTGTTTTTGTGGGGGCACCCTGTACGAAGATTCGAAATGGGGTTTTAGGAGATTAAATTTTAACATCGCAAATACTTTCTTGTGGGACAAACTTCAGGAATATTGCACGCTGTCCCTTGGGGAAGGAGGGGGGGAGCTACTTAGACAATGGATGTTCCATGCCTTTAAACTTCTCCCGTCGGTTAATTTTTTTCTATTGTAGCTAATAAATTCAATATTGACTCATGTCCCCTAACTTTAGCCTTTTTGCGAAATTCCATTCCCCACAAAAAAAAATGCCCAGAGATCCCCTCATTAGATTTCGATTTTTGTTCTCACTTCAAAACGTTTTTGACATATGACACCCTTGATTTAAAAACAAATTTCTTTTGAGTTTTCTTGCGTAAGAGATTCATTCTTTGGCCACATCCTTGTGAGGCCTTGGCCAGTGAAGACAATATTTCGCTTTAAGTGTCACTTATAAATAGCGATAGCCGAGGAGTATCAAGTGATGACGTTTACGAGTTCAGAAAACAGGGAAATATGTTCCTGAAGCAGTCTAAAATACACTCAGGAAAATTCTGGTAGGAATTTGGATTATTTTACGAGGTGAAGAAGACTGCAATTTGATGAGAAAGGCGAATGTTTTGGTTGCTAGGTGATGATAATGATTATAAATTTTAAATTTCGACAATATGATTCACGATCAGTCAATTAATACTAGTTGGTAAAATGAATTTTGCACCAGATAAATGTGTTCATCTAAGATTAAAACACGGAATAGCCCAACCTGCTAATCCACCATACCATATAAATGGCAGAGACATACGTCCTGTCCCAGCTCACAAAGACGGGTGTTACCGTCGACGAGAAACTTAGATTCCACTCCCACAAAAGAAATACTATCCAAAGCTTGACGGCTGGCCACTAACCTCCTCAAGTCCATCATCTGTCGCTCTCCCTCTTCACTACCGATATCGGACCACTTCTCGACTTTGCTTCTCCCATTTGGAACACAGGATTCAAGGCGACCTTACACTTCTGGAGTCAGTCCAGTGCCAATGAACCAAACAAGTGGCTAACCTATTCTCAATCAGGGGCAGACTTCTGAGGACTGACCTTGTTCACTATGTCATCCCACCCTGGAACAAGAGGTCATAAATGCAAGGTATTTGTCCCTCACGCTTCCACAGAAGCCCGGAAGAGGTTCTTCGCTCACCGAGGTATCCACCACTGGAACTTCCTCCCAGCTGATATTGTGGACTCCTCATCTCTACCACTGTTTAAATCAAAACTATCATATTACTTACATGAACAACTGTTCATTCCCAACTCCTAAGCCATTACATGCTACATAATCATCTCATCCCATGAATATACCCATGTTCGACACACACTAACATTCACTTATAAATACACCCTAACTAACTTTAATTATCACATCTGACTGGTGTGTCATGATATCTTATCTGGGCTGCTCGACATTGGACATGCCATGCGCTGCCAAGTGTGGGTGAGAATTTCACGTGGATTGTTAATTTCTTCAACTAGAACCGTTTTGCTATAAGGGGCCCTATGAAGTGTATTTGCAGGTATTTTCAATCGAGGATTGGTTGGAACGAGTAAAGATGGAAAGAGTATTTCATTTGTCCATGTGGGGTTGCAAGAGCCTTAAACTGAGTTACAATAATAATGTACTTCATTCCTATATCCATTTTTGCGGTTTAGTTACCGGCCAAAAGAGCCGTGCTCAATAACATTATAAAAAAGCGAGAACCAACGTGTTTCTTCCACGAAGTATATATTTGAAAATATTTTGCTAAAGAAAGCTAGGGAAGTGAAGATATGCGGAAAGATACTAACTGCCAGGGTAGACTAGACTGATTGGGGGTTCTCCGGACTCGAACTTTTAACCAAAAGCCATCCTAACAAAGAGCCTTTTATAAAATTGAATTAAGGCGCGATCACCGTGACAGCATCAATACACCCATCTATCACTCGAATCTTTATTAATACGAGGTTAAATTAATATAACAATGAAACTTTACTCAATAGGTAAAAAAAACACTTTTACATTCACTCTCAACTGCATAGTATACAAGAAAAAAATCTAAAAAATCGTCGAGTGTCCCATTTAGAAAAAAGGTTAGAAAATTGAGTGGGAATTTTTTCCACATCCAGAAATCTCGCGACCTTTGGACTATTTTCAAGTCAGTAAAGCCATTTAAAGGGAAAAAGATATTTAGGTCGGTCTTTGAACATTTTTGCAGCCTCCCCGAATTACCAGAGTTGTATAAACATTGGCATTGAAAAGTTTGTAGAACATCAAAAGGATAAATGATTACCATGGACATTTTCCATACACAGCAGTAATGTTCTTTGGTTTAGAGCATTCATTTCCAGGTGGGTTTTTTTTATAAAGTATCTTACATGGGGACCGAATCCCCAAATGGATGTTAGTACGAACCAACTTTTCAGTGTGGAGTTCCTAAACACTTGGTCTGAATCCTTTTAGCAGCTCAAGGGATTTTTTGGCAGTTGCAAGGGGGTTTCAATTCTTGGAATTGTACATTCTTTATTGTTCTAGCCCTTTTCTATTCATTTTCCATTCCTCCTCTAGGGAAACTGCTCAGATGAGTGGAAGTTGAAGTTCAAGATCGTCCTCTTTATACAAACTTGCTGCTGGAGGGTTAACATACGTCCTAGAAAATCAATCAATGTCACTACTTTTACAATTCTGGTTCGTTATAGTCGTTCTTTTATTCACAGAGTAAACATGGCCTCATTGGATTACAAAAGAGTCGATTTTCCCCTACTTTTTTTTATTTTCGTAGCTTAAAAAAGACCACGGGTGTATTTTGCGAGAATGGATGTTATGGCGTCGATAAAATTGGCATAACGCCTCAAGACAAATGCGACGATGAAACACGTTTAAAAACATTCCCCATCTTAAAGCATGCTTTTGGCTCTCATTCAGAGCCAACACTAGAGAGGACTGATTAGGAGTAAACATTCTCGAGTCTGAATGAGAATTAAGCCGAACTCACGAGTCTTCTTGTCTTTTGGTGAATATCTAAATATGAACCATAAAGTCATGGTCGGACATGGCGATTAACCTTAGACACAGTCCTTTTTTTTATCTCATTGTCCCAGATAATCAATTATTCTCATTATTTCTTCTGTTGCGAAGAAGCTATTGTGCTTCTGCTAGTTTGGTGTTTAGCTCAAAGCATATAAAAAGAATTCTTAACCTCAACACCCTCTGAGCCCTAAAGCGCAAACTGGCTTTCAAAAATTTATATTGGTTCTAAATATTGAATAGCTTAATGAAAGCTCCAAATACAACTTTGCAAGGTTCTATCCCGGAAAATCCTGCAAATTTCCTTTACCAACATGACCAGAAGCAACCAAGAGCGACTCGTAGAAGATCAAAACGCAAGAAAAAGATAACAAAAATAAACGAAGAAAAAATAAGAAAACGTAAAATGTGCTCATATTTCATGCTCAATACCCAGATTCCTTTATCCCTCAAATTTCCGTAGTTATAAAAAAAAGGATTAGAGGCAGTTTAATTAACGCGTAGGAATGCATTTTGTGTCATCCTTAACCTTTTTCGCTGTTCCTGTTATATTTATCAACTATTTTTTTTTATTCCTTCAGGGATGAAAATTCTCTCGTTGAATGCAGTATCTCAAATAAAAAAATAACCCAAATTATATCCCCTGAAAATTTTTCCTATGCTCAATTTTATATATTCAACAAAATTTGTAAATATTTTGATTCGTCGCCAAATGAAGAAAAACAAATAAATAGCGGGGTGAGACAAACGGGAATATATTTATGGGTACCAACAGGTAATGAGGGAGCCCGGGTTATCTTTCCAAAGAAATTAATGTTTTAGGTGATATGGCACCATAAAACTCCCTAATCAATTAAACAGTGATTCAGGATAGATTTAAGTTCTCTACTGTTTAGGATAACACAAGAACAATTAGAACATTTTTCAGTTTTCTCTCAAAACGACCGAGACTGAGTCGATGGACTTAGTCCAGATTTTCACCCTTTCAGATAACCGTTTTAAGCTTTCTAATAGGCTCAGTATTGAGACCTACCAGTCTTATCTGGATCAATGGTCGGCAGAACACTAAATCGACATGCATGATGCAACCAAACTTCAATTTACACTTTAAGAGAGTTTATTCCAAATAGATATGTATCGTACTTTAAAGTCGCTCATGGTTCATATATAAGATCACCAACCTATTTAATTCAATATGCCATCGTTAGGCTAAAGTCGAAGAGACGCCTAAAGGACCCTGAAACAGCTATTATTCCACAATTCATATAAAACATAAGCCAACTTAAACATTATTATCGTTCGGAACAATAGATTTCCGAGTGGGTGCAAAAACACATCACTATATTAACCGCAACGAACCACTCTTTGTCAAAAACATAGACTAATCGCAAGCACAGCCACCATCCACCACAGCCAGCGACCAACTAAAATGTAAATTTTCTGGGTTTGTGTCGCGATTTTCGCACGTTGCCACCTTTCTCGCCAGGTTAGATCTTTGGTTAGCAAAGAACTCCCAGAGAAGAGGATGATAGTTCAGGAAATTCTCTGACATTCTTACGCTTCGTAGAATGTGTTGGCGCTTGCATTGCAATAAAGTGAAGTGACTAAGCCACAAATTTAAGTATCAAATGACTCATGAGCCATAAGACGTCAATAGAAGTAAAATTCAGGAACCAAGAGTCCGATGTTACGACCCTGAGACCTAGATGAGCTATTAAGGAACTCAAAATGTGATGTTTGGAGAAAAGATTTAAGTAGGCTTATTACTATTCAAGGGCAACTGATAATATAACAATTCACACTAATATAAAGACGTGGTATTTATTTAATAAATGTTGCCAATAAAAATCAAACGATTATGAATAAATAAACAATAGTATTCAGAAACTTAGGTAGGTTAGAAGTTGAGGCAGAAGTAAACTGATTCAAAATGTGGCTCGGCTCTTGAGGTAGAATACTCAGACTAGGTTGATTTAGATGTCTGCGGCGGGCAAAAGAAATCGGGATGAGATTCAGAATACGGTTAAAACTAGAAGTCCTACGAGGGGAGATGTAATAAAAGGATTTAAACTTCCCAACCATTGTTCTATATTAACTGCTGAAATGTTTGCAATCCTCCGCCTACTCAAATATGTCCACCATAGAGTAGACATATGGTGGGGTGTCCTCGATGTTATTGCGTTTCTCGAAGTCATCCGTTTATAGTAGTGGTGCGTAAGTGATGGCATCTGGCAGAGGGTGGTGACGTGACGAGTATCGAGGGGTTGTATGTAGTTGGCCTACATTTATCTTCCAATCGAATTGGTTCTGACTCCCTAAGTTTCTCACAGGGGGATACGCATTTAGGCTGGGTTCCCGAAGGTGTCTCGGTAATCGCGGGTAAAGCAAAGGACTTCGAAAAAAAAGGTGGCGATAAATAGGTTTTATTCTTAGCTTGGGCCTACCAAAATGGGAGCAAGCGGAAACGTTCGAGCTTTACGCGGTTATATGTAAGTTTTCCATTTTAAGGCTAAATAGCGGATTCTAAAGGCGGTAAGATTCAAGGATGAGGGTACGGATTCGTAACGCTACTAACAGCAACAGTCTGCTGACGAACGACTTGATTGATTCTCTCTTTCTAATTCTTCTTTTCTCCCAAGTGTGTGTGTTTTAATATATATATATATATATATATATATATATATATATATATATATATATATATATATAGATAGATAGATAGATAGATAGATAGATAGATAGATAGATAGATAGATAGATATGCACATTTTGTTGAAGACCATTGTGTATTTTGCCTTAATTAATTTCCTTTGGCAACTTTCTCTTCTTTTAACTATCTTTTTTATTCCATCTTGTAGATGGTGGATTATTTGTCCAGTATTCATTTCTTTTTTAAATGAATGAGTTTGGTAAAAAACAAACTAAAATGCTAAGCTTTCGATCTTATTCGATCATCTTCGGAGCGTTTTGAAATGTTCTTGCCTCCTTTACCGATGTAGGGAGTGGAGTGAGGATCTGGCAGAAAATGAGAAGAAATAATAATAATAATAATAATTTATGAAAATGATGAAATGTGTCGTAGGTTTTCAAAAGTGTGAAAATGTTTACTAGGTTGCCCTGGTGTGAGGGCATCACTAGCATACTTTCTTCTTGTTTGTTTCAAAAACTTTATTCCTCGGTCAATAATGGTGCTGACTGTCGATGACAGCCAGGTTCTTCCATTGTTATATATATATACTCGTATATATTTATTTGATTTGTTTAATTTGTTCCTCCGTCATGGCTTTCAAGCCTTTCAATTGTTTTTTTTTATTCTGCTAATTATCTTTTGTTTTATTGTATTTAGTTATTCATTTATTATTTTCAGTTTAAATCTTAGTTTGGGCACTTCGCCTCTTTTCGTTTATGTTAATCTATCTTCCTTTTCTTATTATTATTTAGTTAATTTTGTTGATTTATTCTTCTTCACTTCTCTGTGTTTGTTAAATTTAATTTGGGCACTTCGCCTCTTTTTGTTAAAGAGTTAATTTTCTTTGATTTTGAGTTGATTTGAATTGAGTTTGAATTTTTATTGGAATTTGGGCACTTCGGCTCTTTTTATTAAAGTTAATTTCCTTTGTACATCTCTATATGTATATAGGTATTATATTCTCTCTCGCACAGGTTCTTCCGCTGGGGAATAGAGATGTTCTTTCTACTGCGCGTATTCTGCGTTCCGGTATGTCTAAATTGTTGTTACTAGTTGGGAGTATTTCGTGGTCGACTTTGTCCCAAGTCTTTCTCCCTAGCCTTTGGATCTCCATATTGATCGGTTTTAGTCCGATTCTTTCATGTAGAACCGATTGTCGAATATGGTCCATCCTTTTCGTGCCAGTTATAATCACTGTGGCTTTATTCTGTACCCTCTGCATCGTCCTGAGAGAGGTACAACTTGCCAGCTGCGTGATCACAGCCGGGTACACCAGGACGGAGCGTACCAGGGCTATGTATAGCTTTTTCTTGTTTGGCACGTTGAGGCTTCGGAAAAGGTTCAGTTTCTTCAGCTCTCTTTTGGCTAGGGAGACTCTAGTTTTTACGTGGGCCTTGTGTCGTTTTATAGAGTCGTAAGCCCAGGACCTTCCCTCGTTAGAGTACGGTTAAATTTCGTTGTCGACGAGGACGTCGTCTACTTTCTGGCGGTTCATTGGAATTATAGTGAACTTCTGGCGGTTGGTCTTTATCTTCCACTTTTTTCATAGGGGTTGATGTTGTCAATCTCGGCAGCTGTCTCCCTTGCTTGACTTCCAGCGTTCCTGAATGGAATTGGGACGATATGAGTAATGTCATCTGCGTATTGCAGATACATCGAATCGTACCTCACTAGAGCAGGGAGGTAAATTGTGTACATGAGGTATAACAAAGGACTCAGACAGCGGCCTTGTGGAATTCCCGCCTCGAGTTCGAATACAGGTCCCTTGCAGCCCTCGATCGCGATTTGGGCTCTCCTATCCGTGACATAGTTACAAAGGACCCTTTCCAGGATTGGGTTTAGCTGGAGTTTGAGGATCTTGAATTGTAGCCCTCTCAGCCATACTTTCTCGAGGGCCTTCTTTACATCCCAGAGCACCACGTCTACGTACTTTCTCTCAGCTTTGCTGCATGCGAGTTTTTTCGTTAGGAGGGCGAAGGCGGTTTCCGTTCCTCGTCCATTGCGGAACTCGTGCTGCTGAGGATTGTGAGCTCCTAGCTCGGCTAGTTGTTCTTGAAGCCTGTCAGCTAGGAGCTTCTCGTAGACTTTCGCAACGAATTCCAGTTTACTTCCCTTGGGTATTAAGACTATTTTAGCGATCTTAAAACCCTCAGGGAAGTAACCCGTATTCAGGGAAGCGTTGAAAACGTTTGTAATTCCGAGAATGATCTGCTGTGGGGCATTTACCAAGTTGTTTCTGGTGATGCCCGTCCAACCTGCTGCCTTTTGTTCAAAGGTTCTTACAGTGGCCATGACCTCCTCTGGTGTTATGGAACGGCCATGGTCCGCCATCTCCTTGCCTTCGTATACTTGATGTTGTGGGTGCGTGCGGTGCATTACCTGATTCAGTTCTTCGATCAGTTGGCCTTCGAATTCCTGGTCGAAGGTACGATATACGTTCAGTTCGCTGACGATATATCGCAAATATGTACCACCGCTTACGTTCACGGGGAATTTATGGCGAGAAATACGGCTAGGGAGATATCTAACATCAACTCTTTCGAGGGGAAATGGAATATATCAACCAATGCCCCAAAATTCAAAATAATTCCCATGTTTCGCAAGACCTTCAACGATATACGGGTAGAAGGGGGAAGAATCCCCTACTGCCTGGAAGGAACGGTTCTGGGGCTCAAAATCACCACAGGGGGATACAAGAGTCATATCGAACGAACAGTCGCGAATAACAAGAGAGATTTGAGGGATTTTTATAGGTTCCGTGACCTAAATCGCTCAAATAAACTCAATATATTCAATGTGTGCATTCGCTCGAGACTCTTGTAACCCCCGGTGCCGTTGAACGCGAGCGTCAAGACCCACATTGCGAAACTTCCAGTCATCCAGAACAAAGCGGTGCTACTCATTATAAACGCCCGAAGAAGAGAACAAAAAAGACAGAGGAAGCTCCACGACTCGGTTGGATTATCTCCGATCAACGTGGCGCTCCACGAGAGAGCTAAGAGGATATGGCAAGCCATTGACGCCCGCTTGACCCCTGTATTCTCCCGTACACACTTAAAAATCGAAGTAGACCGACAAGTAAGACCATTCAAGTGTCATAAACTACAGTCTGATGGTGACGTGACTCCGAAATACACGTAACAAAACCGACAAAAAAAAACAGAAAACAACAATGTAATGCGCAGGTTCCTTTAGTAAAATAAATCCCAAAATAAACAAAAAAAATTCAAAACTTAAACTAAAATCCAAATTCACTATTTCAATTCAATTTAAATTCATTTATATTAAAATGATAATAAACTTTTTCAAAAACCCACAGCGGGAATAAAACCCCCGCCTAAAATAAAGGCTTGAATGCCTAAAGATCATCAAGATCGAAAATAATAATTATAATTAAATTAACTATGTTAATTTAATTAAATAAACTATAAATTTATAGTTTAGTAAATTAAAAAAAAACAAAAACTAACACAAATCAACAGAGCTACCCTTTCACCAGGGACCTTTTTATTATCTCTCCCACACATCATCTTTTCTTTAAATTCACCCTTTAACCACTTTACTCTCTTACTATTTTCTCTCTAACTCTACCTAAATTTCACCACCTATTATGTCCAATGTCCATCAACAGTCAAGCGACAAGCTGGAATCGCACATTAAAACTATTTTACAAATTCACGCAGAGGAGTGGCTCATTTCCTTTAACGTTACATTTAACCAAGGCGGAATAAATACCCCTTAAAAATTGTTTTCTTTCACAGAAGCTCTCCCCCGAGGAGATATTCCAGGGTATTTATCATAAAACCTTCAAATGGACCAACTCAGCAACGAAAAAAGAGAGACGTTGAACAAGCAATGCTGGAGGGCGCCGTAAAATTACACAAAGACTCCTGCATCACCCTAAGTGATGCAGAATTCAAGAAAATGAGAAAAGGCAAAGAAAACTACACCTAAGACACAACAAACACCAGAACACAAATACAAGAAAACATGGAAAACGGAAACAACGCTCTAAAAATACTCACACTGAATGTGAATAGATGGAAGGGAAAGTCTATTCTTTACGGAAACATCTTCCGGAAAGAAGACCCAGACATCATTCTCATATCAGAACACGGAATCAACACAAACACTGACACCATAAAAATACACAACTACACAGTCATACAGAAAAATCATACACAAGAAAGATTCGATGGCTGCGCCATCGCTATCAAGAAAAACATAAAGTTCAAAACGCTTCCGGACTTAGATGAATCATTCGTGGCTGTCGAAATTCCAACCCTGGTTGGAGGTCTAACGGTGGCGGCAGCCTACCAGCCGCCCAAGAGACAATACCTGCCGATTAACAACTTCTACACCCTCTTCGAGCACAAAAGGCTCGCATTGTTAGGCGGGGAACTAAACGCCTGTTGCCGTGCTTCTGGCTGCAGGCGCGTCGACCCAAGGGAAAGAAACCTGGAGCTACTATTTGAAAGAATAAGCTCCAGAGAGTTGGACCAGACTTTCCAACTTTCCTAACACGCTGTGTGGAGACAAAACCGGACATCATGTTGGCAAGTCCAGAATTCCCCTTCAATATAGCTAATGCCCCAGGCCCAGTGGTCCCGAGCGATCACATCCCAATTATCACCACCATTTCGCTTGCGCCTATGCTCAAGCCCGTCGCACTTAGGAAAAGTTAAGCGAAAGCTAACTGGGAGCAGTACAGAGAAATGCTCAGCACCTACCAACCAGCTGACCTGGGCGACGCTAATCTTGAAGAAATTGATGAGGAGATCGAAAAGATCACTAATCT
Organism: Ceratothoa steindachneri; assembly: GCA_963969495.1. Classification (NCBI taxonomy): domain Eukaryota; kingdom Metazoa; phylum Arthropoda; class Malacostraca; order Isopoda; family Cymothoidae; genus Ceratothoa; species Ceratothoa steindachneri. The sequence continues at coordinate 149,046,416 of OZ018321.1, read as the reverse complement.
CCTCATTCAAGCTGATGAAGGATGCGTACCCAGAATCTCGTACAAAATGCTCCCGCAACCTAGGTGGACGGACGAAATGAGGGATATCGCCAGGGAACACAGGGAGATTTATGAGGAAGTCGGCAGGACAGGCCCGAACAGAAGAAGGGCGGCCCGAATGAGACAACTAAGCGAGGAAATGAAAAACATAATCTTCGAGAAGCAGAAAGAAATCTGGGACGATATCATAGGCAAACTAGACAGAGAGAAAAATCTGGCTGTTTTTGGAACAGCCTCCGAAGACTTAGGAGATTGCCTCCCAGGCCAGGTATAAAGATAAAGGATGGCGACATCTTCATAGATGATCCGGACACTCTCGAAGAGAGATTAAGGAAACATTGGAAAGAGGTCTTTGCAATCTCACCTGAGGAAAACGACGATTTCGACCAGGACTTCGAAGACCGACTGCTAGACGACCTCGGAACGATGATACATAGGACCCACCCACAACCGCAAGTATCTAGAGAAAGAGAGATGGTTGACCACGGGCGCCCAATCACAGTTGAAGAGACTATGAACACCATTAAGTCCTTCAAACAAAGGGCCCCCGGCTGGTCTGGGCTCACCAAAAAACAACCTGGTAAATGCCCCACGGCAAATTATTCTGGGCATGGTGAACACCATGAATGCATCCCTGAATGCAGGCTACTTCCCTGACGGGTATAAGGTGGCTAAAATCATCTTTATCCCGAAGGGGAAACAAGCCCCCAGACCAAGTGGCCAACTATCGCCCAATCTCTCTCCTAATATTCTCCGGCCAGATCTTTGAGAAGATTATAGCGCACAGGCTACAAAATCAACTCGACGAGTTAGGAGCGCATAACCCTCAACAACATGGGTTTAGACCTAAAAGGGGCAGGGAAACGGCCCTGGCGCTCCTAACCGAAAAGATCGCGCACTGCCGAGCAAAGGGTCAATATGTTGACATCGTGATGAGGGACGTGCAAAAGGCCTTCAACAAGGTTTAGCTGAGTGGACTACAGTATAAAATCCTAGGTCTCCAGCTAAACCCGGTCCTGGAAAGTATCTTTTGTGACTTCATTATGGACAGAAGGGCGCGTATCATGATACAAGAGCACAAGGGACCTGAGTTCGAGCTCAAAGTGGGTGTTTTCCAGGGGAGCTGCCTGAGTCCCTTGCTTTACCTGGTCTTCACCATCGACCTCCCTACTTCTATACACCGGGACACGATGTATCTGCAATACGCCGATGACGTCACCCAGCTCGTCCCCAGTAGGATCAGGACAGCGAGGGATCAGGCAATCAACACAATTGCAGAGATCTGTAACATGAACCAATACGAGAAGAAATGGAAGATCCGGACAAATAGGGAGAAGTTTAAGATCCCCCCGTTAAGCCGAGAGTCAACGTGGCCCATCATAATAGATGGGAGGAGATACGGCTACTTCGCCGAAGGCACCATCCTGGGCCTAAAGATCTCCGACCATGGATACTCGAGTCACTACAAGGAGAGGCAGATTATGGTTAGGAGAGAAATCTCCGAGCTATATAGGTATGTGATCTTAGCTCGGCGAACATCAGGAAATTATACCTAATGTTCATCAGAGCTAAGCTCCTATACCCTGCAGTAGTGACTCAAGCGGCCAACAAGACCACCATGAGGAGGCTCCAGCGAGTGCAGAATTCTGCATCCCTCTGCATCAATAAGACCAAACGAAGAGAGCAACTTCGGCAGAGGGTACTGCACCGTGGACAACGTCTGGAGCCCATTAATGTCACTACTCAAAAACTGGCCAAAAAAGTCTGGTCTACAATGGCCAATGATATCATCCCAGAACTAAGAAGAACTGGCGACAGGATTAACATCCCTGCCAGATTACGCGGGGAGGTCGCCCGAAATCAACGCTTCCCAAGCACAAGACACTGCTCCGAGGAGAACATAGCACACTTATACACATAAACACAAAACATACATCTAAGAGGCAGACACCAAACCTACAAGCAAACAAGAAATACAAACACAGCAGAACAATAACGCGAAGTACAAAACTATCAATGAGCACTAACAAAGGCTCGAAGGGTCAAAATCGCGACAACATTAAAATTCAAGACAAAAAGACAAACACAGAGAAGAACACTAAAGAGAAACGAACACAAAGATATACAACAAACAACAACAATAACAAAACAAAAAGGAAATATAAATTACTACAAATATAAAAACGCCTGCGATGCCCCTCAAACAAGGGCAACCCTACCCTATCTTTCATCATCTATTGTCTTCCACTATACAAATTTCCAAAGAGTGAATATACCATCATCTTTCACTTTCTTCCAGATCCTTACTCCACTCATTACATTGGTAAAGGAGGCAATAACATCTCAAAACGCTCAGAAGATGATCAAATAAGATCGAAAGCTTAACAATTTAGTTTGGTTTTTACCAAACACATTCATTTAAAAAAGAGATGAATACTGGACAAATAATCTACTATCTACAAGATGGAATAAAAAAGATAGTTGCCAAAGGAAATTAATTAAGGCAAAATACACAATATGCATTCAAGAAAGACTGCTACCCAAATAGTGAATATATATATATATATATATATATATATATATATATATATATATATATATATATATATATATATATATATATATATATATATATATATATATATGGAGCTAGGCTGTGAAGCCTGCATTTAATATTGAGGATAAATCCCAGAGCCACGAGAAACGGATGCAGCATTTTTTTATTTTTCACAGCGTTTCGAAAACTACAAGTTCTTATCTTCAGGCTAGAATAAGTTTACAAAGTTAATACATTAGAAGAAAATTTGAAAAGGCCAACAAGACATTATTTTAAAAGGTGACAATTATAAAATATCAGTAAAATGTATTATAAGTTAAATTTTTTATTTTTTAAATTAAATATGAATTGGCAACAGTTAAATTTGCTTTAAACTGACTCAAAAATTAGTTAATAAATTTAAAGTTTATTGCAGAAATTAATTAAAAACTATAAGAGAAATTGACCTGGCATTATTTAAAGATAGTAAATTTAAACTTTGTTTTTAATTTTGTAAAGACTGTAAGAGTTAAAAAACATTTAATATAAAAACGGTAAATTTGGGTACTTACTAAAGTGGAGCCATCCTAGAGATTGAATGGTGGGTTTAGCAAGGGGCTAGTATTTATAGGTTACAATGACGCTTGGTTTGTTAAAAAGCAAACCAACTAACAAACTGTAGTTAAAATTAGTTAATTAATAATGATATTGCACTTAAATCTTCATTGAGTGTAGGTTTGTAGTGTTTGATATATAAAGATTCGAGGGTTCTTAGGCAATGTTTGTTGTTGTTAAAGGCTAATACTTGAAAATTCTCAATAGAAATGTCAGATTTACAGCTTATAGTGTGTTCCCTAATAGATGACTTTTCCTTTTTATTTAATATTTTGTTTGTGCGCCAAGCCAACTAATCCCCATATGAGCAGAGAACCTAGCTCCAAGAGACCTGACAGTGCTGCCAATGTAAGAAGCTCCAGTACAACTGGGACATTTAAATAAATACACATTATCACTGCGTAACTCCTAAGAACCCTCGAATCTTTATATATCAAACACTACAAACCATGGTTTGGTCAACGGGAACTTTGGTAAACAAAGAGTTTACATCAAAGCTCTTTGTTTACAAACACAAAGTTCCGGTTGACCAAACCATGGGCCTTCTGCGGGAAATCATGCCTAGACTAAATTTGGATCTTCCCATTTCCACGTGTAAATTTATCGATTTAGTTGAATTATGTCTTTCTGACAATGTGTTTCGAGTAAATAATGAGTTTTATAGACAAATATTTGGCCTTAACATGGGAAATATTTATCTCCGATATTGGCATGTCTCTTCATGGAATATTTTGAGACTGAACTCCTTCCCACAATTTCTCCCCCTAACTTTATATGGTTAAGGTAAAGTGACGATGTATTTTCTGTATGGCCTAATGGCCATGATTTTGATAACTTTTTTAATAATTTGAATAATTTGCATGTCTCCATCAAATTTAAATATGAATGGGAATATGATAATAGATTACCCTTTTTAGATGTCCTCATTAATAAAGAGCACCATGAATTAAAACTTGACGTTTATAGGAAACCAACCCACTCGAATGCCTATATACATTATTTTTCGTTTCACGATAATACTGTTAAAAAATCGGTAATTTCTAACCTTTTCCTTAGAGCATACAAAATATGTCATCCTTCCTATTTAGATGAAGAAATTGTCATTATCAGGACCATTTTTTCGAATTGGTATTACCCCGATTGGTTCATATCGTCTGCCGATTTTGCAGCTAGGAAAACATTCTATGGTAATAAGCCTTCCCGCACTAACGACTTCAACAAATGTATAACATTGCCATTTAATAATAAATTAAATAGTTTAAAGGACATATTTGGAAAAGCAGGTATTAATCTAGCCTTTAAATATAATAATTCCTTAAACCAATTGATGATTGCCAGGAAACCCAAAGAACATCATAAAATAGGAGTATATGCAATACCATGCAACGATTGCCATAAAGTTTATATAAGGGAAACGGGGAGAAATCTAGACAAGAGATTGTACGAACACAAAAGAGATATTAGAGTGGGCAGCGAAAGCAGTGGAATATTTTGCCATGTTAGAGACTTGAATCATTCGATCGATTTCAATGGAAGTAAAATGGTATTTAAATCGGCTAACTATGTTAAGAGAAGAATCGTAGAATCGAGCTTGATATTGTCAGTTCCTAATTTAAATCTATCTGAGGGTCAATTTTCTTTTAATCCTGTAATACGAAAGCAAATAAACAAAATAGTAAAATGTCAGCCCTTCAATATGTTTAAGCCTACCCCTTCCCCCTGATTAGCCACAAGTAGGGGATTGAGGGAAAAGAGGGGATCTTTCACGACCTGGCCTTGTGTTATGTTTGTAAGCACTTTTCTAATATTTTCTATCCAGTGTCAGTTGAAAAAAGGTGTGAGATACACCGAGACTGTTCTGAATTAAATTGTCTTCGGAGAATGTGGTTTAATTCCTCATCTTTTTTTGTGATATTGCATTAATTTTCATCACATATATATATATATATATATATATATATATATATATATATATATATATATATATATATATATATATATTATTCACAAAAGGAGTTATTCTTATTTATGAACACCGCTTCATCTTCCTCTTCTTTTCGATTATTCGTATTCACCTACCAATTACAAGCCTTTATAGAATTCACATGACACTCATTTGTGAGGCTTCATACTGGACCTATTTAGCCCTGCAACGCAGTTTACTCTTAGCAATTACATGGACGAAAGCTATACACTATGTACTATTTACAAATATATTATTCACACAAAGAGATATACTCATTAATGAAAATTGCTATACCTCTTTAAGATTATTCTAATTTGCATAATTATTCGCCTATCTGTCACAAGAAAAATACGGTTCACATAGACCTCATATGTGAGGTTTCATTACTGAATCTATTTTATCTTGCAATGGGCTCTACAAAAGTTGCGTGTGCGTACCACATTATCTCACTTTCATTTGGCCATAAGCATACTGATTTAACTTTTAAATTAATATATACACATACTATGTACACATAACTGGGGTTAACTTTACATTAATAATTACCCAATTTGTACATTCGCATTTGGTTTAGCAAAACTGACTTTTCTTTTCACATCACCGGACATTTACTGTTTATCTCTTTAAAAGTACTGAATTTTGCCAGTTAAATTGAGTGGCACTGGAACACAACACTTTATACGCTTGTTATAAATATATATTAAAAAAAAATGTACCTCGAACGTATGGTGTGAATTCGTCTTCATCTTGTTCCAGTGTTGCCTGCCGAGGTTTGTTAGAAATGCGATGATTTTCGTACCATCCTAACGGTTGCTTCGACGATGTCGACGGTGATGGATTTTGCCAAGCCTACTTGTTCTTGGGCTGAGAGAAGGCTTAGGTCTGGCGAGACATTCTTCCCTAAGCACTCGTTGTCTTTAGTGCGACTCCATTGGTCCTCTCGATCCCTCTTCTTGTCCGAGCGAAAGGGACATCACTTATGGGGTAAAGGTATCTTCTGGTGGCTTGATGGTGATGGCGTTCATGATCTTCGTCCCTCCTTGTCCTGCTTCTTAATGGACCTATGCGTCTATTTCTTTCTAGTTACCTTCGCTGTCCTGCCAAAGGGGTCACGAGTTTCTGGGGAAAAGGGTCCTCGATGTTATTGCGTTTCATGAAGTAATCCGTTTATAGTAGTAGTGCGTGAGTGATGGAGTCTGGCAGAGAGAGACGTGGCGGGTATTGAGGCCTTGTAGGTAGTTGGCCTACTTTTGTCTTGGAATTAAATTGGTTCTGACTCCCTAAATTTCTCACAGGGCGATACGCATTAAGGATGGGTTCCCGAAGGTGTCTCGGTAATCGCGGGTAAAGCAAAGGACTTCGAAAAAAAGGCGGCGATAAATAGGTTTTATTCTTAGCTTGGGCCTACCAAAATGTGAGCAAGCGGAAACGTTCGAGCTTTACGCGGTTATATGTAAGTTTTCCATTTTAAGGCTAAATAGCGGAGTCTAAAGGCGGTAGGATTCAAGGATGAGGGTACAGATTCGTAACGCTACTAACAGCAACAAGCGGCTGACGAACGCCTTGACTGATTCGCTCTCTCTAACTCTTCTTTTCTCCCCTGTGTGTTATTTTAAAATAACAACCTCTACCCCCACCCCAATTTATTGGAGACCACGTGCGATGGTATCCCGCCATGGACAACGTTACTTCCTGTTCGAATTTTCGACTCCTGAGCACATTGAGGAAATATTCCCTAATTCTGCGAACTCGTCCCTAGCCTCTTCCCTCAACCCCCCGGTAATAGGGGAGAAAGAGCCGCTGTGTTTCAATCCTTGCTGCTAAATGATGAATCGACTCCGCCTCCGGATTAAGATGTCTGGAGCTTGTAATTCCTTTCTTCAAGCTCCCCCTTCCCCCTCAGAATCAGGCATGCAAATACTCGGGTTTCACTATAGTTAGACGAGTCCAGCCTGCACCTCAAGGCCGTCCTTATCATCTTAAGTCTAAGTAAGTCCTCTGAGCGTTCGTCAGACAGCAAGACTTTCTCAGCCGTGATTCTACCTTAGTCAATTGCTAGCTTCTATGAACGGCAAGCCTTTGAATTTGCGCAACAGTCTCCCTTCGTTTAATCAAACCGAAGAAAATCTCCATCGATTACCTTTGAGGAAAAGGAGATTCCTCTTCCAGTGGAATTACGAGTAATCCCACATTTCCCGTCGAACGTCATCTTTGAAGATTGGCTATCTTCATCGGAAGGTTGGTTCGGGTCGTGCCCCACCTGCCTCATTCGGATCGTGCCCCATTTGCCTCATCGGATCGTTCCCCAATCGCCTCATCGCAAGAAGGACCTTCCTCGAAGTCATCGACCCGTAAGACTGAAACCCCCTCCATTATTAGTATTGTCAAGTTCCCCCTTTTTATCTGAGCCTAGTAACATTAATCAATTAATTCTATTTGAAAATCCCTCCTCATAATAATTATCAAGAGACTATTTTAATTTAAATAATTCCCTTTTGAATATTATTATTCATATTTTGATCTTTGTAAATACAATTATATTTTTGTTGTTTCACCTTTAACTAACCTTGAACGATACTCTCGGTCTATTCAAGTAGATCTCGCCAACCATTTTTGCACTCTGTTTGATTATTAATGATTTGAAACCTAACGCCTCAAGTTTGACCTCCTAGTTTCCTAGTTGGTCGTTAATCCCTGCGAACAGTCCTTCAACGGTTCGCGTTGCAGTAGGTGATTAAGTCACCCACCCCCCACATAATATAGGAGTAGTGTATGGTATAGAGTGGTGTACCAATATATATATATATATATATATATATATATATATATATATATATACGAGGGGGAGTCAAAAAGTTCTCAGATAAATGGCATAAAATTTTTATTTGTAATAATACTGTAATCATTTTTCTACATAAGCTCCATTAACATCTATACACTTTCTTAATCTATGAATCCAACGGTAAAGACCATCTTTGTAGAATTCACGGGGTTGTCTCTGGCACCAAGTAATGACCTGCTTTTTTGCTTCATCTAATGATTGAAACCGGGTTCCTTTTAGGTGTCCCTTTAAATTTGGTTAGGTTAGGTAACCTAACCTAACCTAACCTAACCTAACCTAACCTAACCTAACCTAACCAAATTTAAAGGGACACCTAAAAGGAACCCGGTTTCAATCATTAGATGAAGCAAAAAAGCAGGTCATTACTTGGTGCCAGAGACAACCCCGTAAATTCTACAAAGATGGTCTTTACCGTTGGATTCATAGATTAAGAAAGTGTATAGATGTTAATGGAGCTTATGTAGAAAAATGATTACAGTATTATTACAAATAAAAATTTTATGCCATTTGTCTGAGAACTTTTTGACTCACCTACGTATATATATATATATATATATATTTATATGCGTCCCATCTCCAAGGGGCGTGACCTTTTTCATTTGACCTGGAGCGGGTCGGAGCCAACGATCAGAAATGTTCTTCAAGTCCTTAGTTGGGCGGAGCCACTAGAGTTATGTGCAACTATTGAACTTACATTATTTTTCCACGTTTTGGCCCTATTCCGTATCAAAGAGATCGCTTGCTTTATACATTTTTACTTAATATATATACCATTGTGATATATTATTTCTCTCTATTTTTCTGTGGCTCACTATCTATTGCATGGCATATAACTTCATTAATTCATGCAAGTACCCATTTTCAGGATTTCATAGATCTACCGAGCGCCCATTTGTCGGCGTTCCTCGCTGGGTTTACTTATCCTGCAATTTGGGTGTCACATGCCTACTTTGCTTGCAATTCGAGTGCCACATACATATTTAAACTAGTCATAGTATCAGACTCATTATCAGGACTACTAAGTATTCATAAGCAATCTAAACACTATATTGTCCATCGTAATATCAACTACATCCATAAAATAAATATTGAAGTCATATTCCTATGGGTCCCCAGTCATGTTGGCATCTATAGTTATGAAGTGTGTGAAGTTGCTGCAAAAGTAGCAATTCACAATGGTCAACCTGTGCACTTAGGCTACTGTGTACAAGAAATAATAACAATACTTCAAGCCTCAGTCTTCAATAATAGAAAAATGAATAGTCTCAATACAATAGCATTCTGCCCATAATACACACCCCACAGTAAAGTACAGCAAAAACCATAACATGTCTAGAGGAGATAATGTGGTATTTACAAAGTAGGTTAGTCCGTAGTTTCTTTTTTGACCAAACCCTATTTTGATATGTAAAATTATGCAATGTTGAATTCCCCCCAAATCATGCACTAATTCATTGCCACAAATATAATGCAAGTTGTGTGCCCCTATTAACTTTTCATCATGACAATAACATTAGATTTCTCATGAAAACATTCTTACCTCCCAATTTCCTCATGAATTAGTCTTGCAAATTTGAAAGGAAACCTCTTTGTATAAATATATTTAGCAGTTAATTTAGAATATTGTCATTTTGCTATCTATTTATTATTCCATATTTTATTGTATATGCATATATGTGTGTGTAATAGTGTATAAGAATTTCCATTGTAAGCTTTCACTAACAGACTCCATTTTCCCTTCGGTTTTCAAGTGTCTTAGAGTAGAGTCCCAAAACTCAAATGGGTGGTGGTAACCGTCTTCCTCTAAACCACTGTTTTCCCTACTTTTGCAGTGCGTCTCTCCTCTCAGTAATACCAACCCTACCATGACTCCCACCTTTATAAGTCTTCTGAAACTGTATTATTTTTAAATATCGTAAATACATTATTTAAAAATTTAAAAGATTAACCACAACAGAGATAGCAATAACAAAAAAATATTATTGTTTATTAACAAGGATTAATTTAATCATGTATTTTAATGAGAAAGATGTATTTGCTTTTTTGATACAAGCAAACTAATGCGCGAGTCTGTGTGGCTCAAGGCACATCGCATGTCTGCTTCAGCATCCAATCTGTTTCGGGCCTTTGATTTGATTACCAGGAGAGTGGAGAAACAACTTCCACAGAGGTAAGTCCATGAGAAATGAATGGGAACTTTCAGGGCGCATTCGCTGGTCTTGAGGAAAGCGGAAAACACATTGTCTCAGTAATTAGAGCTGCTGAACTGTTGTTGTTCCTGGAACTCTGTTTTGGCTGCGGTGTTGTTGATGAACTCTCTTTGGCAACCAAAGAACAGGTATATAAAAGAGGAGGTCTTGTGAATAAAATCCATGTCTTAACACAAATAGCGAAACAGCCTGGTGTTCAGTGCTCCTCCTTTGATATGGTTAACAATACGGACCACAGTTTCCAAGGTGACTCTTAAAGTAGCAGGGAATGTCTTGGAGGCAAGAGCCTTACGGTGGATCAGGCAAAGTGTTGCAATGACATCCAGGGTTGTTTTTTGACCAGAGTCACAAATCCTGACTTGGACCCGAGCATGCTGGGAGCTCCGTCCGTGCAGACACCAACCAACTTCGCTTACGAGAGCTTTTCCTCTTGGAACAAGTTGAATACCATGTTCATAACATATTCAGCCTTTGTAGTTGTTTTCAGTGGGCTGCAAAACAGACACTCCGCCTCCAACTGATTTGTAGAGATGAACTGAGCATAAACCAGAAGCTGTGGAACCTGTGCAACCTCTGTGGTCTCATCAAAATGGATAGCGAAGAAGGGAGAGAATCGGATTTTCTCCGTCACCTGAAGTTTGATATCCTGAGACATGTCATCGATGAGCTTATTAACTGTGTTTTCTGAGAGACTTATCTGATTAAGCTTGATGACACAGTTCTGATCGAGGACAAGACGAGCAGCCTCTACCATGCAAGGTTTAACGAGCGTCTCTCCAATTGTGTGTGTCTTCTTCTACTTCGCGATAGGATGAGAGATCTTGCTGTGTTGAAAGAGAACTCCTGTTTCACGATCAAATCTCGACCGCTTGAGCTGCTGTTCTTTGATTTTGAATCAGGTCAAATCTTTGCTGGCCAGTTCCGAATTAACCTTAGCGAGATACTCCTTCAGCTTGAAGGGCTTCATGCTCTCGTTATCAAGTGTCTTCTTGCCGATGACGCACTGTGGTAACGGCACGCCATTGTTCACGCTAGATGAGAAGCCAAAATTGAGAAAACTCTTGTTGTATGTGCGTTTCTTCGACATCTGAAAAACAAAATATCAAGCATTAATAACGAAAATAATCGTACGACAAAACCTAAATGAAAACAAAATCCCTAACAAAAGTCCATAAATAGTGGATGAACGAGTTCGTGTACTACAAATTCACGTAAGTTACACCGTACGATGAAGTTAACTTATGGGAAAAATTAATTTGGTAGACATGTGAATCTGACTACAGGGGTTGTAAATTTTCTTATTGATACTACTTCGATTCCAACCAAACTGACATACATAATCGTAACTCAGAATAATCATGCACATTATTAAGGCAACTTACATTAAATCTAAGTGGGATTATTTGCAGGAGACAGGTAAAAAATGGCTACAAAACACCAAACACTTAAAAACACATGTAGGCCTAGTCCAGTGGGATAAGATTGAAATTCAAACATGTTTGTACATTAGTAGAATGTCTTGTGTAATTTCCATTAGCGTTTGAGAGATATACCATTATACCTGTTTTATAGACAGCGAGAGGCTTCGTATGAAACGATAAACAACAATGGCTGATGAACCCACAATGCACTAGCGGTCCGCGCATGCGTTCGAGCCAGCGCCAGGACTAAAAATTCAGCCCTGTTCCGGTGAGCTGAATTTACATACAGTTGGACCCTCCATGATCACCAGTAAAAAGTTCATGACCCGCACTTTAGGAACCCCTGTTCTAAATCTTTATTGTGCCTATAATCCATATGGGGTTGATGCAGTAATAAAAAAGATTTAAATTAATAAAATCTCACTGGAAATATGACGCGGTTAAGTTCTGATATTTGTATCTTAAACTTTTAAATATTCGCTCCCAATGTTTTTAAAGGATTTCGAACCCAACCTTATTTATTCTGAAGAAATCCCGAGCATAATTTATTAGACCCATTCCAAAATGCAGAACCATGTAGTTAATTGCGGAAGGGTTGTGTTCAGTGGCGGATTCAGAAAAAGCGAAGGGAGAAGCGGGGTAGCCGATGACAGGATTTTTATGAGTAGAAATTTGTTAAAGCTGCTTATTATGGTACATATTTTTACGAGTAATACATGCATGAACGTACAAATAATCAGTGCTGAATACATAAGAAGAAGTTATAGATATAAATGATGAATATGTACATGTAGTGTTGGCTATAATGATGTAGGCTACTTGCAAGTCATTCCGCCCACTTAAGTAACAAGGCATATAATAGAAAAAGTATTTTTATTTTCCAGGAGTAGGCTCTCTCAAAATCGTAGGCCCATGCCCAGTGTCTTCCTTCATTTGCCTAAGCGAAGAGGAGACGGCGGTTTTTCCCTGCAAACTTGTCAATCACTTGATCATTCGAAACTTGAATGTCATTGTGGACGGCAAGTAGCGCGGGCCGTTGACGCGATCCTGTCCAATGGTGCCCCTCATATACGTCTTTAGCCGTTTCAAGGCTGAGAATTTGCGTACGGCCTCTGCCTTTGAGATCGGCAGACTCCTTAAGATGTTCAGGAGCTTCGCAATGTTCGGGAACATACGGTTCTCGGCGTACTCCCTCGCATTCTTGACAGTCCCGAAGACCGAAGCGGAATTTGTCCACCGCTGTGCCTCCGTCTGCACGAACACCAGTGTCTCAATATCGCTCTAGTAGAGCTTAGCGGCATTAAGGACGGCATCCACGTGTGCTTTTGAGGCCTTAAGAAGCTCCTTCAACCGGAGAGCAACTGGGAGTTGTACAAACTGAATACTATCTCCTTGTTCCGATATCCAAACTGTCGCTTTATGTAGCCTAACGTTCTTTGGGCTTTCTTTTTCGTCTTAATACACTTCGTCGAGAACTTAAGGTCACTTGGGTGTAACTATCAGTTTGTACAACTCCTTGTCCGACCGCACCTGGTGTATGCCGTACAATTTTGGAGTCCTTCGTTTCGAAAGGATATCGCGAGATTGGAACGTATGCAAGCAAGGGCAACCAAACTGATTTCCTTTATCAGACACAAGAGTTACGAAGATAGATTACGGGAATTAGATTTGTTCTCGTTGAAGACCCGGAGATTGCGTGGCCAGCTTATCGAAGTATTTAAATACTTCGAGGTTTCGACAATGTAGACTACAGGGATATTTTCCAGCTTAGCGAGGGCAGAACCAGAAATTACGCCTACAAACTTGAACTGAAGCGTTACCACCATGATCTGTGTGGTAAATTGTTCACATACAGCATCTGTGGTACTTGTAACGCACTTCTAGTGGAAGTTGTCAACAGCAATTATGTTGAGGAGTTCAAGTCGAGGCTAGACAAAGTCTTGAAAAATCGCCGTAGGGGCACTGAAACCGTTGTGCGAGTGTTCTTTGAGGGAGTCACTTGACACTTTCGAGGACTGCGCCTGATCAACTGTCACGCAGAAGGTACCCTCTTTGAATGGATCGTAAGGTCTACTAGGGTACTACTTCCTTTCCTTGTAACTCCTTGTAACTCTCTCTCTCTCTGACTCTATAACTATATCGCTCTCAATCTTGCCTACGCTCTCATTTCTCTCTCTCGCTCTCTGTCTTTCTCTCTATATCTCCCCATTCTTGCCTCCCTTCCCCCTCTGTCTCTTCCACCAATCCCTCTCTATCTACTCTATCTCTCCCCATTTCAATCACTCTCTCATCTTCCCTATCTCCCTTCCCCTCAATCTCTCTCTACTATTTTTCTCCTTTCTCTCTATATCCCTACCTTCCTCTCTTTCTACTCTCAATCTCGCTTTGTGTCTTTTTTCTCTTCCTCTCTCTCTCTCTCCTTCAATCCTCCTCTCTCTGCAGTCTATCGATCTCTCTTTTTAACCTTTTTCTCTTTCTTTCCCTAACTGTTCATTATCATTATTTCTCTCTCGCACTTTATCTTTCACCTTCTCCTCTCTCTATTTCTTTTATCTCCCTTTCTTTATTTCTCTCTCTATCTTTCTTTATATATATATATATATATATATATATATATATATATATATATATATATCCAACAAACCGCAGGAAACAGAAAACGGGAATTATTCGCAAAAATTCCGTACAGGGGTTGGATTCAAACCATGCACACTGAGGCAGCGAGCATCCGCTTTGATCTCAATTAAATCATCTCTTAGGCCACTTGGCTACACGGAAGACGAAAATTGAGATCAAAGCGGATGCTCGCTGCTTCAGTGTGCACGTTTCGAATCCCACCCCTGTATGGAATTTTTGCGAATTAGGAAATAATATTTCCGAAGAAAGTTTTTCTCGTTTTCTGTCTCTTGCGGTTTGTTGGATTCATTTTCATCATTCTTTCGTGCTTATGAAAGATATATATATATATATATATATATATATATATATATATATATATATATATATATATATATATATATATATTCAAATTTAACAGAAATCCTAAGGCAAGGAAAATTGCTGCTGACAATTTTTTTTTATTTAATGGCGACGTTTCGAAAATTATAGTTCTAAAATTAGAGTTTAGATTTATAGTAAAAAGACAGGGTATTTTTTTTTTTAAATTAGTTAGTAACTGCAAAAATTACTTAAATTTCCTAAATTTCCTAAGTAGGATTATGAGTTTATATTTATATTGAACTATTTACAAAAAAAAAATATATATATATATTAATAAACGATATACTAAACACTATTGACTTTTTAATTTAATTAAGTAGGAGGAGGACCGACGACAAATCACTATTTAAGTCTGGGTTGAGCTGGTTTATATATAATGTTTCCAAGATTCGAAGTGTAATTGAGCATCTATGTGAATTTAAAATTTCGAAGTCTCCTATCGAGATATCACTTTTACATTTTATGGTGTGATCTCTGATTGCTGAATTTTCTTTAGTTTGAATTATTTTGCCAGTTCGATTACTTATGCCCATATGAGACGAGAATCTTGCCTTCAGAGTTCTCACGGAGCTTCCAATGTATTTGCCATGGGAACACTCAGGACATCTAAATAAGGTTATTATTGAACTGCTAAGACTCTTTGGAACCGGATCCTTTATTTTAAAGAAAGATTTTATATTTATTTTGTTTCAAAAGTCAATTGGAAATTTTATTTGACAAAAATATTTCTTTAACAATGCGTGTAACTTTCGGTTAAGGACTTTATTATAAATACCCAGCTCTGGCATAATCAAGTAATGTCTGTCTTTTGCCACCGTTATTTCCGGGTGACAAGGTTGGTAAACTCCACTTAAAAATGTGCGGATTGATTTTTCAACAATATTTAAAGGAAAACCATTGCTTAAAAAGAAGGATTTGAGGTTTTGGTATTCTTCATCTATAAGAATATAGGATGAACAAAGATTGTATGCGCAGTGAATAAGGGCCGAGATTTTATATATCAAATCTAAGTTACTAAAAAAGTTTAATAATAACATCGTATTAGTGAGCTTCCTATAAATTGATGTTTCTATACTATTTTGATTTTTCCTTATTAAAATATCTAAAAAGGGGAGGGTGTTATCACTTTCAGTTTCCATTGTATATCTAATATCAGGGTGGATGGCGTTTAAAAAATTAAGAAATACTAAAGCTTGATCACGTTGTTTAAATATCGCTATGGAGTCATCTACAAAACGTCTACAAAAGGTTGGTCTACTTGAATTAGGAACTTCAGAAAAAAATCTTTTCTTCCAAATCAGCCATAAAAGAATTTGTGCCAAAGGGCCAATTGGGGACCCCATACCGACTCCATAAATTTGTTGATAAATCTGACCATCAAAGGTAAACACCGAACCACCAAAAACTAGATCCAACAAGGGACTAAATTGTAATTTACTGAAATTATGGAAATTTGGGGAGTCCTTAAAAATTTTATCTAAAATAATTGTCTTAGTTTCATTAACAGGTATGTTTGTAAATAGAGACTGAATATCGTAACTTACTAAAAGACTACCAGAATTTGTTTTATATGCCATCAATTCCTCTTGAAAATTGTATGAATTAGTGATTGTGTATTCATTTTTTGCTAATGGGGTTAGTAATTCCACAACGTATTTTGCTAATTTGTATGCTGATCAAATATAAGAGGTAAAAATTCATTGCTGATAAATGAAAGAGATTTAGTTATTAAGAAGTCGGTTGACTTTGTCTTCCAATTGAGTTATAATTTGTTCTTCAGATTTTTGAATCTTTTTAAATTTAGACGAGTCTGCCAATATAATTTGTGTTTTGTTTATATAATCTTTACGATTTCATTCTGTAAGATTTGTAACTACTTTTTCAGGGTCCAAAACTTTGGAGAACTTATACCAAGATTTTAACTTGCGATTATGTGTTTGGATGATGTCATTTCGTTTTGTTTCGTCCAATAATAGTTCTGATAAGTAGGCCATCTAAAAATGCTAGGTTATTCATTAGTGACGAAAAGTAGGCTTGCACTTTCGGAGAAAGTTCTTCGAGCTTTTTTGTTTTAGAGTTAATTTCATAATTAATTAAATAATCGAGTGAGTCTTTATAGAACTGAGAGTTATAAAGAGATTTGCAGTATGGTTTAAAGTACAAAAATTTAGGATACACTTGACACATACGACAGGTGTCCAAGAAAATTGTGTCCAGTTCGGCCTTTAAAAGTTATCTGGAAGTTTTCTCGTAAAGACGAAAAAGGCTCGTTTTCTTGCCCATAATGGCAATATATATCGTGATGAGGATTGCCTCTCGAGAGTCTGAATTTAATTTTTAACCGAAATCCCAAGGCAAGGAAAATTGCTGCTGACATTTTTTTTTTATTTATTGATTTAGTCAATAGTGCGGGGATTTTTTTAGAGTATTTGAACAATAATTTCATCTTAGTTTGGTCATTACTTAGGTTTTTTTTAGCAAAGTTATTTCTAATAATTCTTTTATAATATCAAAATATCAAAATGGTGAAGTTCAGAAATAAATATAAGTTTCGAAATTTTGTGAATTTTTTAAAACCCAAAGAATACAAATGGTGAAGTTCAGAAAATCAATTTTTATATATCTTCTATAACTCCTTATTTTAGCAACGTGATATTTTGAAAGGGGGGGAATTTAGTTTAGAGTTCCTTTTTAAAATTATTATAATTGGCGAAGTTCACAAAATTTAACCATGGCGCAAGCTCCCCCCGTCGGGGTGAGTGGCGAAGCCATTGCCTGGTAGTTCAATATAAATATTAAACTCATAATCCTACTTATGAAATTTAAGTAATTTTTACAGTTACTTACTAATCTAAAAAAAAATCTCTCTCCTTTTTACTATAAATCTAAACTCTAATTTTAGAAAATGTTTAAACTCTAATTTTTCCTGTTCAAAGCTAAAACTATGAATGTTATATTTGTACCTTTAGAATGTTGCTTTAGTATATATTGTATAGGCCTAAGAAGATGACCGTATTATGGTCGAAACGTCGCCACTAAATAAAAAAAAATGTCAGCAGCAATTTTCCTTGCCTTGGATTTCTGTTAAAAAAAATATATATATATATATATATATATATATATATATATATATATATATATATATATATATATATATATATATATATATATATATATATATATATATATGCATATATATATCTCATAGATAACGAATACTTGATTGGTAGCTCAAAATCGGGCGATTCCAAGAAAAAACAAAAATCGTTCTCATTTCTAAATTTTTTAAGATATTCACCCCAAATTTGGCATGAAGCACTCTGGGACCAATGTACTTCGAGCTGTTAAGTCAAATTTTTATGCAATGCAGAGATTCGGCGTGACAAACGAAAGTGTGACTTATTTAATGAAAAAAAATAACCTTATATTTATAACCGATGTTGGTTATATTCAATTCAATTTTATTTAATAAGGTTGTGTACAATGGGATTCTTAGATACTACAGGGTGTCTACTAATTTCAAATTTCAAAATTCCATAGGTTTTCCAGATCTTTGCCAGGTACTTAAAAGAAAATATATGGCCAAATTTCTAATTAATACTGTAATGAAAATCGGGTATATTGCATTTAACTACAAACATATTTCAATGTATATTCTAATAAATAAAATAAAGTAGGTAGCATCAATTAAAGAAAAAAAGAAGAAATCCCTCCAGGGCCCACACCTGACCAATCTAGCAAACAATTATATTTCCATTAGGTATCATTTATCTAGACCCCCGCATTTGATTTCATTTTTTTTAACTTTATAAATCTTTTTTATAGCTCATGGGTGAGTACCGACTATATTATTCTGAAATAGGTATAATAAAGTAAGTTGTAACAATGACTGGGATCGCCGCCTGGCGGGCATAGCGGCAAACACCCGCGCTGACTGTCGCCCGACTATGGAAGCAGCTGACTCCTGAATTTGCGGAAGCTACCAATCAAGTATTCGTTATCTATGATATATATATATATATATATATATATATATATATATATATATATATATATATATATATATATATATATATATATATATATATAAACTGTAGGGAAATCGATATTCCAACCTCAAAACTGAGGCCCATTTCGGTAACCGCAACTTCATGGCATTGTTGGCAGTGTAATCGTATTACTTAGCTCCCCCCACCCCTCTCTCCTCGCCTCGAGGATCGCCAGAATGGCTTCCCAAAACGACACAATACACTAATCATCAGATTTTGACCCCGACGAGCCTAACTTTGGTTAAACCAGCAATAGTTCCCCTAAGAGTTTGTATTTAATTTCACTTCATATGCGAAATTAGAGGAGCGTCGGCCTAAAGCCAGAAGGTGCCCTTTAGGGCTAAATGAGAGATGCTCTGAGAAAAACCGCTAGAGTAGGAGACTTAATTCCGCCGTCCTCACTCCCCCCTCCTTCCCCTACACTTAATGGGGTGGCGAAGTAAATAATTGAATAACTGCAAAAGAACGAGGAAGATCGAGTTTGCGATGGAGACAGCGAGGTCCGGCGAAGTGCCCGGCAATCCTACAAAAGGAACACAGAATAAGCTCACGCTGAGCCAGTTCCTGGTGGTCACACCGAACTTTAAGTTAGCTTGTATTGAGAAACAAGCTTAACTATCTCTCGTCAGAGAAGTCCCCTATCCTGGTGTACCCCCAAACCGAGAGATAGTCCTCGCCATTGAAGAATACCCCAAAGTGAACTCCCTCAAGCACTCCCCTTCGTCAAAGGATTCGCTTGTTTGCTAATTGTGCTTAACGCCATCCGTCACACAGAGAAAAACAAAACATATAACAATACACGGGATTTACATATGTGTAACCACAGATAACTTAATCTATAAATACGCACACATAACATCAACAAGGCAAAAAAAAAGAAACTAGTATTTACAAAATGAGTCAAACACGAATTTTACTATACACTCAGGTTGTTGGAGGGGGTGGTTTCTATTTGATTCCTACTCAAGCTATCGGCTAGGTAGTTGTCGCTGCCTTTAACATACATGATCCGAAATTGGTACTCCATGAGTAGTAGGCTCCAAAGCATTAAACGGCCATTTTGGCTTTTACAGTTTTTTTAGGTACGCCAGGGGTTTGTCATCACTTTCGACAATAAATTCTTTATCTATGAGATACATCCTAAACTTACAAATAGACCAAACCATGGCTAAAGCTTCGAGCTCTATGGTGGCATACGCCTTTCGCGATGGGACAGCTTCCTACTAGCAGATCCTACAGGATATCCCACTCCATCGTCATCATATTGGACGATAGCACAACCTAGCCCATCCTGGGAGGCATCAGTACGAACCCCCAATGTTTTATTAGGATTCGGTAATCTCAAAATAGAGGCAGAGATTAGTTTATCTTTTAACTAGTGGAAGCGGCCTTCCACGGAAGAGGTCCAATTGACTGGATCGGGGGCTGTTCTCTTAAGCATGTCGCTAAGGGGCGAGGCTATGGAAGCGAAATTCGGCACAGAACGACGATAGAATGACACGGATCCCAAAAAGGAACGAAGCTGTTTCTTCATTCGGGGAAGCGGAATTTCCGAAAAAGCCTTTACCTTGACCTCCTGGGCAAGCATTTGATTCCTACTGAACTGGAAGCCAAGTTGGTTAATAGTATCATAGGCGAAGTGACACTTTGTCGGGCCTACCGTGAACCCGTGTACGCGTAACCGGTATAGTAGCGCGCATAGAGACTGTACGTGTTGTCCCAGGTACGAGTAGCGACGTACACGTTATCGAAATAAAAAGTCACATTTGATAGGCCATCTAACAACCGACACATGATCCAGTTATAACTTCCGCACCCAGTTACTAACCCTAAAGGAATTCTTCGAGTAAACTGAAATAACCCCTTTTCAGTAGCGAAAGCGGTAAAGAGTTTTGATTGCTCTGAAAGCGGCACTTGGTGGTAGGCTTTGCAGAGGTCGATCTCTGAGATGAATACGCGTCTTCGAAGGCATGAAGACTTTGGTCGATTAGGGGTATCGGTTCCGCGTCAAACTGTGTAACCGCGTTTAATTTGCAAAAATCGACGCACATCCTAACGACATGTCAGGCTTCCTAACCATGACAATGGGGGAGCAAAAATCAGACGACGAAGGTTCTATTATTCCTAATTTTAATAAGTTCTCGATCTCTGCATTGAAAGTCAGCCGTAAATGTACGGGTATGGGGTAAGGCTTGGTCCTTATTGCATCTTGAGTAGTGGGGACAATCTGATGTGTAAATTGAGTTGAACAACCCGGGAATTCTGAAATGACGTCGGGAAAGCTTTCCAATAAGGCAAGCAATTAGGGGCGAGTTTGGGGTTTACGTCCAAGTTAGAGTTAAGCTCCACTTGGGGGAAAGGAAGAGACGGCAGGGAAAACTTATCGTCTGCCTCTACGCACACCATTTGGACCAGACACAAGGGTTCAACGGGATAGGCGGCTTCGAGGACGGGTTCTTCGTCTAGAGCGACTATGTTATTTAGGCAAGCTCGGCAGTGGTACTTTGTAGGAGGTTGATGTGGTAAATCTTATTACCGGAGGAGGTTTCGATTAGGTAATCCACTGGGCCGCTTGGCTCTAAAACTGGGAAAGGTCCTTTCCAGTGGGAGAGGAGCTTATTTGCTTCGGAGGGAAGCAAGAGCAATACTTCGTCACCTGGTTTGAACGAACGCGCCTTTGATTTTAAGTCGAAATAGGTGCGGTATTTCTCCAGGTTTACATCAGCGTTCCATAGAGCGATGTCCGCACATTTTTCTAACCGTTTACGCAGGTCTAAAACGTACGCGTAAGGGGCTTTAATTTCCTCATCCATTCTAGGATTGGACCACAATTCTTTTAAAATGCTCATCGTTCCTCGGATGTTACGTCCATATAAGAACTCAAAGGGAGCGAACCCCCAAATCCTATGGGGGACTTCGCGAAAAGCAAATAACGCTACGGGGAGGTAGCGGTGCCACTCTTAAGGCTTGTCTTGGCACACCTTCTTGAGCACCTTTTTGAGGGTGCCGTTTAATTTTTCGTACATCCCGTTAGCGGAAGGGTGCCAGGTGACCGTGAAGAGGAGCTTGATGAGAAGGAGTTTACCGACATACTCCATCAATTCAGATGTGAATTGACGTCCTCTGTCGGATAAGATCTCCTTCGGGATCCCTACTCTAGACAAGATTGAGATTAAAGGCTCCGCACAAGAAATGCTCTCAATCTTCTTCATGGGGTTAGCCTCTGGAAAACGGGTGGCACAATCGACGAGTGTTAAAATATAGGAGTGTCTCTCGCTCAAGAGGGGACGAATGGGGACTATTAGGTCGATTGAGGCCCGGGCGAAGGGCTCGGCCACTCTCAGGGTCTTTTAAAGGGGGGCGGGGGCTACAGGCCCTTTGGAGGTGACCTTCTGACAAAGGTCACATGACTTGCAGAAGTCGATAATTTCTTTGGCGCGCCTGGCCCAAAAAAATATTTGAAAACTCACTGTGCCGTTTTTTATGACCGAAATGTCAGGCCATTAGGCCATCATGGGCCATCTTTAGAACGGGTTCAATATACATTCTCGGCACACACAACGCGTTGGTCGGGGGACTCTCCGGTTCAACAGAAGAACGGTATAATAACTCGTCCTTCACGGTGTATTCGATCTACCGATTGGCTCACATCGTTTCAGTCTCCTTCTTCCTTGCTTTTTCCCACAGGGGTTGTAATGTGGGCAAATTCTTCTGCGCCTCAGCAAATTGAACATTGGTCATGAGGTCGACGTCTGGGGACGATAGGGGTACCGAAAGCGATACTTCTTTCTCGACTTGGGCCCTGGTAACGACCGGCTGGGAAATTGGGATTTAGGAGAGCAGTGTGCTCTGTCCGATAAGGACGGAGCAGAATTTTATCGGGGCCACGACTACGTCGGCTTATCCGCTGAAGTACTGGCACTGAATATGGTACCGTACCACCGGGATCCTGGTGGCACGACCTAAAAGTCATGCACTAATTCGAACCTGTTATGCTGGGGACTTATGTGAGAAGGGGGGTAGTAGCTTGTCTGATACTACTATAACCAAGGTATCTCTAACCAAGGTTGACACTCGGCAACGATTTACTGCGCTATTTTCAAACTGGAGTCCACCGGGGGAACTCTTGTTGAACAGGAAATTTACCTGTTGAGAGTGAGTAGAGACCGCTGGTGGATTAGGCGAGTCGGCAACAGAGATTTAGTGGACCTGGTAACTCGACGAGGTCCTCAGTTGAGAATTTGGGGGGCAATTGTAACTTAAGTGCCCAGGGGTGCCACACGTAAAGCATACAATTGGTCTACGGGGGTAGTTGCTGGGAGTGGAGATAAGTACTGGAGGCTTCACGTCCTTTTGCTCTCGCGGCGGGTGAGGCCTGTACTTGCTGGGCGCTTGCACTTTTACGAAGCCATTGTTGCCCTTGGGTTGCCTTCGGTTAAACTCAAACTTGTGTTTGGGGGACGGGGATGGTTCTTTTTGACCTCCTTGGGGTTGAGGTTATGACTGGAAGCGTGAAGGTCGACTTCTTCCACACACTCCTTGAAATTGGACGCTCTTCTGTCCGTTATGAAGGCCCTTAGTTCGCGAGGGAGGGTCGACATCAGTTGATCCCTTAGAATGAAGTCAATTAGCAACTCATAATCTTTCGATACTTGGGTGGAATCCAGCTAGAATTGGAAATTACGCCGAAGCGTGAATCAAAATTGCCTGTAGGTTTGGCCTGGCTGTATTCGCGAAAAGCGGAATCAAACCCTATAAAATTCTGGATTCATGTTGATAGCAGAAAGAAGTTTTGCCTTTAGGGTTGAATAATCAAGGCTGGCATCTGAAGGAGGCGAAATGAATATGTCACGAAAACGAGGGTTCAGGAGTGGAAGTAGCCGGGCGACACCATCTGATTCTAAGTCCCAATTGTTGACTTCAAAGATCTTCTCGAAGTGCATTAAATAAGAGCAAAAATCTTCTCAATCCTTGTATGGGGGGAGTTTTAGTGCGGGCATTTGAGCCTGTTCATTTCGAGATCCTACGGAGTTTATCTCGACTTGATCACGGCTTATCTCTCTCTCGTGCTGCCTAAATGTTTCTCTCTCTTCTGCTTCTCTCAGCGCTTTTCTTTCTTCGTCTTCTCTATGTGCTTTTCTTTCCGCACGTTCGTTACGTTCATCTTAATGGACGTAAGTGATTAAATCTTTCCCAGATAACCCTAGGATCTGCCCTTGCTTATGAAAGCGATCGAATGAAGACATCCCGTATATGCTACTCTAGGCCTTTGCACACGAAAAAGCTACCAGAGGTCTTGAAGCTTTACCCTATAACAAATATAAATTCTACTAACGACCTATTTATTAAAAATTCCTAGTAAAAATCGGGCGAACTCACACAAAAAAATAACTAACTAAAGAGGGAATCTGACTCACAACACTAAAAAAATGGCGGTTACTATTTCCGCTTAGTTAGTATCCTCTTTTAAGGAAATAGGAAAACTGTGGACACACCACACAAGAATGGGCTTAAAAATTGGTTGTTACCCGTTAATCTAAAAGAAAATTGTCCTAATATATTGGTGTTCAGATATTCTTGGTAATGCAGCTGCTATTAATTGAACTTAGTGCTTCAAAATCAGGTGGGGAGGATTCTTAGGAAGACCCAAAGCCTGATGCCAAATTATATATATATATATATATATATATATATATATATATATATATATATATAGCGTGTATTAAAATGTACATTTGTCGTTGCGTTTGGAATATTCTTTGGCCACGCAGCTGCAGCTATCTATTCAAATCGCACTCTTAGAACAATAACATTTGTTGCCCTACTTAGCCTACTTTAGAGCCCTTGTGCGTATATTCCCGTACACTGGGCCATACTTCAACATAAAGATATATAAATATATATATATATATATATATATATATATATATATATATATATATATATATATATATATATATATATATATATATATACATATTAATCTTTATGTCGAAGTATGGCCCAGTCTACGGGAATATACGCACAAGGGCTCTAAGGTGGGCTAAGTAAGGCAACAAATGTTATTGTTCTAAGAGTGCGATTTGAATAGATAGCTGCAGCTGCGTGGCTAAAGAATATTCCAAACACAACGACAAATATACATTTTAATACACGCTAAATAAAAGGTACCCAATCTATATATAAATATATATATATATATATATATATATATATATATATATATATATATATATATATATATATATATATATATATATATATATATATATGTATGTATATATATATATATATATATATATATAGGTACATGAATAAGATGGAATTAGGTTTCGAATACTAATGGGATAACTAGTGTTATTAAATGGTTATAATGGGAGATTTAGGGTAGTGAGCGATTTAGTTCCTTTGAACCTCGAGAGTAAAGCGGGGCGAACTTGGTGGGAGGGAGGGGGGGGGTCTTGGTGACCTTGGTTACTCACGGGTGCAACCAGGAACCCGAAAAGGGTGGTTCTACTTTCTCCAAACTCCGATTTAGCGAGATGTGGGCCTCTTGTCCTCAAGAGGTCACTGGACGAACTTCGTTATGGGGGAGGGGGTGACTTCTCCAAACTGGGATTGAGCGAGCTATCGGGCCTCTTGTCCTCAAGAGGCCACCGGTCGAACTTAGAAGGGAGGGAAGGATGGGGGGAAGATGACTCTTCCAAACTCGGATTGAGCGAGCTTTTGGGCCTCTTGTCCTCAAGAGGTCACCAGAAGAACTTCGGAGGACGGCTTTTCCAATCCTTAATCCGAAGGCGGTTGAGAAAGGCTGACGTTGCCTCAAGAGACTCTTCTCCCTGACCCGAAGATACGAGTGTGATGTCCAACTCTTCCGTGGCCTGCGACCGTCACTAAACACTTCTCGGTAGAGAGCATCGTTGAATCGAACCTCTGTTCGGGAAAGCGTCGTTTAATCGAATATCTGGGTAATCCTTGGGAGGGTGCATATATACCCGGATATCTCTAAAACAGGGGGAGAGAGGGGGTCATTCTTGAACCCTCATTATCGGCTGGGACAACCGAGCGTTACCTTACGGGAAAGTGTAAGAGGCGGGGATCAGCGGGTCTGACGGAACGACCAGCGGCTGGAGCCATAAAAGTTGTTCGAGGCAAACCTACAGAATAGATGAGTAATCTCCCGACTCGGGAAAAAAAGGAAGATTAAGACGGCGGGGAGGTAGCCTTCAATTTCAGCGTCATTCCTCGGTGTGGATTTCTCAGTGATCCGGTGACAAGTCCGAAAAGTGTGAAGTCGGATGGGAGGGGGATTAACGGCTCGCTTTCTCTCCCGAAGTAATATCTTAGGAGGTGTGGAAATACTACTATTTTAGTGGATCCCTCGACAATATATATATATATATATATATATATATATATATATATATATATATATATGCAGATACAGCCAGAAAGAAAAAGTGAAAAACGGTTCCGAGCACTTTCGTCTTTATCTGCATAACTTTGACCTCACGTGCACTTTGTGAGCTTTTTTCATATATATATATATATATATATATATATATATATATATATATATATATATATATATATATATATATATATATATATATATATATATATATTATTCTGTCTCTATCTGCTTGTCTGTCTCTTTCTCACGCTCCTCTTCTCTCACTCTCTATCTCTCTTACTCTGTATTTCTACTCTCTCTCTCTCTCTTTCTCTCTCTGAATGTAAGACATCAAGGCAGCAGCAGCAGCGAATAGCACATCCCTGTTTGTTCAGGACGTTGTTCACTCTAGTTTTCACTCTAAGGCGTGCAATGCACGGCTCAACAGCTTGCCTCCAGAACGAGTATCTTAGTACACTCCACCACCTGATGTCCTGAAGCCGAATGACAACCTATAGAAAAAGAAAATACCTAAGAGCTTGAGAGAAAGGTCGCATTCTTACCTCACTCCGCCTGTGATTGGGAATTGCTCAGATGATCCGTCAATTTGCACTGTTCTTTGCATCCCAGCATTGAACCCCGCAAGCCGGTACCCCGTGCGGACTGTTACATCTGGTACATGGACAAGGGGCACACGATAACGTCTTTTGTAGCCCCGTAGTCCCAAACTAGATTGGGATAACCTTGGCTTTATTCTTTCTTGACATTTTTACTTTACTCTTTTTGTTCGCCTGGTTTCTTGACGCGTATCTCCTCACATATTTTCCTGGCTGGGGTTAATTACAGAAGGGGTGTTCATTCTCCCTCATTGCTCTGGTTGAGGGGGGGTGTTTTCTAACAGGCCTGCCTACCCTTTTCTCCTTCTATTGGTACCTCCCATTTTTCTCACATATCCCTTTACGCCCCCACACGAAGATGTCATTTATAACAGGGGCAACTTTACTGCGGCTGACATGTGAGGGGGGAGGGACGATTGTGTGTCGTTCCACACATTTTCACTTCCTTTTTCTTCATCCCTTTCTTTACCAATCTCGACTTGTAAACGTATGCGTTGCGTGATGCGGCCTCGTTATTCTTATGTCTTAAATTCGAGTTAAAAAATCCTCCTCATAGAAGGGAGCGACGAACTTGAGGATCTCTGAGGACATCCGATCTTCTCCAGGAGTGAGAACCCTCCTCCTCTGATAATCTGGTCGAACCCCTGATTAGCGCATGGGGCTCGTCTCCTGAAAGTTGCCTGAGGTAGATCATATCGATGGAGGATCCCCTTCCCCCCTCAAGCCATACTGAAACTGGGTAGACGCGCTATGCAGGCGTCTATAGCCTCTTCAGAACCACGAGGGCAAATGCCTTGTCGATTATTATTATTATTAATGTATAGTATGGTCAGTCATAAAGTAATTCTCTCTAAGATGGTCTGTGGTATCAGATGCCGAACCACACCGAAATATGTGACGCAAGTGACGTCACAAGGACTGCGTTTTTTATTCACTCGTCGCCTATTCGGCGCTGCACCAGACTCACAAATTAAGCTCATTTGCCGCAATGTCCAGTCGGCTTCAGGCTGGGTGGACTTTATTGTTCTTTAATTCAATTCATCTCATTCAATACCAAAACAATACCATACCATCTATTAGCATTATTACTGTAAAATACCTAGTTTCACTACCCCTTGTACGGGGAGGAATGGCTGGAATGCAAGTGTCGGCACTTGCAATGTTTCGAGCGAGAGCACTAGGTATTATAATAATAATAATATATAAATATTCTACAACTACTGCCATAATAATAATAATAATAAAAAATGCATTTACGTAGGTATAAGACGCTCTTCCCAGCGGGGTCTCTGATAGCGTGCCTGTTTCTGTTTTTTGTTTATTTATGTTGGAAGGAATATGCGGAAATTAGTGCACATGAATTGCTCGTCCATTCAAAAATCGAGTCGATCTGACGTTCTTCATGAGACCATGAGGAGCTGACGAGATTACGTGAATTTTCTGAGCATGAGTGAGAGGGAGGGGGGGGGGGGTATTTAAGTGATAGGGTTCGTAAAAATAAAACTTTAAACTTCAACTTTTCTTTTTAAAAGTAATGTGTTTTTCTTTTGTCTGCACAACACCGGAAAGTAAGAAAAAATACGAAATACTACATAAATATTACCAATCAAAATATGTAGTAATAATTGTCGAAAATTAAGTTGCGAGGGTAGCAGGTCTATTACAAAGCCATTTAAGTGTGATAAAACCAAAACTTCAGTAACACATGGCAGTTTTCACTTCAACCGATCTGGACGAATTGACACAGGGAATTGAAGACGAAATATAGACCCGCAAATCTTGGACATTAACGAGCTTAACTCTCCAAGACACATAATGCTGATGAAAAAACCCATAATCAGACTTGAAGATGATACACTAATTTTTATGTGTCTCTCATATTTGACAAATTTACACTAGAAAAAATTCTTAAGAACTTTAAATCATTCGCCGAAATAGAAAATACAGCTTTGTTTTTTCTTTCACCTTTTATTAAGATGGTAAAAGTATTTTAAACATAACTACACTTCCGCTCTCTCCACGAAAACATTACATGTACAACATATAAGAGATGTGTTGGGAGAGGCAAAACCCTTTCATGGACTAAATCAAAATCCGTTTGATTGAGTTTGTTAGGCAGGAATTAGGACATTTTGGAGAGCAGAAGACAAAACACCGTTGTGAGCTAAAACTATGAAGCGTAAACCAACGAGGGCATCTCGAACAGAAAATTGGAAGGATAGATCGATAAAGAAAGTGGTGAGGAAGTGAAAATGTGTCTAAGATATATAGCCGAAGAAGATCCTCATGCATATTTCATTGGGGGGAGAGGGGGAGAAGAAGAGGAGGAGTAGGAGGAGGAGGAGAAGGCGGAGGAGTAGGGGGAGGAAGAGGAGGAGGAGGGGGAGGAAGAGGAGGAGAAAGGGGGAGCAGGAGGAGGAGCAGGAAGAGGGGGAGGAGGAGTAGGAGAAGGTGAGGAGGAAGAGGATTAGGGAGAAGAAGAGGGGGAGAGGGAGGAAGATAGATATGAAGAGGAGGCGGAGGAAAAAGGAGAGGAGGAAGAATGTCACGTGTTATTTCTTCTCTGAAACAAAATCGCTTTCATTTCAATGAAGGAATTTCTCGAAGGAGTTCTCATCCTATCTGGGCCAATAGCACGAAACGCCTCTCTTATAAATAACAAGGGGTTCACAATCCGCATCCGGATTTGGATTCCCCAAATCTAAACAACTCTTCAATGGCCCAAGGTTCGAACATCCATAAAATCTCATCGAAATCCGGCGATAACATTTGGAGATATTTTCAACACAAACAAATAAACAAACCACGGTAATCACATAACCTGCGCCAAACTCCATGGCCAGAGGTAATTAATCTATTCTTTTCGTTGTTGTTACCATGTCAATAATAGTAATAATTATCACTTAAATATTTCCGCCATTTTGCAGGGCACGGGTACACTAGTAAATAATGTTCAATGTTCTCGATGTGATGGGATTTTCCTTCCACCCATAAAAGTATAGATTAAAATATGAAGATATTAATAATTTTGACCACTACAACTCATAAGGTTGAATAAGCAACACTTTTATTTATTAAAAAACAAAAAAGCAAAAAACTGAAGGGGGCGGGCCATTTTTGACCGAAAGATTTTGATCAAGGGTTGACAAAGAAGACGATGAAGTTTGAAAGAGTGAAAATGTATGGAAAATCCATATCTTATGAATAGGACCAACGAAGGTACGTGCAATTGATCTCTCTAAAGTGATGAAAATATTCGGTCGTTTTTTTATAATTGGTTTATAAGAAAATATAAATAAGCATAAATTAGAGAAATAAATTAACAGAAATAATAAGAACAGGGACTCAGGTTGCAGTCGATAAAACTCCGCTCATGCGAGGAACAAAGAAAACGAACGCCATGACTATTCTCGAATTACAATTAATTGCACGATCACTACTTGAAAAAATATATACATTCTTTCTAGAGCTATCAACGAAAGCAGGATCATCGGAGGGGGGGGGGCGAAATAATAAAACGAAAACTATCAGGATGCTAATAAAAAAAACAACAAAAAACTAGAAAGCATTCAGAAGGCTGTTACCTCCACAAACGCCATTATCATTAAAACTCTACAATCATGAAATAGTTTCCATACCAAGCAAGACAAAAGCTTATATTAGCGTTGATCAGAGAATCGCCATCAGTCACTTTAAAAACATCTCTAACACCATTCAAAGTTTATTCGCATAAACTAGAAACAAGAATCTAGAAATCTCCCGATTCATATAGATCTAATGATTAACCGAAACCACACTAAATCACACATATTCCTAAATATCAGACAACTTAATATGGTTGATTCTTCATTAACATCTATTTAGATCAACTTTAATTTTTAAGGTGACTAAAATGTCAAAAACATATCCAATCTTTCCATGTTCTAAAAGATAAATAAACGTGTAACTTTACAACATTTTCTTGCGTAGATGCCTTGTGACTTAATATACTATTCTCCGCCTAAAACTTTGATCGAACGGCAGAGGAGCAAGGTTTACTGACCAAAGTCGCGTGCTCTCACTTATTCAGATTTATGACCTTACAACCTTTAAAACTTTCAATAATTCCCGGACTAACCTTGTGATGATATTGGAAAAGATATCATTCAAAAGAAAATGTAAAACAACATAAGGGTTTCAAATTTTGTTAGAATCGGCCGAATAGTTAGGTTATTGCCAAATAATTCCCTGGTTAACCTTGGGGAGGACTTTAGAAATTATATCATTCAAAAGAGAATGTAAAAATATATAAGGGTTTCAAATTTCGTTAGAATAGGCCGAATAGTTATGATGTTATTGTCAAAACCAAATAATTACCGGGTTAACCTTGGGAAGACCTTGGCAATTATATCAATCGAAAGAGAATGTAAAATGACATAAAGATTTCAAATTTCTTTAGAATCGGCCGAATAGTTACAATATTATTAAAAAAAAGGAAAACGGAAACCGACCGACCGACATTGTGAGATAAAAAAACACTCCTCTTTCCATTAAACTACTAAAACAACCCCATACCATTACAGATTTGGGGTGTTTGGCCGTCGTGCAAGTGCACTTTTCATCATATTGCTCAGAGTTGTGGAGTCGTCGAATAACAACCGATCTCTGCTTGAAGACAAAAAAAATATGTAATT